>JAEIGF010000395.1:0-40750 GCA_018903485.1 Drosophila littoralis
TATATAATGTTTTTATAGTGGAACTAAACAGGAAACTGTATCGGATTCAAAGGTTTCTTTTTATTACGCATCTGTTCGTCTACATCGTTCAGTGGTTCATAAGCGACAGACAATGGTATACTTAAGAATAAGAATAAGCACAAAGCAAAACAAAAGACTTAAGTGTGACCAAGATTCAAATAGTAGTTGTTGCCGAAAAACTTATGCATATTTCAATACTCCTTCTCAACAATTACATACTTGAAAACTTATTAATAACAATTCATTTCATTAATACATTTTACATGCTTGTTCTTTTGCAAATTTTTAGTTAGTACATCGGCAATCATATCATTAGTACCTATATATTTAACATCTATTTCGTTCTTAGAATATAGCTCGCGTACATGGTGATACTTTTATGTCGATGTGCTTTACTACGTTTATGTAAAATTGATTTTTAGCTAAGCACTGTGCGCTTTGATTATCGCAATACAATAAAATAGGCTTGGTTTCTATAAATCCCCATTTCATGCAACAATTTTTTAATATATGTTGCTTCTCTTGCTGCGGTAGATAAGGCAATATATTCGGCTTCAGTGCTGCTTAACGCCACCAGACTTTAGTTTCTTCGATTCCCACGAAATCGCGCTGCCTGCACCAATAAAGACATATCCACTATATGATTTTCGATCTGCAGCATCGTTCGCCCAGTCTGCGTCGACGTATCCATAGATCTGCTTGCTAGTATCCTGATAATGAAGTCTCATATTAGCCGTGCCTTTTAAATACCTTAGCACACGCTTCGCTGCAACTTCATGCTCCTTGTGAGGGCTGGCATTTCGTTGTGCCAGTTTCGCTACCGGCCTGGTTGTTATGGCTAAATACATCAAAGAAAACCTCAATGATTGGTAGCTCTTTTCATTAACCATCTCGCAGTTGACGTCATCCATTTGACTTGGTGACCTGCATCCAGTGGTGGCTACAGGCCTACACGTTGACATGCCCCAAGTATGTAGCATTTGTTCCACATACTGCTTGTGGCCGATTGTTATGCTTCCAGTCTCCCCTTCGCGCTCAATTTCTATTCCCAAGAAATGGTTGAGCTGGCCGCCATCAACAATGTCGAATTCCCAATGGACGCTTTGATTTTCAACAATTCGTCTTTATTTGAGCTGGCAAGTAAAATATCATCAACATAAACTGCAATTATATTAATTTTACCTTGCCCATTGCGTATATATACGCAGGGCTCGCTGCCACAAGTGGAAAAACATTTTTTTTTCAAGACTGCGTTCAGTCTACTGTTCCACTCTCTACCGCTTTGCTTTAGCCCATAGAGAGATTTTTAGTTTCAAGACTTTATCAGGGAATTCATCGCTTACGAATCCGTCCGGTTGTTTCATATAAACTTCCTCTGAAAGCTCACTATTCAGGTAGGCAGTAGACACGTCCATCTGCTGCACAAACAACTTATGTTCGACTGCCAATGCCATAATCATTCGTACAGACGAGTATCTCACAACTGGAGAGAACGTCTCAAAGAAATCAACGCCATATCTCTGCGCACATCCTTTGGCAACTAATCTTGACTTAAAGCGCTCTACATAGCCATCCTTGTCAACTTTTATGCCAAAGACCCATTTGCAGCCTATCGCTTTCTTATTCGCTGGCAATTCCACAAGCTCCCAAGTCTTATTGTCTTCAAGTGCTTTTATCTCCTTCTGAATCGATGCTGACCATTCTTGGCTCATTTCTGACTCATTTGCTTCGCTAAAATTTTCAGGAATGACGATTTCCTCTGCCTTCAGCATATTCAGGCAATTATACTGCTTGGTGGGGTCTACCTGGTTTTCCAGTTTTTATCTTTCGTGGACGCCCTGGACCACGAGCTTCACAGTTTACGGGCGGTTCTGCATCATCACTTTTTGCACTCTCATACTCGTCAGTATCTTTCCTTTCAGTATGTTGCCCTCCGATTTCAATCTCTGCCTGTGTCTGCAGGACATTCTCAGCCTCAGCCTGCCGATTTACTGTTGCACAATCATCAAACAGCACTGTTTCTTTTTTATCGCTTGCAGATCCACCTAAATTATTTTCTATAAAAATAACTTCTCTGCTTTCAAAAACTTTCTTCGACTCTGGACAAAATAGGCGATATGCTTTTGCTGCCATCGAATAGCCAACCATTACATATTCGATTCCCTTTGGACTAAACTTAATTCTGTGCCCTTTCTTTAAGACAATTGCTTTTGAGCCGAAAATCTTCAAATGCGATACAGACGGTTTCTTGCCAGTCCAAACCTCAAATGGTGTTTTGTTAGCCAATGTCTTGGTTTCTGACCTGTTGCGTAAGTATACTGCAGTCCCTACTGCCTCACCCCATAGTGTTTCATCTACGCCCGAGTGTACTAGCATACTTCTGGCCATCTCTACCAGTGTGCGATTTGCTCGCTGAGCAACTCCATTTTGCTGCGGAGTATAGGGTACTGTCAGTTGTCTTTTAATTCCGTGTTCCGACAAGAATTTTTCAAATTCATGACTAACATACTCGCGCCCGTTATCGCTTCGAATTGATTTTACCTTTTTGCCGCATTGTCTCTCGGCAAACAAAACAAAGTCCTTAAACGCGCTTAATATTTGGTCGCGAGACTTCAAAAAATACACAACTGTGTGACGTGAGTGAGTAATCGTCAATAAATGTTGCAAAGTATCGTGCGCCCCCGGCAGACGGTCTGCTTATTGGTCCACAAATGTCAGTGTGAATCAAACTCAATAATTGAGTCGCACGATTTTCAGAAGCTTTTGGAAATGGTTTTACACTTATTTTACTTTTTGCACAGGTTTCACACAAATCATTTTTTATTTCAAAATTTTTATTGATTGATTTTAAGCCATGCACCATCTCACCACTTGCCATTTTCCTTAAACTGGCCAGATTTAAGTGTCCAAATCGATAATGCCATTTCCATAACTCAGTGCTGCTTGCCTTAGAGTACATACACTGTTTCATTTTAACATCAATGGTGAACAAATCACCTCTCTTGTATGCTTTCAGTATATTCACATTATCTCTGTCCTTTATCACTGCTCTGTCTTTATCAAAAGTAACTCTGTATCCTTTTTCTACAGCTTTTGATACCGATATAAAGTTTGCTTGCAACTCATTAACAAACAACACATTTTGCAGTTCAAGATAAAAATTTTCGACAGTAATACATACAGTACCAATGCCGTCGGCAACTATAAAATTTTCTCCTGCAAGCAATATTTTCTCTTTGTGCTCTCTAATATCTACAAACCATGACCTATCACAACACATGTGAGCAGTGGCGCCACTATCCAGACACCACGTCGATTTTGTCAAGTTGTCGCTTTTCTGCACATTCGCAAGTATGGCTAACGATCGCTTTATTTCAGCGTTTCTCTCTTTGCCTTCTTTACTTTTCACTTTTTCCTTGCACTCAGCAATAAAATGACCTTCGCGGCCGCATCTATAACATTTTTTATTCCTTTTCGGATCTGTTTTCTGATGCGCATTTTTTGTACGCGACACAAATGCTTGCTGTATGCCATTACCCACTTCTTCGTTGTTTGCTTGTTGTCTTTTGTCCTTCTTCAATAATTTTGATTTTCAAATCAGACAAGGACGGCAACTGTTCACGCGTTTTGATCGCTACAACAAAGTTTTCGAACTTTTTCCTAATCCCGTTAACAGCAAAATTGTGAGCATGTCTTCATTTTTTATATTCATTTCGATTTCTTTTAATTTTTCAACTATGTTGGAAAACTCATTCATATAGACATACTCAATCGAAGCAAACTTTTAAATAACGCAATTTTTCTTGCTGGCCCGCGCGGTTGATACACACTTATTAGCTTCTCCCATGCTTCTTTAGACGACACAATTTTTTATGAAATTAATCTGCGACGCTTTAACAGCCGCCAATATGTTTGCTAGTGCCTTTTTCGTCCCGTGTGTCAAACTGTTAGCCTTCTGTTCTTCGTTGTCACCTTCATTTTTAACGATTCTTCCGCATACTATCGGCCATAGATCATTTTGGCCTACCAATATGCTTTTCATTTGCACTGACCACACCGCGTAATTTTCGTCATCCAACTTTTCGATGGAATATAACCCTTGTCCACTCATGTTTATAAATTTTTTCGTATAATCACACACAGTAATTAAAGTTAATCGCACAATTTCGTGGTTAGAGCCCTGGGCCCATAACCTGTTGGTTATATAATGTTTTTATAGTGGAACTAAACAGGAAACTGTATCGGATTCAAAGGTTTCTTTTTATTACGCATCTGTACGTCTACATCGTTCAGTGGTTCATAAGCGACAGACAATGGTATACTTAAGAATAAGAATAAGCACAAAGCAAAACAAAAGACTTAAGTGTGACCAAGATTCAAATAGTAGTTGTTGCCGAAAAACTTATGCATATTTCAATAATATGGAATCGTAATATTTTTCAATTTCACTCAGTGAAATAGTTGACCAGGCTTTTTTAATCGCTTCAACCAGGGTCGAAGTCGCGCTTTCTTCCGTGCATCATTGAGAGGAGGTTTTTTTTTTATTTTTAATCTCTTTAAGTGTTTAGCACTCCGAATAACTCGTTTTACCGTTGCCAAACTAGCATTTACACCGCATTCATCCCTGATTTTACTGGCAGAGAGGTGGGAATTCGAAGCAGTTCGAAGGATTAGTCGCCTCTCTGATGCCGTTGTAGCATATTTTTTTCCTCCTTTCATTTTTTTCCCGTAGTCGGCTTCATTACGAAGAAAATTGCTTACCACGTTTTGGCTTCGACCAATCTTCTTTGCTATTTCATTATGTTTTAGGCCAGATTCAATATAGCCTTTAATTTGACCTTTTTCAAAATCGGTTAAAGATTTTCCCCGACCCATATTAAAAAAAAAAATGGTAGCAATTACTTTAAATTTAAGTAGACCAAAGAAATTATATGTTTTCAATCACGCAGTCAATCAAAAAGTGAAGTCAAAGTTGTCAAACCTAATCAGATGAGCCAAAAATAGACCACACATTTGGCGAATTTCACGATGAAAGCAAAATTCTGATTTACCGTTGCATAGAACCCGTTACATTTTTTGTCATATTATGAGTAAACAAATGAATGTTCAAAACAAAAAAGAAAGAAGGAAAAAATGCCATAGGAACAAGAGAGAAGACAAAGAGAGAAGACTCAACTGAATAGGTTTGACTTCTTTTTTAGACTTAGAACATAATATCTTCATAACGAGCACTTGGATTTAAACCAAATAAATTTTGTTAAGTAAAACGATCAATTATTTATAAAATACAAAAGTTTTTTTTTGTTTGGTTTGGTTTTTATATTTTTTTTATTATATTTTCAAAAACAATAAAAGACACTATTTCTGCATTATTTAATATTTGGTATGACCACCCTTATTCTTAATTATTTCAAACATTCGAGTTGATATGGAATCGTAATATTTTACAATTTCCCTCAGTGAAATAGTTGACCAGGCTTTTTTAATCACTTCAACCAGGGTCGCCGAGTCCTGAAATTGTCTTCCCCCTTCATACACTCTCCTGGATAAAAGTACCCAAATGTTCTCGATAATATTTATGTCTGGGGAGTATGGCGGCCACTCGAGCAAGTTGACATTCTGGTCCTTAATCCACTGTTTTGTAACCCGGGCTGTATGGATGGGGCGTTGTCTTGTTGGTACGTCCATTGAATAGGTCCAAAAATTTCGGAAAACTGGGGAAAAGCCTTTTGGAGCACAGTCTTGTAGAAATTGCATTCATCTTTGAGGAAACAAACTGCAGCTCGCAAGTTCCATAAAACGATATGGCTCCCCAAACCATTACGCCTCCTGTACAGTAGTGATGACGACTCAAAAAGCATTCCTCTTTTCGCATATCGTGAAAATAATAGTTGTAGCCATCCGGTCCGTCGAGATTGAACTTTTTTTGTCGGAGAAGACCATAGCCTTCCACTCCTTGTTCCAAGTCATGTGATCCCGCGCAAATCGAAGTCGCGCTTCCTTCCGTGCATCATTGAGAGGAGGTTTTTTTTTTTATTTTTAATCTCTTTAAGTGTTTAGCACTCCGAATAACTCGTTTTACCGTTGCCAAACTAGCATTTACACCGCATTCATCCCTGATTTTACTGGCAGAGAGGTGGGAATTCGAAGCAGTTCGAAGGATTAGTCGCCTCTCTGATGCCGTTGTAGCAGATTTTTTTCCTCCTTTCATTTTTTTCCCGTAATCGGCTTCATTACGAAGAAAATTGCTTACCACGTTTTGGCTTCGACCAATCTTCTTTGCTATTTCATTATGTTTTAGGCCAGATTCAATATAGCCTTTAATTTGACCTTTTTCAAAATCGGTTAAAAGATTTTCCCCGACCCATATTAAAAAAATGGTAGCAATTACTTTAAATTTAAGTAGACCAAAGAAATTATATGTTTTCAATCACGCAGTCAATCAAAAGTGAAGTCAAAGTTGTCAAACCTAATCAGATGAGCCAAAAATAGACCACACATTTAGCGAATTCACGATGAAAGCAAAATTCTGATTTACCGTTGCATAGAACCCGTTACATTTTTTTGTCATATTATGAGTAAACAAATGAATGTTCAAAACAAAAAAAGAAAGAAGGAAAAAATGCCATAGGAACAAGAGAGAAGACAAAGAGAGAAGACTCAACTGAATAGGTTTGACTTCTTTTTTAGACTTAGAACATAATATCTTCATAACGAGCACTTGGATTTAAACCAAATAAATTTTGTTAAGTAAAACGATCAATTATTTATAAAATACAAAAGTTTTTTTTTGTTTGGTTTGTTTTTTATATTTTTTTATTATATTTTCAAAAACATAGCTGAAAATCTACATAATTTTTGGCTCAAGTGAATAGGTTTGACCAACAAAACTATAAAAAAAAATTATTCACAGCAATATTTCATGGCACTTGGTAACTTAAATAATAAAAGACACTATTTCTGCATTATTTAATATTTTGGTATGACCACCCTTATTCTTAATTATTTCAAACATTCGAGTTGATATGGAATCGTAATATTTTACAATTTCCCTCAGTGAAATAGTTGACCAGGCTTTTTTAATCACTTCAACCAGGGTCGCCGAGTCCTGAAATTGTTTCTTTCCCCCCTTCATACACTCTCCTGGATAAAAGTACCCAAATGTTCTCGATAATATTTATGTCTGGGGAGTATGGCGGCCACTCGAGCAAGTTGACATTCTGGTCCTTAATCCACTGTTTTGTAACCCGGGCTGTATGGATGGGGGCGTTGTCTTGTTGGTACGTCCATTGAATAGGTCCAAAAATTTCGGAAAACTGGGGAAAAGCCTTTTGGAGCACAGTCTTGTAGAAATTGCATTCATCTTTGAGGAAACAAACTGCAGCTCGCAAGTTCCATAAAACGATATGGCTCCCCAAACCATTACGCCTCCTGTACAGTAGTGATGACGACTCAAAAAGCATTCCTCTTTTCGCATATCGTGAAAATAATAGTTGTAGCCATCCGGTCCGTCGAGATTGAACTTTTTTTCGTCGGAGAAGACCATAGCCTTCCACTCCTTGTTCCATGTCATGTGATCCCGCGCAAATCGAAGTCGCGCTTCCTTCCGTGCATCATTGAGAGGAGGTTTTTTTTTTATTTTTAATCTCTTTAAGTGTTTAGCACTCCGAATAACTCGTTTTACCGTTGCCAAACTAGCATTTACACCGCATTCATCCCTGATTTTACTGGCAGAGAGGTGGGAATTCGAAGCAGTTCGAAGGATTAATCGCCTCTTTGATGCCGTTGTAGCAGATTTTTTTCTTCCTTTCATTTTTTTCCCGTAATCGGCTCCATTACGAAGAAAATTGCTTACCACGTTTTGGCTTCGACCAATCTTCTTTGCTATTTCATTATGTTTTAGGCCAGATTCAATATAGCCTTTAATTTGACCTTTTTCAAAATCGGTTTAAGATTTTCCCCGACCCATATTAAAAAAAAATGGTAGCAATTACTTTAAATTTAAGTAGACCAAAGAAATTATATGTTTTCAATCACGCAGTCAATCAAAAAGTGAAGTCAAAGTTGTCAAACCTAATCAGATGAGCCAAAAATAGACCACACATTTAGCGAATTTCACGATGAAAGCAAAATTCTGATTTACCGTTGCATAGAACCCGTTACATTTTTTTGTCATATTATAAGTAAACAAATGAATGTTCAAAACAAAAAAGACAGAAGGAAAAAATGCCATAGGAACAAAGAGAGAAGAAACGAGAAAGAAAGGCTATCTTCGGCATGCCGAAGATCTAATACCCTTGCAGACCCAACCTTTTAATGCAGAGAAAATGGTTAAGGCCGAGTTTTGTCAAGGTATATTGATAAACAAAAAAGAAAGGCTTTTAATCAAAAACCGATGTAAATAAGATTTTGCAAAAATGAAGGGAGCATAGTGTAATCTTTAAATGCCTTGTTTAATCGAAAAATCATGAAAAACAAAAAATGTTCCATACAAAAACTTAATAATATGATATAGTGGTCCGATCTTAATAGGATTTCGCCTATATATGAGGAGTATAGTAATACTAATAAATACCGAGTTTGGTCAAGATATCTTGAAAAACAAAATGTTTTTTCATACAAAAACTTAATTTTCGACCGATCGTTCCTATGGCAGCTATATGATATAGTGGTCTGATCTTAATAGGATTTTGGATATATATGAGAAGCTTAGTAAAACTAATAAATGCCGAGTTTGGTCAAGATATCTTGATAAAGAAAATTTTTTTCATACAAGAACTAAATTTTCAACCGATCGTTCCTATGGCAGCTATATGATATAGTGGTCCGATCTTAATAGGATTTTGCATATATATGAGGAGCATAGTAAAACTAATAAATGCCGAGTTTGGTTAAGATATCTTTAAAAACAAAATGTTTTTTTATACAAAAACTTAATTTTCGACCGATCGTTCCTATGGCAGCTATATGCTATAGTGGTCCGATCCAGCTGGTTTTGACATATGTGCTGCGTGCAACAGAAAAAGGGACTTCTGCAAAGTTTCATTAAGATAGCTTCAAAACTGAGAGACTAGTTCGCATAGAAACAGACAGACGGACAGACGGTCAGACGGACAGACGAACAGACGAACAGACGGACATGGCTATATCGACTCGGCTGTTGATGCTGATCAAGAATATATATACTTTATGGGGTCGGAGATGTCTCCTTCTATGCGTTACACATTTCACGACAAAATAATAATACCCTCTGCAAGGGTATAAAAATAGAAGAAATATTTTTCAAACCTATTCAGTTGAGCGGCACTGGTGCCAGAATAGGTTTGACTTCTTTTTTAGACCTAGAACATAATATCTTCATAACGAGCACTCGGATTTAAACCACATAAATTTTGTTAAGTAAAACGATCAATTATTTATGAAATACAAAAGTTTTTTTTGGTTTGGTTTGGATTTTATATTTTTTATACCCTTGCAGAGGGTATTATAATTTTGTCGTGAAATGTGTAACGCATTGAAGGAGACATCTCCGACCCCATAAAGTATATATATTCTTGATCAGCATCAACAGCCGAGTCGATATAGCCATGTCCGTCTGTCCGTCTGTCCGTCTGTCCGTCCGTCCGTCTGTCCGTCTGTCTGTTTCTATGCGAACTAGTCCCTCAGTTTTAAAGCTATCTTAATGAAACTTTGCAGAAGTCCCTATTTCTGTTGCACGCAGCACATATGTCAAAACCAGCTGGATCGGACCACTATATCATATAGCTGCCATAGGAACGATCGGTCGAAAATTAAGTTTTTGTATGAAAAAACCTTTTGTTTATCAAGATATCTTGACCAAACTCGACATTTATTAGTTTTACTATGCTCCTCATATATATGCAAAATTCTATTAAGATCGGACCACTATATCATATAGCCGCCATAGGAACGATCGGTCGAAAATTAAGTTTTTGTATGAAAAAACATTTTGTTTGTCAAGATATCTTGACCAAACTCGGCATTTATTAGTTTTACTAAGCTCCTCATATATATGCAAAATCCTATTAAGAGCGGACCACTATATCATATAGCTGCCATAGGAACGATCGGTCGAAAATTAAGTTTTTGTATGAAAAAACATTTTGTTTGTCAAGATATCTTGACCAAACTCGGCATTTATTAGTTTTACTAAGCTCCTCATATATATGCAAAATCCTATTAAGATCGGACCACTATATCATATAGCTGCCATAGGAACGATCGGTCGAAAATTAAGTTTTTGTATGAAAAAACATTTTGTTTGTCAAGATAACTTGACCAAACTCGGCATTTATTAGTTTTACTATGCTCCTCATATATATGCAAAATCCTATTAAGATCGGATAACTATATCATATAGCTGCCATAGGAACGATCGGTCGAAAATTAAGTTTTTGTATGAAAAAACCTTTTGTTTATCAAGATATCTTGACCAAACTCGACATTTATTAGTTTTACTATGCTCCTCATATATATGCAAAATTCTATTAAGATCGGACTACTATGTCATATAGCCGCCATAGGAACGATCGGTCGAAAATTAAGTTTTTGTATGGAAAAACATTTTGTTTGTCAAGATATCTTGACCAAACTCGGCATTTATTAGTTTTACTAAGCTCCTCATATATATGCAAAATCCTATTAAGATCGGACCACTATATCATATAGCTGCCATAGGAACGATCGGTCGAAAATTAAGTTTTTGTATGAAAAAACATTTTGTTTGTCAAGATATCTTGACCAAACTCGGCATTTATTAGTTTTACTAAGCTCCTCATATATATGCAAAATCCTATTCAGAGCGGACCACTATATCATATAGCTGCCATAGGAACGATCGGTCGAAAATTAAGTTTTTGTATGAAAAAACATTTTGTTTGTCAAGATATCTTGACCAAACTCGGCATTTATTAGTTTTACTATGCTCCTCATATATATGCAAAATTCTATTAAGATCTTACTACTATGTCATATAGCCGCCATAGGAACGATCGGTCGAAAATTAAGTTTTTGTATGAAAAAACATTTTGTTTGTCAAGATATCTTGACCAACCTCGGCATTTATTAGTTTTACTAAGCTCCTCATATATATGCAAAATCCTATTAAGATCGGACCACTATATCATATAGCTGCCATAGGAACGATCGATCGAAAATTAAGTTTTTGTATGAAAAAACATTTTGTTTTTCAAGATATCTTAACCAAACTCGGCATTTATTAGTTTTACTATGCTCCTCATATATATGCAAAATCCTATTAAGATCGGACCACTATATCATATAGCTGCCATAGGAACGATCGGTCGAAAATTAAGTTTTTGTATGAAAAAACCTTTTGTTTATCAAGATATCTTGACCAAACTCGACATTTATTAGTTTTACTATGCTCCTCATATATATGCAAAATCCTATTAAGAGCGGACCACTATATCATATAGCTGCCATAGGAACGATCGGTCGAAAATTAAGTTTTTGTATGAAAAAACATTTTGTTTGTCAAGATATCTTGACCAAACTCGGCATTTATTAGTTTTACTAAGCTCCTCATATATATGCAAAATCCTATTAAGATCGGACCACTATATCATATAGCTGCCATAGGAACGATCGGTCGAAAATTAAGTTTTTGTATGAAAAAACATTTTGTTTGTCAAGATATCTTGACCAAACTCGGCATTTATTAGTTTTACTATGCTCCTCATATATATGCAAAATTCTATTAAGATCGGACTACTATGTCATATAGCCGCCATAGGAACGATCGGTCGAAAATTAAGTTTTTGTATGAAAAAACATTTTGTTTGTCAAGATATCTTGACCAACCTCGGCATTTATTAGTTTTACTAAGCTCCTCATATATATGCAAAATCCTATTAAGATCGGACCACTATATCATATAGCTGCCATAGGAACGATCGATCGACAATTAAGTTTTTGTATGAAAAAACATTTTGTTTTTCAAGATATCTTAACCAAACTCGGCATTTATTAGTTTTACTATGCTCCTCATATATATGCAAAATCCTATTAAGATCGGACCACTATATCATATAGCTGCCATAGGAACGATCGGTCGAAAATTAAGTTTTTGTATGAAAAAACCTTTTGTTTATCAAGATATCTTGACCAAACTCGACATTTATTAGTTTTACTATGCTCCTCATATATATGCAAAATTCTATTAAGATCGGACCACTATATCATATAGCCGCCATAGGAACGATCGGTCGAAAATTAAGTTTTTGTATGAAAAAACATTTTGTTTGTGAAGATATCTTGACCAAACTCGGCATTTATTAGTTTTACTAAGCTCCTCATATATATGCAAAATCCTATTAAGATCGGACCACTATATCATATAGCTGCCATAGGAACGATCGGTCGAAAATTAAGTTTTTGTATGAAAAAACCTTTTGTTTATCAAGATATCTTGACCAAACTCGACATTTATTAGTTTTACTATGCTCCTCATATATAGGCGAAATCCTATTAAGATCGGACCACTATATCATATAGCTGCCATAGGAACGATTTGTCGAAAAGTAGGATCTTGTATGAAAAACATTTTGTTTTTCAAGATATCTTGACCAAACTCGGCATTTATTAGTTTAACTATGCTCCTCATATATATGCAAAATCCTATTAAGATCGGACCACTATATCATATAGCTGCCATAGGAACGATCGGTCGAAAATTAATTTAGTATGGAGAATTTTTTTTTCATGATTTTTCGATTAAACACGGCATTTAAAGATTTCACTATGCTCCCTTCATTTTTGCAAAATCTTATTTACATCGGTTTTTGATTAATATATTTTTTGTTTATCAATATACCTTGACCAAACTCGGCCTTAACCATTTTCTCGGCATTAAAAGGTTGGGTCTGCAAGGGCATTAGATCTTCGGCATGCCGAAGATAGCCCTTCTTTCTCGTTTCTTCTCTCTTTGTTCCTATGGCATTTTTTCCTTCTTTCTTTTTTGTTTTGAACATTCATTTGTTTACTCATAATATGACAAAAAAAATGTAACGGGTTCTATGCAACGGTAAATCAGAATTTTTTTTTTATACCCCCGCAGAGGGTATTATAATTTTGTCGTGAAATGTGTAACGCAGAGAAGGAGACATCTCCGACCCCATAAAGTATATATATTCTTGATCAGCATCAACAGCCGAGTCGATATAGCCATGTCCGTCTGTCCGTCTGACCGTCTGTCCGTCTGTCTGTTTCTATGCGAACTAGTCTCTCAGTTTTAAAGCTATCTTAATGAAACTTTGCAGAAGTCCCTTTTTCTGTTGCACGTAGCACATATGTCAAAACCAGCTGGATCGGACCACAATAGCATATAGCTGCCATAGGAACGATCGGTCGAAAATTAAGTTTTTGTATGAAAAAACATTTTGTTTTTCAAGATATCTTGACCAAACTCGGTATTTATTAGTATTACTATACTCCTCATATATAGGCGAAGTCCTATTAAGATCGGACTACTGTATCATATTATTAAGTTTTTGTATGGAGCATTTTTTGTTTTTCATGATTTTTCGATTAAACACGGCATTTTAAGATTTCACTATGCTCCCTTCATTTTTGCAAAATCTTATTTACATCTGCTTTTGATTAAAAGCCTTTTTTTTTTGTTTATCAATATACCTTGACCAAACTCGGCCTTAACCATTTTCTCGGCATTAAAAGGTTGGGTCTGCAAGGGTATTAGATCTTCGGCATGCCGAAGATAGCCCTCCTTTCTCGTTTAATATGGGACGGGGAAAATCTTTAACCGATTTTGAAAAAGGTCAAATTAAAGGCTATATTGAATCTGACCTAAAACATAATGAAATAGCAAAGAAGATTGGTCGAAGCCAAAACGTGGTAAGCAATTTTCTTCGTAATGAAGCCGATTACGGGAAAAAAATGAAAGGAGGAAAAAAACCTGCTACAACGGCATCAGAGAGGCGACTAATCCTTCGAACTGCTTCGAATTCCCACCTCTGTGCCAGTAAAATCAGGGATGAATGCGGTGTAAATGCTAGTTTGGCAACGGTAAAACGAGTTATTCGGAGTGCTAAACACTTAAAGAGATTAAAAAAAAAAAAAAACCTCCTCTCAATGATGCACGGAAGGAAGCGCGACTTCGATTTGCGCGGGATCACATCACATGGAACAAGGAGTGGAAGGCTGAGGTCTTCTCCGACGAAAAAAAGTTCAATCTCGACGGACCGGATGGCTACAACTATTATTTTCACGATATGCGAAAAGAGGAATGCTTTTTGAGTCGTCATCACTCCTGTACAGGAGGCGTAATGGTTTGGGGAGCCATATCGTTTTATGGAACTTGCAAGCTGCAGTTTGTTTCCTCAAAGATGAATGCAAATGTCTTCAAGACTGTGCTCCAAAAGGCTTTTCCCCAGTTTTCCGAAATTTGTGGACCTATTCAATGGACGTACCAACAAGACAACGCCCCCATCCATACAGCCCGGGTTACAAAACAGTGGATTAAGGACCAGAATGTCAACTTGCTCGAGTGGCCGCCATACTCCCCAGACATAAATATTATCGAGAACATTTGGGGACTTTTATCCAGGAGAGTGTATGAAGGGGGAAGACAATTTCAGGACTCGGCGACCCTGGTTGAAGCGATTAAAAAAGCCTGGTCAACTATTTCACTGAGTGAAATTGTAAAATATTACGATTCCATATCAACTCGAATGTTGGAAATAATTAAGAATAAGGGTGGTCATACCAAATATTAAATAATGCAGAAATAGTGTCTTTTATTATTTAAATTACCAAGTGCCATGAAATATTGCTGTGAATACATTTTTTATAGTTTTGTTGGTCAAACCTATTCACTTGAGCCAAAAATTATGTAGATTTTCAGCTATGTTTTTGAAAATATAATAAAAAAATATAAAAACCAAACCAAACAAATAAAAACTTTTGTATTTTATAAATAATTGATCGTTTTACTTAACAAAATTTATTTGGTTTAAATCCGAGTGCTCGTTATGAAGATATTATGTTCTTAGTCTAAAAAAGGTGTCAAACCTACTAGCGGCACTGGTGCCGCTCAACTGAATAGGTTTGACAAATATTTCTTCTATTTTTTCTTCTCTCTTTGTTCCTATGTCATTTTTTCCTTCTTTTTTTTTTTATTTTGAACATTCATTTGTTTACTCATATACTCTATGCAACGGTAAATCAGAATTTTGCTTTCATCGTGAAATTCGCCAAATGTGTGGTCTATTTTTGGCTCATCTGATTAGGTTTGACAACTTTGACTTCACTTTTTGATTGACTGCGTGATTGAAAACATATAATTTCTTTGGTCTACTTAAATTTAAAGTAATTGCTACCATTTTTTTTAATATGGGACGGGGAAAATCTTTAACCGATTTTGAAAAAGGTCAAATTAAAGGCTATATTGAATCTGACCTGAAACATAATGAAATAGCAAAGAAGATTGGTCGAAGCCAAAACGTGGTAAGCAATTTTCTTCGTAATGGAGCCGATAACGGGAAAAAATGAAAGGAGGAAAAAAATCTGCTACAACGGCATCAGAGAGGCGACTAATCCTTCGAACTGCTTCGAATTCCCACCTCTCTGCCAGTAAAATCAGGGATCAGAGTTCTCAGTTAAGAGTGATTGACGTGTTTTACTTGTGCTCCAAGATTTTTATACCCTTGCAGAGGGTATTATAATTTTGTCGTGAAATGTGTAACGCATAGAAGGAGACATCTCCGACCCCATAAAGTATATATATTCTTGATCAGCATCAACAGCCGAGTCGATATAGCCATGTCCGTCTGTCCGTCTGTCCGTCTGTCTGTTTCTATGCGAACTAGTCCCTCAGTTTTAAAGCTATCTTAATGAAACTTTGCAGAAGTCCCTAATTCTGTTGCACGCAGCACATATGTCAAAACCAGCTGGATCGGACCACTATATCATATAGCTGCCATAGGAACGATCGGTCGAAAATTAAGTTTTTGTATGAAAAAACCTTTTGTTTATCAAGATATCTTGACCAAACTCGACATTTATTAGTTTTACTATGCTCCTCATATATATGCAAAATTCTATTAAGATCGGACCACTATATCATATAGCCGCCATAGGAACGATCGGTCGAAAATTAAGTTTTTGTATGAAAAAACATTTTGTTTATCAAGATATCTTGACCAAACTCGGCATTTATTAGTTTTCCTATGCTCCTCATATATATGCAAAATCCTATTAAGATCGGACCACTATATCATATAGCTGCCATAGGAACGATCGGTCGAAAATTAAGTTTTTGTATGAAAAAACCTTTTGTTTATCAAGATATCTTGACCAAACTCGACATTTATTAGTTTTACTATGCTCCTCATATATATGCAAAATCCTATTAAGATCGGACCACTATATCATATAGCCGCCATAGGAACTATCGGTCGAAAATTAAGTTTTTGTATGAAAAAACATTTTGTTTGTCAAGATATCTTGACCAAACTCGGCATTTATTAGTTTTACTAAGCTCCTCATATATATGCAAAATCCTATTAAGATCGGACCACTATATCATATAGCTGCCATAGGAACGATCTATCGAAAATTAAGTTTTTGTATGAAAAAACATTTTGTTTGTCAAGATATCTTAACCAAACTCGGCATTTATTAGTTTTACTATGCTCCTCATATATATGCAAAATCCTATTAAGATCGGACCACTATATCATATTATTAAGTTTTTGTATGGAGAATTTTTTGTTTTTCATGATTTTGCCATTAAACACGGCATTTAAAGATTTCACTATGCTCCCTTCATTTTTGCTAAATCTTATTTACATCGGTTTTTGATTAAAAGCCTTTTTTTTGTTTATCAATATACCTTGACCAAACTCGGCCTTAACCATTTTCTCGGCATTAAAAGGTTGGGTCTGCAAGGGTATTAAATCTTCGGCGTGCCGAAGATAGCCCTTCTTTCTCGTTATTTCTAAATTTGGCCTTTTTTGTGCTTTATTTAAAAAGCTGTATAATTGTGCAGTGTTATTCTGTTGTCGCAGCGTAAGTCTGTTAATAATTGCATTTATTGAACGCGGCGTCAGTTCTGTATTGTTGTTATTGCCTGCTTTGATTCTTTTGCTTTGGTGCTTCCCTGTGCATACACTTGTTTGTGCGTGTGTTCGCTGCCGCATATTTCTGCTTGTGCATCGCGCTTTCGCAAATTTTTGCTATTGCCTTTCGCTCCAAACAATTTGTTTGTGTACGATAATTGTTTTTGAGTGTTTACTTGCTCTATTCTTGTGCACCGTTTTCGTTTTGCTCTGCGCTCTCGCAACTTGCTTACTTGTAATAATTATGTCGTGCTGTAAGAAACCTTGCACGTTCAAGCAGGCTGATGATTCTGCACAGCCGCAATTTGTTAATTGCTGGCTGTGTGAGAATATGATGCATGCTAAATGTGCAGGTCTCACTGGGCGTGATTGTGACAAGATCGCTGCAGTTGCCAAGAAGGGCTGCAGTGGCTTGTGTTGGTCGTGCCCAGATTGCATCGACAAGCAAATTGATTTCTCCAGAGTGTATAATTCTGTGAAATATCAATTCTTAAAATTGAATAATGTGGCTAAGCAACTGTCGAGTAAATTTGACTCGAGTTTTGAGTTGCTTGCCAATTATAAATTTGAGTCTCCAACCAATCGCCGGTTGGAGTCTCAACTTTGCAATTTCCGTCTACGTCTGTTGAGACACCTACGCCTTTCTTGTCCCTACCTAGCAACATGGATTTATCTCCAATGTTGTCTTTATCGCCTTCCCCAAGCGACTTCCCAATTACCCCCGTTTTATCCCCTATAGTAGTTCCAGCAGAGCCCGTACCTGATACCGTCCCAGTTATCCAAACTGCCTCAGCCCCGTCAGCTCCTGGCCGCAAAGGTAGACCTGCGCGTAATCTTCCCCAGATTGTTAAACACAATCATGGTGCCTCTTTAGCTCCTCCATCTCCTGTAATACCTGCAGCCCCATCAGCACCTACTTTAACGGTTGTTGCCCCTCGTAGGCAAGTTTTGTGTCTCGACTTTCATCGGACACCACTTCTGAGTCATTGGCAGCCTATATTGCTAGCAAATCTTCTGCTAGCGTGTCAATAACCAAATTTAATTTCTCCACCCCTCGTGAAATATCATCATTCAAAATAAATGTTTCACATGATATGTTCCCAATCATTTGTGATCCCAAATTTTGGCCTCCACACATGATTGTTCACGAGTTCAAGCCAAAAAAGCGCAGCCTGTCACCCTTCCAGTCCCTTCAATACCGGGTACCATTTCTGCCCCAAAAAACTAACTTCATCTTCTGACCAAATCTGTATTCATTATCAAAATGTCAGAGGTCTTATTTCAAAGCTTAAAAATCTTTTCATGGCCAGTACTTCCTTCGACTCGGATATAATAGCATTTTCCGAAACATGGTTAAATTCAACCATATCCGATTTTGAGGTATTTTCGAATAGTTTTTATTTTGCATAGAAATGATCGGCCGACTCGAGGTGGTGGGGTGTTAATTGCCGTTAAAGCCACTCTCCAGTCAGAACTTTTCTATTTTAGTACGCCTACTGACGCTGAAATTATCTCAGTCAAGGTGTCTTTTCCTACACGGAATATCTATATTACATGCTCTTATGTTCCTCCTTCTTCTGATATTCAAGTTTATATGAAACATATTACTTGTATTAAAGAAGTTTCTTCACACGTGCGTGATAATGACCTATTTATGGTGTTGGGTGATTTTAATTTGCCGAACATCTCTTGGTCATTATTCACTGCCGAAAATTATCTAGTGCCCTTAGCACAGCATGATTTTATAGACTGCATGCTTGATCTTTCGTTGTTTCAAATCAATTCAATTTCTAATCATTTGAATAGAACACTTGACCTTGTATTTGTTAACAACTACCTTATCTCTAATGTGTCTAGGTACCCTCCTTTATCTCTTCCTGAGGATGTATATCATCCTACTTTAGATATTACAATGTTCAATTGTAATCGTCTCATTTCGTGCTCATCAGCCAATAAGCCCCGCCTCTGCTTTCGCAAAGGAAATTATTCATTGCTGAATCAGCTTATTTATGCAACCGATTGGTCTTTCTTATATGACTTTCTTATATCAATACTGCTATTACTTTTTTTTATAGCACCCTAAACTCCTTCTTAGATATGAGTATTCCCAAGTCAATTCCTTCGACTACTTCTTCAAAACCACCCTGGTTTACTCCCAGATTGTCACATCTTAAAAACTTAAAATCTAAATATTTTAAAAGTTTAAAAAGTCTGGTTCGTGTACAGACTTGGCTAAATATTCCATAGCCAAGTCGAACTTCTTTCTTCTGAATTCTCAATGCTATGAGTTGAATTATCTAACTCGTTGTAAAAGGCAATTTGCCCAAAATCCGAGACAGTTTTACAATTTTGTAAACTTGAAGCGTAAATCTTCAAGTTTGCCAACTTCTTTTCTTTCGGGATGGATAAAGCTAGTAATGACTCTGATTCTGCTAACCTCTTTGCTAATTTTTTCCAATCTACTTACTCCTCAGTCTGTCCTAATAATAATTCTTATCCTTATACTATTTCTTCCTCTAGTTCTATACCTCCTCCCTATTATTTCACACTCCCTCTCTCCTTTCAGCTATAAACTCTTTAAAATCTTCTTACTCTCCTGGGCCTGACAATATTCCTAGTTGTCTACTTAAGGAGTGTAGTTCTTCCCTTCTTTATCCATTGCAAAAGCTTTTTAATCTATCTCTTGAATCTTCTGTCTTTCCATCTCTTTGGAAAGAATCTTATATCATTCCTCTCCACATGAAAGGTGGAAAGTCTGATATACAAAATTACAGGGGCATTGCAAAACTGTCCGCTATTCCCAAATTATTTGAAAAAATTATCATTTCGAATTTGCAGCATTTCTGCAAATCAGTTGTTTCCCCTGTTCAACATGGATTCGTAAAGAATCGGTCAACTACGAGCAATCTACTTCCTTGGTAAATGATGCTTTTCTTTCGAAAATGCAAACTGATGTCATTTATACTGACTTCAGTAAGGCGTTTGACTCTGTGCACCATGACATTTTACTTTTAGAACTTGACCGAATAGGTTTCCCTCCGTCTCTTTTGCTTTGGATTAATTCTTATTTAAAAGGTAGGACCCAAAGAGTAATGCTGAGGCAGACTACCTCTAAACAGGTTCACGTTACTTCTGGTGTTCCTCAAGGTAGTCATGTTGGACCTTTACTCTTTACTCTTTTTATAAATGATCTCCCCTCTGTTATATCACATGCCCGTGTACTCATGTATGCGGATGATGTGAAACTTATTCTGTCATACACTAATCCCCTACATCATTCTCGTCTACAAGACGATTTGAACGCTATGCAACTGTGGTGTTCGGCCAATCAATTGCATCTGAATTGTTCAAAGTGTATGTTTATGACATTTTATCGTACTACACCTTATCTTGTCAGTTATACAATCGACAATACCCCTTTGCAACGTATACTAACAGTTAAGGATCTAGGCGTTCTTTTTGATTCTAAACTCTGTTTCAATCTTCACATAGATACCATCGTTAATGAATCAAAATGTGTACTTGGATTCATTAAACGATGGTCTAAAGAGTTTAACGATCCTTTTATAACGAAACTTCTGTACATCTCTCTTGTTCGCCCTATCCTTGAATACTGCTCTTGCATCTGGTCTCCGCAGTATAACAATAGCCAGGATCGTATTGAATCTGTTCAGAAGCAATTTCTGCTTTTTGCCTTACGAGGTTTAAATTGGGACCCTAATCTTCGTTTGCCATCCTACTCCAGCAGGCTGCTTCTTCTTAACCTTCCGTCATTAACCAACCGTAGGACAATTCTTGGTGTTGTCCTTCTACATAAGTTGATTATTGGTGATATAGATTCTCCTTTTCTGCTAGGGCGTCTTCAATTCTCTGTTCCGTCTAGACCAACCAGAAATTACCGCCCCTTATTCCTGTCTACGTGCACAACAGACTACGCTATGCACAATCATTTTCGCGTGCTATGTAAAAATTATAATAGTTTGCATCACGTTTTCTCTATAGAACTTTCTCGACCCCTAATAAAATCGTTGCTTTCAGGATACCTTCGGGAAGTCACTGACCATTCCCAGCTATGAGCAGGGGCATAGCTTGCCGGAAAGGCTGTAAATTTTCCCCCACCGGGTCGGTGATTTCCCATTACTTTTCTCTCTGTCCTATCTACTTAACACTCTATACATCTAGCTTAAAT
Organism: Drosophila littoralis; assembly: GCA_018903485.1. Classification (NCBI taxonomy): domain Eukaryota; kingdom Metazoa; phylum Arthropoda; class Insecta; order Diptera; family Drosophilidae; genus Drosophila; species Drosophila littoralis. The sequence continues at coordinate 21,328 of JAEIGF010000395.1, forward strand.
GTTTACATTTACAAAACAGTGGATTACGGACCAGAATGTCAACTTGCTCGAGTGGCCGCCATACTCCCCAGACATAAATATTATCGAGAACATTTGGGGACTTTTATCCAGGAGAGTGTATGAAGGGGGAAGACAATTTCAGGACTCGGCGACCCTGGTTGAAGCGATTAAAAAAGCCTGGTCAACTATTTCACTGAGTGAAATTGAAAAATATTACGATTCCATATCAACTCGAATGTTTGAAATAATTAAGAATAAGGGTGGTCATACCAAATATTAAATAATGCAGAAATAGTGTCTTTTATTATTTAAATTACCAAGTGCCATGAAATATTGCTGTGAATAATTTTTATACCCTTGCAGAGGGTATTATAATTTTGTCGTGAAATGTGTAACGCATAGAAGGAGACATCTCCGACCCCATAAAGTATATATATTCTTGATCAGCATCAACAGCCGAGTCGATATAGCCATGTCCGTCTGTCCGTCTGTCCGTCTGTCCGTCCGTCCGTCTGTCCGTCTGTCCGTCTGTCTGTTTCTATGCGAACTAGTCCCTCAGTTTTAAAGCTATCTTAATGAAACTTTGCAGAAGTCCCTATTTCTGTTGCACGCAGCACATATGTCAAAACCAGCTGGATCGGACCACTATATCATATAGCTGCCATAGGAACGATCGGTCGAAAATTAAGTTTTTTGTATGAAAAAACCTTTTGTTTATCAAGATATCTTGACCAAACTCGACATTTATTAGTTTTACTATGCTCCTCATATATATGCAAAAATTCTATTAAGATCGGACCACTATATCATATAGCCGCCATAGGAACGATCGGTCGAAAATTAAGTTTTTGTATGAAAAAACATTTTGTTTGTCAAGATATCTTGACCAAACTCGGCATTTATTAGTTTTCCTAAGCTCCTCATATATATGCAAAATCTATTAAGATCGGACCACTATATCATATAGCTGCCATAGGAACGATCGGTCGAAAATTAAGTTTTTGTATGAAAAAACCTTTTGTTTATCAAGATATCTTGACCAAACTCGACATTTATTAGTTTTACTATGCTCCTCATATATATGCAAAATTCTATTAAGATCGGACTACTATGTCATATAGCCGCCATAGGAACGATCGGTCGAAAATTAAGTTTTTGTATGAAAAAACATTTTGTTTGTCAAGATATCTTGACCAAACTCGGCATTTATTAGTTTTTACTATGCTCCTCATATATATGCAAAATCCTATTAAGATCGGACCACTATATCCATATAGCTGCCATAGGAACGATCGATCGAAAATTAAGTTTTTGTATGAAAAAACATTTTGTTTTTCAAGATATCTTAACCAAACTCGGCATTTATAAGTTTTACTATGCTCCTCTATATATGCAAAATCCTATTAAGATCGGACCACTATATCATATTATTAAGTTTTTGTATGGAGAATTTTTTGTTTTTCATGATTTTGCGATTAAACACGGCATTTAAAGATTTCACTATGCTTCCTTCATTTTTGCTAAATCTTATTTACATCGGTTTTTGATTAAAAGCTTTTTTTTTTGTTTATCAATATACCTTGACCAAACTCGGCCTTAACCATTTTCTCGGCATTAAAAGGTTGGGTCTGCAAGGGTATTAGATCTTCGGCATGCCGAAGATAGCCCTTCTTTCTCGTTTTTTATAGTTTTGTTGGTCAAACCTATTCACTTGAGCCAAAAATTATGTAGATTTTCAGCTATGTTTTTGAAAATATAATAAAAAAATATAAAAACCAAACCAAACAAATAAAAACTTTTGTATTTTATAAATAATTGATCGTTTTACTTAACAAAATTTATTTGGTTTAAATCCGAGTGCTCGTTATGAAGATATTATGTTCTTAGTCTAAACGAGAAAGAAGGGCTATCTTCGGCACGCCGAAGATTTAATACCTTGCAGACCCAACCTTTTAATGCCGAGAAAATGGTTAAGGCCGAGTTTGGTCAAGGTATATTGATAAACAAAAAAAGGCTTTTAATCAAAAACCGATGTAAATAAGATTTAGCAAAAATGAAGGGAGCATAGTGAAATCTTTAAATGCCGTGTTTAATGGCAAAATCATGAAAAACAAAAATTCTCCATACAAAAACTTAATAATATGATATAGTGGTCCGATCTTAATAGGATTTTGCATATATATGAGGAGCATAGTAAAACTAATAAATGCCGAGTTTGGTTAAGATATCTTGAAAAACAAAATGTTTTTTCATACAAAAACTTAATTTTCGATAGATCGTTCCTATGGCAGCTATATGATATAGTGGTCCGATCTTAATAGGATTTTGCATATATATGAGGAGCTTAGTAAAACTAATAAATGCCGAGTTTGGTCAAGATATCTTGACAAACAAAATGTTTTTTCATACAAAACTTAATTTTCGACCGATAGTTCCTATGGCGGCTATATGATATAGTGGTCCGATCTTAATAAAATTTTGCATATATATGAGGAGCATAGTAAAACTAATAAATGTCGAGTTTGGTCAAGATATCTTGATAAACAAAAGGTTTTTTTCATACAAAAACTTAATTTTCGACCGATCGTTCCTATGGCAGCTATATGATATAGTGGTCCGATCTTAATAGGATTTTGCATATATATGAGGAGCATAGTAAAACTAATAAATGTCGAGTTTGGTCAAGATATCTTGACAAACAAAATGTTTTTTCATACAAAAACTTAATTTTCGACCGATCGTTCCTATGGCGGCTATATGATATAGTGGTCCGATCTTAATAGAATTTTGCATATATATGAGGAGCATAGTAAAACTAATAAATGTCGAGTTTGGTCAAGATATCTTGATAAACAAAATGTTTTTTCATACAAAAACTTAATTTTCGACCGATCGTTCCTATGGCAGCTATATGATATAGTGGTCCGATCCAGCTGGTTTTGACATATGTGCTGCGTGCAACAGAATTAGGGACTTCTGCAAAGTTTCATTAAGATAGCTTTAAAACTGAGGGACTAGTTCGCATAGAAACAGACAGACGGACAGACGGACAGACGGACATGGCTATATCGACTCGGCTGTTGATGCTGATCAAGAATATATATACTTTATGGGGTCGGAGATGTCTCCTTCTATGCGTTACACATTTCACGACAAAATTATAATACCCTCTGCAAGGGTATAATAAAAAGGTGTCAAACCTACTAGCGGCACTGGTGCCGCTCAACTGAATAGGTTTGAAAAATATTTCTTCTATTTTTCTTCTCTCTTTGTTCCTATGTCATTTTATCCTTCTTTCTTTTTTGTTTTGAACATTCATTTGTTTACTCATAATATGACAAAAAAATGTAACGGGTTCTGTGCAACGGTAAATCAGAATTTTGCTTTCATCGTGAAATTCGCCAAATGTGTGGTCTATTTTTGGCTCATCTGATTAGGTTTGACAACATTGACTTCACTTTTGATTGACTGCGTGATTGAAAACATATAATTTCTTTGGTCTACTTAAATTTAAAGTAATTGCTACCATTTTTTTAATATGGGACGGGGAAAATCTTTAACCGATTTTGAAAAAGGTCAAATTAAAGGCTATATTGAATCTGACCTGAAACATAATGAAATAGCAAAGAAGATTGGTCGAAGCCAAAACGTGGTAAGCAATTTTCTTCGTAATGGAGCCGATAACGGGAAAAAATGAAAGGAGGAAAAAATCTGCTACAACGGCATCAGAGAGGCGACTAATCCTTCGAACTGCTTCGAATTCCCACCTCTCGTCAGTAAAATCAGGGATCAGAGTTCTCAGTTAAGAGTGATTGACGTGTTTTACTTGTGCTCCAAGATTTTTATATATTTTTTTGCGCTTTAATCCTGCTTTTTATTTCTAAATTTGGCCTGTTTTGTGCTTCATTTAAAAAGCTGTATAATTGTGCAGTGTTATTCTGTTGTCGCAGCGTAAGTCTGTTAATAATTGCATTTATTGAACGCGGCGTCAGTTCTGTATTGTTGTTATTGCCTGTTTTGATTCTTTTGCTTTGGTGCTCCCCTATGCATACACTTGTTTGTGCGTGTGTTCGCTGCCGCATATTTCTGCTTGTGCATCGCGCTTTCGCAAATTTTTGCTATTGCCTTTCGCTCCAAACAATTTGTTTGTGTACGATAATTGTTTTTGAGTGTTTACTTGCGCTATTCTTGTGCACCGTTTTCGTTTTGCTCTGCGCTCTCGCAACTTGCTTACTTGTAATAATTATGTCGTGCTGTAAGAAACCTTGCACGTTCAAGCAGGCTGATGATTCTGCACAGCCGCAATTTGTTAATTGCTGGCTGTGTGAGAATATGATGCATGCTAAATGTGCAGGTCTCACTGGGCGTGATTGCGACAAGATCGCTGCAGTTGCCAAGAAGGGCTGCGGTGGCTTGCGTTGGTCGTGCCCAGATTGCATCGACAAGCAAATTGATTTCTCCAGAATGTATAATTCTGTGAAATATCAATTCTTAAAATTGAATAATGTGGCTAAGCAACTGTCGAGTAAATTTGACTCGAGTTTTGAGTTGCTTGCCAATTATAAATTTGAGTCTCCAACCAATCGCCGGTTGGAGTCTCAACTTTTGCAATTTCCGTCTACGTCTGTTGAGACACCTACGCCTTTCTTGTCCCTACCTAGCAACATGGATTTATCTCCAATGTTGTCTTTATCGCCTTCCCCAAGCGACTTCCCAATTACCCCCGTTTTATCCCCTATAGTAGTTCCAGCAGAGCCCGTACCTGATACCGTCCCAGTTATCCAAACTGCCTCAGCCCCGTCAGCTCCTGGCCGCAAAGGTAGACCTGCGCGTAATCTTGCCCAGATTGTTAAACACAATCATGGTGCCTCTTTAGCTCCTCCATCTCCTGTAATACCTGCAGCCCCATCAGCACCTACTTTAACGGTTGTTGCCCCTCGTAGGCAAGTTTTTGTGTCTCGACTTTCATCGGACACCACTTCTGAGTCATTGGCAGCCTATATTGCTAGCAAATCTTCTGCTAGCGTGTCAATAACCAAATTTAATTTCTCCACCCCTCGTGAAATATCATCATTCAAAATAAATGTTTCACATGATATGTTCCCAATCATTTGTGATCCCAAATTTTGGCCTCCACACATGATTGTTCACGAGCTCAAGCCAAAAAAGCGCAGCCTGTCACCCTTCCAGTCCCTTCAATACCGGGTACCATTTCTGCCCCAATAAAACTAACTTCATCTTCTGACCAAATCTGTATTCATTATCAAAATGTCAGAGGTCTTATTTCAAAGCTTAAAAATCTTTTCATGGCCAGTACTTCCTTCGACTCGGATATAATAGCATTTTCCGAAACATGGTTAAATTCAACCATATCCGATTTTGAGGTATTTTCGAATAGTTTTATTTTGCATAGAAATGATCGGCCGACTCGTGGTGGTGGGGTGTTAATTGCCGTTAAAGCCACTCTCCAGTCTGAACTTTTCTGTTTTAGTACGCCTACTGACGCTGAAATAATCTCAGTCAAGGTGTCTTTCCGGAATATCTATATTACATGCTCTTATGTTCCTCCTTCTTCTGATATTCAAGTTTATATGAAACATATTACTTGTATTAAAGAAGTTTCTTCACACGTGCGTGATAATGACCTATTTATGGTGTTGGGTGATTTTAATGTGCCGAACATCTCTTGGTCATTATTCACTGCCTAAAATTATCTAGTGCCCTTAGCACAGCATGATTTTATAGACTGCATGCTTGATCTTTCGTTGTTTCAAATCAATTCAATTTCTAATCATTTGAATAGAACACTTGACCTTGTATTTGTTAACAACTACCTTATCTCTAATGTGTCTAGGTACCCTCCTTTATCTCTTCCTGAGGATGTATATCATCCTACTTTAGATATTACAATGTTCAATTGTAATCGTCTCATTTCGTGCTCATCAGCCAATAAGCCCCGCCTCTGCTTTCGCAAAGGAAATTATTCATTGCTGAATCAGCTTATTTATGCAACCGATTGGTCTTTCTTATATGACTCGGTTGATATGAATACTGCTATTACTTTTTTTTATAGCACCCTAAACTCCCTCTTAGATATGAGTATTCCCAAGTCAATTCCTTCGACTACTTCTTCAAAACCACCCTGGTTTACTCCCAGATTGTCACATCTTAAAAACTTAAAATCTAAATATATTAAAAAGTTTAAAAAGTCTGGTTCGTGTACAGACTTGGCTAAATATTTCATAGCCATGTCGAACTTCTTTCTTCTGAATTCTCAATGCTATGAGAATTATCTAACTCGTTGTATAAGGCAATTTGCCCAAAATCCGAGACAGTTTTACAATTTTGTAAACTTGAAGCGTAAATCTTCAAGTTTGCCAACTTCTTTCTTTTTTCGGGATGGATAAAGCTAGTAATGACACTGATTCTGCTAACCTCTTTGCTAATTTTTTCCAATCTACTTACTCCTCAGTCTGTCCTAATAATAATTCTTATCCTTATACTATTTCTTCCTCTAGTTCTATACATCCTCCTATTATTTCACACTCCTCTCTCCTTTCAGCTATAAACTCTTTAAAATCTTCTTACTCTCCTGGGCCTGACAATATTCCTAGTTGTCTACTTAAGGAGTGTAGTTCTTCCCTTCTTTATCCATTGCAAAAGCTTTTTAATCTATCTCTTGAATCTTCTGTCTTTCCATCTCTTTGGAAAGAATCTTATATCATTCCTCTCCACAAGAAAGGTGGAAAGTCTGATATACAAGCAGCATTTCTGCAAATCAGTTGTTTCCCCTGTTCAACATGGATTCGTAAAGAATCGGTCAACTACGACCAATCTGCTTGAATTTACTTCCTTGGTAAATGATGCCTTTCTTTCGAAAATGCAAACTGATGTCATTTATACTGACTTCAGTAAGGCGATTTACTCTGTGCACCATGACATTTTACTTTTTAAACTTGACCGAATAGGTTTCCCTCCGTCTCTTTTGCTTTGGATTAATTCTTATTTAAAAGGTAGGACCCACAGAGTAATGCTGAGGCAGACTACCTCTAAACAGGTTCACGTTACTTCTGGTGTTCCTCAAGGTAGTTATCTTGGACCTTTACTCTTTACTCTTTTTATAAATGATCTCCCCTCTGTTATATCATATGCCCGTGTACTCATGTATGCGGATGATGTGAAACTTATTCTATCATACACTAATCCCCTACATCATTCTCGTCTACAAGACGATTTGAACGCTATGCAACTTTGGTGTTCGGCCAATCAATTGCATCTGAATTGTTCAAAGTGTATGTTTATGACATTTTATCGTACTACACCTTATCTTGTCAGTTATACAATCGACAATACCCCTTTGCAACGTATACTAACAGTTAAGGATCTAGGCGTTCTTTTTGATTCTAAACTCTGTTTCAATCTTCACATAGATACCATCGTTAATGAGGCAAAGGTGTACTTGGATTCATTAAACGATGGTCTAAAAGAGTTTAACGATCCTTTTATAACGAAACTTCTGTACATCTCTCTTGTTCGCCCTATCCTTGAATACTGCTCTTGCATCTGGTCTCCGCAGTATAACAATAGCCAGGATCGTATTGAATCTGTTCAGAAGCAATTTCTGCTTTTTGCCTTACGAGGTTTAAATTGGGACCCTAATCTTCGTTTGCCATCCTACTCCAGCAGGCTGCTTCTTCTTAACCTTCCGTCATTAACCAACCGTAGGACAATTCTTTGTTGTCCTTCTACATAAGTTGATTATTGGTGATATAGATTCTCCTTTTCTGCTAGGGCGTCTTCAATTCTCTGTTCCGTCTAGACCAACCAGAAATTACCGCCCCTTATTCCTGTCTACGTGCACAACAGACTACGCTATGCACAATCCTTTTCGCGTGCTATGTAAAAATTATAATAGTTTGCATCACGTTTTCTCTATAGAACTTTCTCACCCTAATAAAATCGTTGCTTTCAGGATACCTTCGGGAAGTCATTGACCACTCCCAGCTATGAGCAGGGCATAGCTTGCCGGACAGGCTGTAAATTTTCCCCCACCGGGTCGGTGATTTCCCATTACTTTTTCTCTCTGTCCTATCTACTTAACACTCTATACATCTAGCTTAAATTTCTTTACTTTATTAACAATCTTCTTACTTTCTTTTTTCTTATTTCTTGTATTTTATTAATTAATATAGCAAACTAAGATTATCTTTATTATACCCTTGCAGAGGGTATTATAATTTTGTCGTGAAATGTGTAACGCATAGAAGGAACATCTCCGACCCCATAAAGTATATATATTCTTGATCAGCATCAACAGCCGAGTCGATATAGCCATGTCCGTCTGTCCGTCTGTCCGTCTGTCCGTCCGTCCGTCTGTCCGTCTGTCCGTCTGTCCGTCTGTCTGTTTCTATGCGAACTAGTCCCTCAGTTTTAAAGCTATCTTAATGAAACTTTGCAGAAGTCCCTATTTCTTGTTGCACGCAGCACATATGTCAAAACCAGCTGGATCGGACCACTATATCATATAGCTGCCATAGGAACGATCGGTCGAAAATTAAGTTTTTGTATGAAAAAAACCTTTTGTTTATCAAGATATCTTGACCAAACTCGACATTTATTAGTTTTACTATGCTCCTCATATATATGCAAAATTCTATTAAGATCGGACCACTATATCATATAGCCGCCATAGGAACGATCGGTCGAAAATTAAGTTTTTGTATGAAAAACATTTTGTTTGTCAAGATATCTTGACCAAACTCGGCATTTATTAGTTTTCCTAAGCTCCTCATATATATGCAAAATCCTATTAAGATCGGACCACTATATCATATAGCTGCCATAGGAACGATCGGTCGAAAATTAAGTTTTTGTATGAAAAACCTTTGTTTATCAAGATATCTTGACCAAACTCGACATTTATTAGTTTTACTATGCTCCTCATATATATGCAAAATTCTATTAAGATCGGACTACTATGTCATATAGCCGCCATAGGAACGATCGGTCGAAAATTAAGTTTTTGTATGAAAAAACATTTTGTTTGTCAAGATATCTTGACCAAACTCGGCATTTATTAGTTTTACTATGCTCCTCATATATATGCAAAATCCTATTAAGATCGGACCACTATATCATATAGCTGCCATAGGAACGATCGATCGAAAATTAAGTTTTTGTATGAAAAAACATTTTGTTTTTCAAGATATCTTAACCAAACTCGGCATTTATAAGTTTTACTATGCTCCTCATATATATGCAAAATCCTATTAAGATCGGACCACTATATCATATTATTAAGTTTTTGTATGGAGAATTTTTTGTTTTTCATGATTTTGCGATTAAACACGGCATTTAAAGATTTCACTATGCTTCCTTCATTTTTGCTAAATCTTATTTACATCGGTTTTTTGATTAAAAGCTTTTTTTTTGTTTATCAATATACCTTGACCAAACTCGGCCTTAACCATTTTCTCGGCATTAAAAGGTTGGGTCTGCAAGGGTATTAGATCTTCGGCATGCCGAAGATAGCCCTTCTTTCTCGTTTTACTTAAGAACACTTTTTTCCTACTTACACCCTTCTGCTTAGATTAGGCTCTAATAGCGTCACTGACAAATTTAGCTGTGAAAAGGGGCACAGCTGGCCGGACTGGCAACTAAAACACCTCCATCGGTCGGTGATGCTATTTAGAGAACTGTGTTATCTAACTAGGCTTTTAGCATATAATTCCATTATGTTTGTATGTATAATGAGGAAGACACTCGTTTTGTCAACCATTAATAAATAATAAATAAATAAATAAATGCGGTGTAAATGCTAGTTTGGCAACGGTAAAACGAGTTATTCGGAGTGCTAAACACTTAAAAGAGATTTAAAATAAAAAAAACCTCCGCTAAATGATGCACGGAAGGAAGCGCGACTTCGATTTGCGCGGGATCACATGACATGGAACAAGGAGTGGAAGGCTGTGGTCTTCTCCGACGAAAAAAAGTTCAATCTCGACGGACCGGATGGCTGCAACTATTATTTTCACGATATGCAAAAAGAGGAATGCTTTTTGAGTCGTCATCACTCCTGTACAGGAGGCGTAATGGTTTGGGGAGCCAAATCGTTTTATGGAACTTGCGAGCTGCAGTTTGTTTCCTCAAAGATGAATGCAAATGTCTACAAGACTGTGCTCCAAAAGGCTTTTCCCCAGTTTTCCGAAATTTTTGGACCTATTCAATGGACGTACCAACAAGACAACGCCCCCATCCATACAACACGGGTTACAAAACAGTGGATTAAGGACCAGAATGTCAACTTGCTCGAGTGGCCGCCATACTCCCCAGACATAAATATTATCGAGAACATTTGGGGACTTTTATCCAGGAGAGTATATGAAGGGGGAAGACAATTTCAGGACTCGGCGACCCTGGTTGAAGCGATTAAAAAAGCCTGGTCAACTATTTCACTGAGTGAAATTGAAAAATATTACGATTCCATATCAACTCGAATGTTTGAAATAATTAAGAATAAGGGTGGTCATACCAAATATTAAATAATGCAGAAATAGTGTCTTTTATTATTTAAGTTACCAAGTGCCATGAAATATTGCTGTGAATAATTTTTTTTTATAGTTTTGTTGGTCAAACCTATTCCCTTGAGCCAAAAATTATGTAGATTTTCAGCTATGTTTTTGAAAATATAATAAAAAAATATAAAAACCAAACCAAAAAAAAAAACTTTTGTATTTCATAAATAATTGATCGTTTTACTTAACAAAATTTATTTGGTTTAAATCCGATTGCTCGTTATGAAGATATTATGTTCTTAGTCTAAAAAAGAAGTCAAACCTAGGTTTGAAAAATATTTCTTCTATTTTTCTTCTCTCTTTGTTCCTATGGCATTTTTTCCTTCTTTCTTTTTTGTTTTGAACATTCATTTGTTTACTCATAATATGACAAAAAAATGTAACGGGTTCTATGCAACGGTAACTCCGAATTTTGCTTTCATCTTGAAATTCGCTAAATGTGTGGGTCTGTTTTTGGCTCATCTGATTAGGTTTGACAACTTTGGCTTCTCTTTTTGATTAACTGCGTGGTCTACTTAAATTTAAAGTAATTGCTGCCATTTTTTTTTAATATGGGTCGGGGAAAATCTTTAACCGATTTTGAACAAGGTCAAATTAAAGGCTATATTGAATGTGGCCTAAAACATAATGAAATAGCAAAGAAGATTGGTCGAAGCCAAAACGTGGTAAGCAATTTTCTTCGTAATGAAGCCGATTACGGGAAAAAAAAATGAAAGGAGGAAAAAAATCTGCTACAACGGCATCAGAGAGGCGACTAATCCGTCGAACTGCTTCGAATTCCCACCTCTCTGCCAGTAAAATCAGGGATGAATGCGGTGTAAATGCTAGTTTGGCAACGGTAGAACGAGTTATTCGGAGTGCTAAACACTTAAAGAGATTTAAAATAAAAAAAAAACCTCCTCTCAATGATGCACGGAAGGAAGCGCGACTTCGATTTGCGCGGGATCACATGACATGGAACAAGGAGTGGAAGGCTGTGGTCTTCTCCGACGAAAAAAATTTCAATCTCGACGGACCGGATGGCTACAACTATTATTTTCACGATATGCGAAAAGAGGAATGCTTTTTGAGTCGTCATCACTCCTGTACAGGAGGCGTAATGGTTTGGGGAGCCATATCGTTTTATGGAACTTGCGAGCTGCAGTTTGTTTCCTCAAAGATGAATGCAAATGTCTACAAGACTGTGCTCCAAAAGGCTTTTCGGCACTGGTGCCGCTCAACTGAATTGGTTTGACTTCTTTTTTAGACTTAGAACATAATATCTTCATAACGAGCACTCGGATTTAAACCAAATAAATTTTGTTAAGTAAAACGATCAATTATTTATAAAATACAACATTTTTATACCCTTGCAGAGGGTATTATAATTTTGTCGTGAAATGTGTAACGCATAGAAGGAGACATCTCCGACCCCATAAAGTATATATATTCTTGATCAGCATCAACAGCCGAGTCGATATAGCCATGTCCGTCTGTCCGTCTGTCCGTCCGTCCGTCTGTCCGTCTGTCCGTCTGTCTGTTTCTATGCGAACTAGTCCCTCAGTTTTAAAGCTATCTTAATGAAACTTTGCAGAAGTCCCTATTTCTGTTGCACGCAGCACATATGTCAAAACCAGCTGGATCGGGCCACTATATCATATAGCTGCCATAGGAACGATCGGTCGAAAATTAAGTTTTTGTATGAAAAAACCTTTTGCTTATCAAGATATCTTGACCAAACTCGACATTTATTAGTTTTACTATGCTCCTCATATATATGCAAAATTCTATTAAGATCGGACCACTATATCATATAGCCGCCATAGGAACGATCGGTCGAAAATTAAGTTTTTGTATGAAAAAACATTTTGTTTGTCAAGATATCTTGACCAAACTCGGCATTTATTAGTTTTACTAAGCTCCTCATATATATGCAAAATCCTATTAAGAGCGGACCACTATATCATATAGCTGCCATAGGAACGATCGGTCGAAAATTAAGTTTTTGTATGAAAAAACATTTTGTTTGTCAAGATATCTTGACCAAACTCGGCATTTATTAGTTTTACTAAGCTCCTCATATATATGCAAAATCCTATTAAGATCGGACCACTATATCATATAGCTGCCATAGGAACGATCGGTCGAAAATTAAGTTTTTGTATGAAAAAACATTTTGTTTGTCAAGATATCTTGACCAAACTCGGCATTTATTAGTTTTACTATGCTCCTCATATATATGCAAAATCCTATTAAGATCGGACCACTATATCATATAGCTGCCATAGGAACGATCGGTCGAAAATTAAGTTTTTGTATGAAAAAACCTTTTGTTTATCAAGATATCTTAACCAAACTCGACATTTATTAGTTTTACTAAGCTCCTCTATATATGCAAAATTCTATTAAGATCGGACTACTATGTCATATAGCCGCCATAGGAACGATCGGTCGAAAATTAAGTTTTTGTATGAAAAAACATTTTGTTTGTCAAGATATCTTGACCAAACTCGGCATTTATTAGTTTTACTAAGCTCCTCATATATATGCAAAATCCTATTAAGATCGGACCACTATATCATATAGCTGCCATAGGAACGATCGATCGAAAATTAAGTTTTTGTATGAAAAAACATTTTGTTTTTCAAGATATCTTAACCAAACTCGGCATTTATTAGTTTTACTATGCTCCTCATATATATGCAAAAATCCTATTAAGATCGGACCACTATATCATATTATTAAGTTTTTGTATGGAGAATTTTTTGTTTTTCATGATTTTGCGATTAAACACGGCATTTAAAGATTTCACTATGCTTCCTTCATTTTTGCTAAATCTTATTTACATCGGTTTTTGATTAAAAGCCTTTTTTTGTTTATCAATATACCTTGACCAAACTCGGCCTTAACCATTTTCTCGGCATTAAAAGGTTGGGTCTGCAAGGGTATTAGATCTTCGGCATGCCGAAGATAACCCTTCTTTCTCGTTTTTTGTTTGGTTTGGTTTTTATATTTTTTTTATTATATTTTCAAAAACATAGCTGAAAATCTACATAATTTTTGGCTCAAGTGAATAGGTTTGAATAACAAAACTATAAAAAAAAATTATTCACTGCATTATTTCATGGCACTTGGTAACTTAAATAATAAAAGACACTATTTCTGCATTATTTAATATTTGGTATGACCACCCTTATTCTTAATTATTTCAAACATTCGAGTTGATATGGAATCGTAATATTTTTCAATTTCACTCAGTGAAATAGTTGACCAGGCTTTTTTAATCGCTTGAACCAGGGTCGCCGAGTCCTGAAATTGTCTTCCCCCTTCATACACTCTCCTGGATAAAAGTCCCCAAATGTTCTCGATAATATTTATGTCTGGGGAGTATGGCGGCCACTCGAGCAAGTTGACATTCTGGTCCTTAATCCACTGTTTTGTAACCCGGGCTGTATGGATGGGGGCGTTGTCTTGTTGGTACGTCCATTGAATAGGTCCAAAATTTCGGAAAACTGGGGAAAAGCCTTTTGGAGCACAGTCTTGTAGACATTTGCATTCATCTTTGAGGAAACAAACTGCAGCTCGCAAGTTCCATGAAACGATATGGCTCCCCAACCCATTACGCCTCCTGTACAGGAGTGATGACGACTCAAAAGCATTCCTCTTTTCGCATATCGTGAAAATAATAGTTGTAGCTAGCCATCCGGTCCGTCGAGATTGAATTTTTTCGTCGGAGAAGACCACAGCCTTCCACTCCTTGTTACATGTCATGTGATCCCGCGCAAATCGAAGTCGCGCTTCCTTCCGTGCATCATTGAGAGGAGGTTTTTTTTATACCCTTGCAGAGGGTATTATAATTTTGTCGTGAAATGTGTAACGCATAGAAGGAGACATCTCCGACCCCATAAAGTATATATATTCTTGATCAGCATCAACAGCCGAGTCGATATAGCCATGTCCGTCTGTCCGTCTGTCCGTCTGTCCGTCGTCCGTCTGTCCGTCTGTCCGTCTGTCTGTTTCTATGCGAACTAGTCCCTCAGTTTTAAAGCTATCTTAATGAAACTTTGCAGAAGTCCCTATTTCTGTTGCACGCAGCACATATGTCAAAACCAGCTGGATCGGACCACTATATCTATAGCTGCCATAGGAACGATCGGTCGAAAATTAAGTTTTTGTATGAAAAAACCTTGTTTATCAAGATATCTTGACCAAACTCGACATTTATTAGTTTTACTATGCTCCTCATATATATGCAAAATTCTATTAAGATCGGACCACTATATCATATAGCCGCCATAGGAACGATCGGTCGAAAATTAAGTTTTTGTATGAAAAAAACATTTTGTTTGTCAAGATATCTTGACCAAACTCGGCATTTATTAGTTTTCCTAAGCTCCTCATATATATGCAAAATCCTATTAAGATCGGACCACTATATCATATAGCTGCCATAGGAACGATCGAAAATTAAGTTTTTGTATGAAAAAACCTTTTGTTTATCAAGATATCTTGACCAAACTCGACATTTATTAGTTTTACTAAGCTCCTCATATATATGCAAAATCCTATTAAGATCGGACCACTATATCATATAGCTGCCATAGGAACGATCGAAAATTAAGTTTTTGTATGAAAAAACATTTTGTTTTTCAAGATATCTTGACCAAACTCGGCATTTATTAGTTTTACTATGCTCCTCATATATATGCAAAATCCTATTAAGATCGGACCACTATATCATATAGCTGCCATAGGAACGATCGGTCGAAAATTAAGTTTTTGTATGAAAAAACATTTTGTTTTTCAAGATATCTTAACCAAACTCGGCATTTATAAGTTTTACTATGCTCCTCATATATATGCCAAAATCCTATTAAGATCGGACCACTATATCATATTATTAAGTTTTTGTATGGAGAATTTTTTGTTTTTCATGATTTTGCGATTAAACACGGCATTTAAAGATTTCACTATGCTTCCTTCATTTTTGCTAAATCTTATTTACATCGGTTTTTGATTAAAAGCTTTTTTTTGTTTATCAATATACCTTGACCAAACTCGGCCTTAACCATTTTCTCGGCATTAAAAGGTTGGGTCTGCAAGGGTATTAGATCTTCGGCATGCCGAAGATAGCCCTTCTTTCTCGTTTTATTTTAAATCTCTTTAAGTGTTTAGCACTCCGAATAACTCGTTCTACCGTTGCCAAACTAGCATTTACACCGCATTCATCCCTGATTTTACTGGCAGAGGAGAGTGGAATTCGAAGCAGTTCGAAGGATTAGTCGCCTCTCTGATGCCGTTGTAGCAGATTTTTTTCCTCCTTTCATTTTTTTCCCGTAATCGGCTTCATTAAGAAGAAAATTGCTTACAACGTTTTGGTTTCGACCAATCTTCTTTGCTATTTCATTATGTTTTAGGCCACATTCAATATAGCCTTTAATTTGACCTTGTTCAAAATCGGTTAAAGATTTTCCCCAACCCATATTAAAAAAAAATGGTAGCAATTACTTTAAATTTAAGTAGACCACGCAGTCAATCAAAAAGAGAAGTCAAAGTTGTCAAACCTAATCAGATGAGCCAAAAACAGACCACACATTTAGCTAATTTCACGATGAAAGCAAAATTCTGATTTACCGTTGCATAGAACCCGTTACATTTTTTGTCATATTATGAGTAAACAAATGAATGTTCAAAACAAAAAAGAAAGAAGGAAAAAATGTCATAGGAACAAAGAGAGAAGCGGCACCAGTGCCGCTCAACTGAATAGGTTTGACTTCTTTGTTAGACTTAGAACATAATATCTTCATAACGAGCACTCGGATTCAAAAGAAATAAATTTTGTTAAGTAAAACGATCAATTATTTATAAAATACAAAGTTTTTTTTGTTTGGTTTGGTTTTTATTTTTTTTATTATATTTTCAAAACATAGCTGAAAATCTACATAATTTTTGGCTCAAGTGAATAGGTTTGACCAACAAAACTATAAACGAGAAAGAAGGGCTATCTTCGGCACGCCGAAGATTTAATACCCTTGCAGACCCAACCTTTTAATGCCGAGAAAATGGTTAAGGCCGAGTTTGGTCAAGGTATATTGATAAACAAAAAAAAGGCTTTTAATCAAAAACCGATGTAAATAAGATTTAGCAAAAATGAAGGGAGCATAGTGAAATCTTTAAATGCCGTGTTTAATGGCAAATCATGAAAAACAAAAAATTCTCCATACAAAAACTTAATAATATGATATAGTGGTCCGATCTTAATAGGATTTTGCATATATATGAGGAGCATAGTAAAACTAATAAATGCCGAGTTTGGTTAAGATATCTTGAAAAACAAAATGTTTTTCATACAAAAACTTAATTTTCGATAGATCGTTCCTATGGCAGCTATATGATATAGTGGTCCGATCTTAATAGGATTTTGCATATATATGAGGAGCTTAGTAAAACTAATAAATGCCGAGTTTGGTCAAGATATCTTGACAAACAAAATGTTTTTTCATACAAAAACTTAATTTTCGACCGATAGTTCCTATGGCGGCTATATGATATAGTGGTCCGATCTTAATAAAATTTTCATATGAGGAGCATAGTAAAACTAATAAATGTCGAGTTTGGTCAAGATATCTTGATAAACAAAAAGGTTTTTTCATACAAAAATTAATTTTCGACCGGTTCTATGGCACGCTATATGATATAGTGGTCCGATCTTAATAGAATTTTGCATATATATGAGGAGCATAGTAAAACTAATAAATGTCGAGTTTGGGCAAGATATCTTGACAAACAAAATGTTTTTTCATACAACCAAAAACATATTTTCCGACCGATCGTTCCTATGGCGGCTATAGTGGTCCGATCTTAATAGAATTTTGCATATATATGAGGAGCATAGTAAAACTAATAAATGTCGAGTTTGGTCAAGATATCTTGATAAACAAAATGTTTTTTCATACAAAAACTTAATTTTCGACCGATCGTTCCTATGGCAGCTATATGATATAGTGGTCCGATCCAGCTGGTTTTGACATATGTGCTGCGTGCAACAGGAATTAGGGACTTCTGCAAAGTTTCATTAAGATAGCTTTAAAACTGAGGGACTAGTTCGCATAGAAACAGACAGACGGACAGACGGACAGACGGACATGGCTATATCGACTCGGCTGTTGATGCTGATCAAGAATATATACTTTATGGGGTCGGAGAGTCTCCTCTATGCGTTACACATTTCACGACAAAATTATAATACCCTCTGCAAGGGTATAAAAAAAATTATTCACAGCAATATTTCATGGCACTTTTTAACTTAAACAATAAAAGACACTATTTCTGCATTATTTTATATTTGGTATGACCACCCTTATTCTTAATTATTTCAAACATTCGAGTTGATATGGAATCGTAATATTTTTCAATTTCACTCAGTGAAATAGTTGACCAGGCTTCTTTAATCGCTTCAACCAGGGTCGCCGAGTCCTGAAATTGTCTTCCCCCTTCATACACTCTCCTGGATAAAAGTCCCCAAATGTTCTCGATAATATTTATGTCTATGGAGTATGGCGGCCACTCGAGCAAGTTGACATTCTGGTCCTTGACACTGTTTTGTAACCCGGGCTGTATGGATGGAGGCGTTGTCTTGTTGGTACGTCCATTGAATAGGTCCAAAAATTTCGGAAAACTGGGAAAAGCCTTTTGGAGCACAGTCTTGTAGACATTTGCATTCATCTTTGAGGAAACAAACTGCAGCCAAGTTCCATGAAACGATATGGCTCCCCAAACCATTACGCCTCCTGTACAGGAGTGATGACGACTCAAAAGCATTCCTCTTTTCGCATATCGTGAAAATAATAGTTGTAGCCATCCGGTCCGTCGAGCTGAATTTTTTTCGTCGGAGAAGACCACAGCCTTCCACTCCTTGTTCCATGTCATGTGATCCCGCGCAAATCGAAGTCGCGCTTCCTTCCGTGCACCATTGAGAGGAGGTTTTTTAATCTCTTTTGGTGTTTAGCACCCGAATAACTCGTTTTACCGTTGCCAAACTAGCATTTACACCGCATTCATCCCTGATTTTACTGGCAGAGAGGTGGGAATTCGAAGCAGTTCGAAGGATTAGTCGCCTCTGATGCCGTTAGCAGATTTTTTCCTTCTTTCATTTTTTTTTCCGTAATCGAATTCATTACGAAGAAAAATTGCTTACCACGTTTTGGCTTCGACCAATCTTCTTTGCTATTTCATTATGTTTTAGGCCACATTCAATATAGCCTTTAATTTGACCTTTTCAAAATCGGTTAAAGATTTTCCCCGACCCATATTAAAAAAAAATGGTAGCAATTACTTTAAATTTAAGTAGACCAACGAAATTATATGTTTTCAATCACGTAGTCAATCATAAAGTGAAGTCAAAGTTGTTAAACCTAATCAGATGAGCCAAAATAGACCACACATTTGGCGAATTTCACGATGAGCAAAATTCATTTATTTCGTTACATAGAACCCGTTACATTTTTTGTCATTTATGAGTAAACAAATGAATGTTCAAAACAAAAAAAGAAAGAAGGAAAAAATGCCATAGGAACAAGAGAGAAGTACAAGAGAGAAGACAAAGAGAGAAGACTCAACTGAATAGGTTTGACTTCTTTTTTAGACTTAGAACATAATATCTTCATAACGAGCACTCGGATTTAAAACCAAATAAATTTTATGGTTAAGTAAAACGATCAATTATTTGTTATAAACACAACTTTTTTTTTGTTTGCTTTGGCTTTGTTTTTTTATTATATTATCAAAACATAGCATATTAATGAAAATCTACATATTTTTGCGGGCGAATAGGTTTGACCAACAAAACTATAAAAAAAAAATTAAAAATC
>JAEIGF010000396.1:0-12371 GCA_018903485.1 Drosophila littoralis
TTGTCGTGAAATGTGTACGCATAGAAGGAGACATCTCCGACCCCATAAAGTATATATATTCTTGATCAGCATCAACAGCCGAGTCGATATAGCCATGTCCGTCTGTCCGTCTGTCTGTTTCTATGCGAACTAGTCTCTCAGTTTAAAGCTATCTTGATGAAACTTTGCAGAAGTCCCTTTTTCTGTTGTTTTACTATGCTCCTCATATATATGCAAAATCCTATTAAGATCAGACCACTATATCATATAGCTGCCATAGGAACGATCGGTCGAAAATGTAGTTCTTGTATGAAAAAACATTTTGTTTTTCAAGATATCTTGACCAAACTCGGCATTTATTAGTTTTACTAAGCTCCTCATATATATGCAAAATCGTATTAAGATCGGACCACTATATCATATAGCTGCCATAGGAACGATCGGTCGAAAATGTAGTTCTTGTATGAAAAAACATTTGGTTTATCAAGATATCTTGACCAAACTCGGCATTTATTAGTTTTACTAAGCTCCTCATATATTTGCAAAATCCTATTAAGATCGGATATCTTGACCAAACTCGGCATTTATTAGTTTTACTATGCTCCTCATATATATGCAAAATCCTATTAAGATCAGACCACTATATCATATAGCTGCCATAGGAACGATCGGTCGAAAATGTATTTCTTGTATGAAAAAACATTTTGTTTATCAAGATATCTTGACCATACTCGTCATTTATTAGTTTTACTATGCTCCTCATATATATGCAAAATCCTATTAAGATCGGACCACTATATCATATAGCTGCCATAGGAACGATCGGTCGAAAATGTAGTTCTTGTATGAAAAAACATTTTGTTTTTCAAGATATCTTGACCAAACTTGGCATTTATTAGTTTTACTATGCTCCTCATATATATGCAAAATCCTATTAAGATCGGACCACTCTATCATATAGCTGCCATAGGAACGATCGGTCGAAAATTTAGTTCTTGTATGGCCTTGTTCTTATAACTTAATACACCCATGCTTATTAATTTTAACTTGTAAAAATCAATGTTAAATTTATGTATTTCGTCTGTTGACAATATTCCTGGCATAAAAATTTTATTTATAGCGGAAGCTATATTTTCCTGAATATAATTTATTTTGTATTCAATATTTTTTAATTTCTGCATCTGGTCATTGTATAACAATTTCATTACGATATTTCTATTTTGTTCGCTTATATTTTCCATAGTGTCATTTATAATGAGTCTGTCATGCATTATTGTGTCCGCTAAGATATGAATGGTATCGTTAAAGTGTGAATTTATATAAATTTGTTGATTCATATTTATACCCTTGCAGAGGGTACTATAATTTTGTCGTGAAATGTGTAACGCATAGAAGGAGACATCTCCGACCCCATAAAGTATATATATTCTTGATCAGCATCAACAGCCAAGTCGATATAGCCATGACGGTTTGTCCGTCTGTCTGTTACTATGCGAACTAGTCTCTCAGTTTTAAAGCTATCTTAATGAAATTTTGCAGAAGTCCCTTTTTCTGTTGCACGCAGCACATATGTCAAAACCAGCTGGATCGGACCAATATAGCATATAGCTGCCATAGGAACGATCGGTCGAAAATTAATTTTTTGTATAAAAAAACATTTTGTTTTTCAAGATATCTTAACCAAACTCGGCATTTATTAGTTTTACTAGCTCCTCATATATATGCAAAATCGTATTAAGATCGGACCTGTAGTATGTTGTATGCCAAATGAGCATATGCTCACAGTATAGTAGAGTATACAATATAACAAGCGGTCATATGCTCAACTTAAAAGTAAGAGTAATAACCCATAACATAACGACACTTTGTTGCTATGTTTATACAATCATAAATATACATAAGTGCAGTAATAGGATCCGTCACTTATGCGGACTGGCCGCAGCGTGAGATCGCTAGCGTAAGCACTTCTTGAGTATGTACCATCTGTACCGATCGTTCCTAATGCAGCTATATGATATAGTGGTCCGATCTTAATAGGATTTTGCAAATATATGAGGAGCTTAGTAAATCTAATAAATGCCGAGTTTGGTCAAGATATCTTGATAAACAACATTTTTTTCATACAAGAACTAAATTTTCGACCGATCGTTCCTATGGCAGCTATATGATATAATGGTCCGATCTTAATAGGATTTTGCATATATATGAGGAGCATAGTAAAACTAATAAATGCCGAGTTTGGTCAAGATATCTTGAAAAACAAAATGTTTTTTCATACAAGAACTACATTTTCGACCGATCGTTCCTATGGTAGCTATATGATATAGTGGTCTGATCTTAATACGATTTTGCGTATATATGAGGAGCATAGTAAAACTAATAAATGGCTAGTTTGGTCAAGATATCTTGAAAAAAGAAATGTTTTTTCATATAAAAACTTAATTTTCGACCGATCGTATAGTTAAGGGCAAGGAGCCCAGTTCAAATTTGAATTTAATAATAATTAAGTGAAATGCTAATCTCTGTATTCTCGGGCGGTCATACTTGTGCTAAACTTCGGAAATAGCCGATGTTCAGCCCAACCTAGGGGGGATAGTGTTGTTGGTGCGTGGCCAAGGCCCGATAGTGTAGTTGGTGCGTGGCCAAGGCCCGATGTGGTACGAGGCCAAGGCCCGGTAGTGCAGATGGCGCGAGGCTACGGCCCGGTAGTGTCGTTGGTAAGAGGCCAAGGCCCGGTAGCGTAGGTGGGGCGAGTATATAGTATATAGTATATAGTATATAGTATATAGTATATAGTATATAGTATATAGTATATAGTATATAGTATATAGTATTTAGTATATAGTATTTAGTATATAGTATATAGTATATAGTATATAGTATATAGTATATAGTATATAGTATATAGTATATAGTATATAGTATATAGTATATAGTATATATATATAATATATAGTATATAGTATATAGTATATAGTATATAGTATATAGTATATAGTATATATAGTATATAGTATATAGTATATATAGTATATAGTATATAGTATATAGTATATAGTATATAGTATATAGTATATAGTATATAGTATATAGTATATAGTATATAGTATATAGTATATAGTATATAGTATATAGTATATAGTATATAGTATATAGTATATAGTATATAGTATATAGTATATATATAAAAGTAAAAGAGGATCGTAGGAATAACATACAAATACTTATTTGGAACTCTAGATAACAATGAAAAAGAAGAGTTTGAAGAAAAAATGATTTCAATAGCTCAAAACAGTATTCAAATAAACGAATTCAACCATGTAATTGAAGCGGTTAACCAAGGAATAGAAATAGTAAACAAAGAAAGAGAAGAATCTAAACTACTTGAATGCTAGTCAACTTGCAACAATTTACCTAATATATTGAAGATTTAGAAATAAGAATGCAACTAACTAGATTGGGCATTTTTAATCCAAAATTATTAAAACACGAGAAGCTCACAAACGTTAATTCCGAAAAACTACTTAACATAAAGACATCAACTTGGCTTCAGTCCGATACGAATGAAATCTTGATTATTTTACACATTCCTAGAGAAATAAATAAAACCCCATTATGCGAAATTCTACCCTACCCAGACGATGGTCAAAATATTTTAAAAGACGAAACACAATACAAATACAACTCAAATAATAATAATCTATACAATGAGGACAAGAAAAAGTTGACTATTAACCCATGCATATTAGGTATAATAAAACAAACTAACACTAGTTGAAGATTTTGAAAAACACATCTTATAACACAAACAAATACTTATTTGGAACTCTAGGTAACAATTATAATGAAGAGCTTGAAAAAAAAAATGAATTCAATAGCTCAAAACAGTATTCAAATAAACGAACTCAACCATGTTATTGAAGCGCTTCACCAAGAAATAGAAATAGTAAACAAGGAAAGAGAAGAAAGAGAAGAATCTAAGCTACTGGAACTACTAACTACAATACAAATACTACTCACATAATAATAATCTATTCAACAAGGACAAGAAAAAGTTGACTATTAATCCATGCATACTAGGTGTAATAAAACAAACTAACACTAGTTGCAGATTTTCAAAAATACATATTATAACACAAACTAACTATATTGAATCGAATATACTTATAACATGGAACTTACCCAAATCGCATTGAATCAAAACTGAATTAAAAACGAGAAAGAAGGGCTATCTTCGGCACGCCGAAGATTTAATACCCTTGCAGACCCAACCTTTTAATGCCGAGAAAATGGTTAAGGCCGAGTTTGGTCAAGGTATATTGATAAACAAAAAAAAGGCTTTTAATCAAAAACCGATGTAAATAAGATTTAGCAAAAATGAAGGGAGCATAGTGAAATCTTTAAATGCCGTGTTTAATGGCAAAATCATGAAAAACAAAAAATTCTCCATACAAAAACTTAATAATATGATATAGTGGTCCGATCTTAATACGATTTTGCTATATATGAGGAGCATAGTAAAACTAATAAATGCCGAGTTTGGTTAAGATATCTTGAAAAACAAAATGTTTTTTCATACAAAAACTTAATTTTCGATAGATCGTTCCTATGGCAGCTATATGATATAGTGGTCCGATCTTAATAGGATTTTGCATATATATGAGGAGCTTAGTAAAACTAATAAATGCCGAGTTTGGTCAAGATATCTTGACAAACAAAATGTTTTTTCATACAAAAACTTAATTTTCGACCGATAGTTCCTATGGCGGCTATATGATATAGTGGTCCGATCTTAATAGGATTTTTGCATATATATGGGGAGCATAGTAAAACTAATAAATGTCGAGTTTGGTCAAGATATCTTGATAAACAAAAAGGTTTTTTCATACAAAAACTTAATTTTCGACCGATCGTTCCTATGGCAGCTATATGATATAGTGGTCCGATCTTAATAGGATTTTGCATATATATGAGGAGCTTAGTAAAACTAATAAATGCCGAGTTTGGTCAAGATATCTTGACAAACAAAATGTTTTTTCATACAAAAACTTAATTTTCGACCGATTATTCCTATGGCGGCTATATGATATAGTGGTCCGATCTTAATAGAATTTTGCTATATATGAGGAGCATAGTAAAACTAATAAATGTCGAGTTTGGTCAAGATATCTTGATAAACAAAATGTTTTTTCATACAAAACTTAATTTTCGACCGATCGTTCCTATGGCAGCTATATGATATAGTGGTCCGATCCAGCTGGTTTTGACATATGTGCTGCGTGCAACAGAATTAGGGACTTCTGCAAAGTTTCATTAAGATAGCTTTAAAACTGAGGGACTAGTTCGCATAGAAACAGACAGACGGACAGACGGACATGGCTATATCGACTCGGCTGTTGATGCTGATCAAGAATATATATACTTTATGGGGTCGGAGATGTCTCCTTCTATGCGTTACACATTTCACGACAAAATTATAATACCCTCTGCAAGGGTATAATGATATCTTAATTGAGGGAAATAACATAATAAGAATCCATAATTGCTTGATTTGTATCAGTAATACTTAATGAAATATCTATAAGCAATTTGAACTCAGATTACACACAAAGCATATACGTGAGAAATAATATTACTAAATTACTTAATTACCATTATATTCAAACAAAATAAATAATTTGTGAAGATCCTAAAGAAAGGAAAATATTCTAAATTATAATAATAACAGAATTTGTAATTATCGTAGTAATCATAATAATGTATCTAGCATGGAATAAAAAGATACCCAAACGAATATTTGTTAAGAAACTAAATGTTATTGATGAGCAACCAGTTGATCTTGAAATTGAAAAAAATGAACAAGAAAATTAAAGTATGTTACCAAAGTATGTTACCAAGTATTTAAATAATATTTTTATACCCTGAACCCATTAAAAATGGGTAAAACGTGTTTTATTGTATTTGTGATCTAGCCATGTCCATCTGTCTGTCCGTCCGTCCGTCTGTCCATCCGTATGTATGAACGCAAGGATATCAGAACCTAAAAGAGCTAGAGACTTGAAATTTAGATGTAGGTGCTCGTAGTTCCTACGCAGATCGAGTTTGTAACCGATAATCGATAACTTACTCCGTTTCCAAGCAATCGATATCGACATCCGGTTTTTTAAGCAAATTGGATAAATAATAAGAGCTAAAGTCACCAAACATGATTTGTTGCTTCTAGAATATTAAATATATATCAAGTATCTTTCATTTTATACCTATCGCCACCTCACCGCTACCACCGCAGATCTATAAATCAAGTTAATAACCCAACTTGTATTTCCAACCAATTTAAGCCACAATTTAAATGCAATTAACTTTTTGAGAATACACAAGTATTCTATGGTACAATAAGATATATTGTATTTCATTAAGATCGGTTTTTGCTTTGTTTTTCGGTATTTTGACTGCGCACAACTGCGCACGTGTTGCGACGCAATTCGCAAGAATTTATATGTACAAATTACTAATCAGTGTAGTCGTCCCGCGTTGTAACACAGCTCTATGTGTAAGTAGTCACTGTGACGATCCGCGTATCCTTCCTGATCCTGGTGTTATCCTCTTATCGCAGCAGTGTCCTCTCGGTTCCAGCGCTGTTAAGAAGATTATGTTGGCAGTTGACTGGCTGCTATTGCTGGCCTCGGGCTCAGACAATAATAAAAGATATAAGTTCTCTTTACGGCAATGCCGGAGTTGTTATTTATTCGGCAACTTCAGTGTTGCTCTGTTCACATCCAACCAAACTGTAGGAGTTTACAATAAGTCCGATTATGCCCTAAGCGACAATGCATCACGCCACAAAGCAAGCCGACTCAGCATTCCATACAGCGCAGCGCTTCACTTCGAATATGAAGAGTCAGCATACCACTGTTGGTCGTTCATAGCGCAGAGCGCTGAACTCAATGTGGCGCATCAGCATTATTCATGCAAAGCTACTTAATAACTAGTGCAATACATTGTGCAATATATAACTTAGTTGTTAACTACCCCCCCTCAGGATGATGACCGTCCTCGGGCATTCTAAAGTTGTCAATGGCCTTTTGTATCTCCATAGAGGCTCGTCTTCTCCTTAGTACCAGAAAAAGGATGAGTGAGCCGATTAGTCCAACATTCAAAATCACACAAAATCACAATGGCCGACGATGCTCAGGAGTGGTGACCTAACAATGCCAGGCTGCTTCCTTTATATCTTTCGCAAGTTCACGAATTCGGTGCCGTTGATTGTTGCAGATTTTTCGAAAGTTACCAGGTGTGTTCCTGTCGCGAACACTTCTGCGCCATTGTCCGTTTGGATGCGGGCTGTTGCTTCGTTGATAATCACGACGCCGTCATCTACGGGCATTATCGCCCTCAGGTGGCTGGGTTGAGTGTGGTAATGGGCCGTGTTTCCTGCGTGGAGCGAACGCGCACAGGTTTCTCGTCGAGACCGTTCGCAAAGGTATTGTGCGTAGTCTCAGTGCATTCTGTGACAGCGAAAGTATCCTCCTCACATTCTGCCAGTGTGTTTTCGTCGAGCCGTAGGATGACTTGTTGGTGAGATACAGGGTAGACGGTGACCTTCTTACATCTGAATTTAACTTTTGGGTAGGCTATTATTATATGGATAATATTTTCGGACTGAAGGACCCTTATTTTAGAGGCTTCTATTAAACTAACTATTGGACTGTCCTGTTCGATTAGTGATTTCAAATCAGCGTAATCAAGAATTATGGGGTTAACAATGTTAGATTTTGCCAAAGTAATAGTGAGAATTAAATTTTGAATTTCTGTGCCTGGCATTCTATTTCTTGCCAAAAGTGCTTCAAATAAATGTGGGGTGTCAACCAGATCGTTTTTCTGAGCATTTATAATCTTGTTGATGGTGTCCGTCAGTTTCTTTATCTGTTTCTGAGTTTCGGAGTTTATGGTAATCTGTCTAGAATTGGACTCTACAAAATGCGCCTCGGTGATTCTGATCTTCAAGAAATCTGCTGCATCAGGTGTGCCTGCAACCACCTTCAATGCCGTCCCTAAAAAGTCTAAGCTTCTAGCAAATCTATGGTGTACTTTGAGAACGGACAAAAGGGTTCTTAGGTGGTCTGTATCGACGTCTAGCAATTTGCGCATATGCGATTGGGGAAAGGAATCGGACCATTTTTCTGCTTTATCTATCATACTGCTAAACTCTGAAAGGTTACTTGAGTGTCTCAAATAGTCTCTTTGTTCAAACACTAACACCTCACCGTCTATTACCGGGATGTAGATAGTGTGCGAAAAGTCGGTGATCCGTGCATTAGCCGCTGCCAGGGAGATAAGCAATGTGAGGGCAAACCTGGAAATTGAAGTATTCAATATAGCGTGAGACAGGGTGCTTTAACTTTTCTTAAACTGACTTACTAACTAATTGTAGAGGGGAACCTATTTGAGGTTGTCTTTGTGGACCACCCTCCCCTTAATGAGAACAGACGTTCCTAGGTCTGCTTCCACTTTTTGCTCTGTGCATAACGGGGTCAGTTTGTTTTCTAACCTCCTATTGTTCTTTTGGTATACCTTTTCTCCTACCTCAAAGGCACGGTTTTGTCTGGAGTTGTTGCATCTTTTGATGTTGTCTTCTTGGGCTTTTACTAGCCTTTCTCTGATGTCTGAGCGATGCACATTGGGCCCTGCGTGAACAATCTCAATTGGTTTCTCACGGGTGAGAGGTTAAGGTTCTGTTATATTCTATTCTGGATTAGTTCTACCGTGTCACTGATTTTTCTGTCTAGCTTTAGGCATCTAGCGATTTCTGCCAAGGTGCTATGAAAACGTTCAACTTGACCATTCGATGAGCTATGCAGCGGGGGCGCATTCACAACGTCAGTGCCATAGCTATTTCTGAGCATAGAGGTGATTGTCTCGGAATTGAAAGCAGTCTCATTAACGCAATATATCATTTTGATTTTAGGAAAAATGTTTACAAGCTGCAATAGGGGACCTGTGATGTCGACTATAGTTCTGGACAATATCGATTGAACGACTGCAAACTTGGAGAACTTGTCAATACATGTCAGGAATTGTTTTTTATGGGTTGAGAAGATGTCTATGTGCAACATTTCGCCAGTGTAGCTTGGGATGGGTGTTACCAAGAGCTCTTGTCTTTTAGGGTGCCTGTCATATTTGGCTTTGGTACAGACTAGGCAGTTTGCAACCACTTCTTTGGCTAAGCTGTTCATATTGGGAAAATAGTAGTCGCGAAGGACTTGTTTGACATTTTCCTGCGCCGCTCTGTGCGCACGATTGTGCTCAGCTGTGATAACTTTTAATTGATCATTTTTATCGGTTATGTCTTGCACGAAATTTTTACAGTAACGAAATTGGGTGCCTGGGAAGTGGGAAATTAGCTCGTGTTGGAAGCTTGCTAAAGTAGGCAGTTTTGAGTTTCATTGAACTCGACAAGGATTTTCTTTGACATGTGCTTACTAACCGAGACATTTTCGCCTTTTAGTATATCCGTTATTGGCCGAGCTATAGCGGCAAAGTCCTTGATTAAGACCCTGTAGTAACTTGGTAGTCCTATGAAGGATCCGACACTGTAAACGCTTTTCGGTTCAGGGTATTCTTGAATAGCTTTTACCTTTTGCGGGTCGGATTTTGCTCCGTCCTTGCTCACAATGAAACCTAGGTATTCTACGCTTTCTTTAAAAAAACTAGTCTTTTCCTGGCTTACTCTCATGTTAGCATCGATTAGACATTTGAGTACAGCATCGATGTGGCGAACATGGTCTGATTCATTGTTTGAAAAGACTATGACGTCATCTATATAGACGTAGCATATCTTTCAAATATGTTCCCTTAGAACATCGTCCAATGCCCTTTGAAAAATGCTGCTTGCATTTTTTAGGCCGAACGGCAGACGGCAAAATTCGTATTTGCCGCTACTTACTGAAAACGAGGTCGTGGTCTGCAAGTAAATCTGGTGGAACCCTGACTTTAAGTCTAGGGTGGTAAAAAACTTCGCCTTCCCAAGGTTCGCAAGAATCATGGGAATGCTGGGCATTGGGTAACGTTCTGGGATGGTTCGTTCGTTCAGCTTCCTGAAATCGATGACTAACCTCTTGTTCGGGTTAGTAAGCGCCAGTACCTTTCTTGTCAACAACCCAAGTTGGGCTGTTATAGGGCGACCTCGAGGGCCTGATAATGCCGTCTTTTAGCATTTGTTTTACTTCGTTGTTTACAAAGTCGGAAACGCCCATAAGGTTTGGGTAAGCTCTGGAGTACACCGGTTCGTTATCTACTGTCCGAATCGTGGCAATGACAGCGGTGTTGAAAGGTAGAGCTTCGTTAGCTGTGGAAAAAGCTTTTTTTCTTTTAATTATCATACTCCTAAATTCCTTCTTAACGGAGGCAGGCACCACAATGTCATTGACATCGGTGAAATTTACGTCAGCGCAGTTGTGGTACTGAAGTTTTTCAGAAATGCCTTGATATTCCAGAGTGTTCTTTGCTAAGTTTAACTTAACCCCGGCCTGTGTTAACAGGTCAAAGCCTATGATAGCGTCGAACGAGCTGAGAGTGTCTAACAGAAAAAAATGGTGAAGTGTACCGGAAAATGTTCATCAGGCACTTTTGCTTAATTTCGGTAGAGCCGTGTATCGAGTTCACCGAAAACGGTTTGATGACCGGCATTATGGTTTTGGCTACTTTACGGGCTTGACATAATTTTTTGCCGCACCTGTGTCGATTAGCATTTTGAAAGTTCTCGCAGCCAACCGTCGCTCGATGAACGGCAACCGGGAGTGTTCCCTAAAAAATGAACCGAGTCTTCATCTGGAGCGTACTCGTTGTCACTTTCAATTTCTTCAACTGCAGCCTTTGCCGCCTTCTCGTACTGTGCCTTATCTTCTTTAGAGTCCTCTTGAACTACATTGTTAAGACGCTGTCGTCTTGGGCCTGTCGCACGGTCGGAAGAGTTTCTACGCTTCGCGGCGTTCGAGTCATTAGGTTGACGTTTACTGTATTCAGTGCGCTGCCTAAACTTAGAAGATGAGTCAACCTCCATCGGTTGTGGGGCCTGCGCTTAGTTGTCCCTGTTAGTCTGTTCTTGAGGGTTGCCCTTTGGGCGCTTGACAAAATGAGGGTTCCTATCCTGATTTTGGTCTTCCTTGCTAAACCTGCCTGGCTTGCCATGGGAACGGCTTTTGCTGTTTTCAGCAACTTGAGCCCGCTCCTCCACAACCCAAGCGTAAGAGTTTGCGAAAATGCTTCTCTCAATACTAGGCTCTGCCTCTCTGGCCAGAGCCAGCGCAGAAGGAAGGTCTTTAGGCTGTGCTGGAAAGACGACGGCTCTGAGAGATTTTTTTAGGCCTGAAATAAAAGCATGCAGGGCGTCGGCTCTAACTTCTGAGTTGAGCAAATCGTTGCCCTCTTGCTCGTGTGTCATGACAATCTTGTTGGTCACTAATGTGAGCTTTTTCTCGACTTCGTCGTAGTATTGCATTAAGGGGATGTCACCTTGCCTGACCATTTCTAATCCCTGCCTCAGTAGGTGCAAAGATGTCTTATCCGAGTAGGTACAATCTAGTCTGGCCAATATGCCATCAAAGTTTAACACTGTGTTGTGTGACAAAAGCAAGGCTCCAGCTGGGCCTCTGATTTTGTTTCTAATGATGGCGACAGGTTGGTAATGTGCGCTGCTGCCGTTATAAGGCTTGAACAGCTCGTAAGCGTATATGGCCGATTGCTTCCATGCTACATACTCATCCTGAATGCCTGTGAACTCAGGGACGGACTTGAGTATGTCCAGCGGGATGTCACATCTGACATCAGGCCTAACTGATTTTTTCGTATGTAATAATTTGAGGTGTTTCCACCTGTAAATACTAATGAATTAATTTGAGCTTGCAACTGGGATTGCTGTTGCGACAGCGCCGGTCTGACAGCATTGTCAATGAGCGCTTGGATCTGATTATGTTCCATGATGTTATCTTTAGAAAGGGGCACCTGCTAATGGTTGGTCTGTTTCCTAGCTATCGTCACTGTCGTATTCAACTTTCACGTCCCTATAAGAACCTGCCCAACTCATTGGCTGTTGGTTGGCACCACACAAATATTTTATTGCCGATCGCAAATGATCGGTCGATTAGCGAGCTTGTAAGCTCTGCATGCGCAAGAGATAGAATTTATTAAAGTGGCACTTAATTTGTTCGGCCGTGGCTAACAGTCAGCAGCAAGAAAGAATAAAGTACCTTTGGGTATGCACAAAAACCTTTGCTTTGGTAAAAGTAAGCAAGAAAAATTTTTTATTTGGATATGCAACGAAAACAAACAAAAAAAAAAAAAAAAAAACATTTGCGGATAAAAGTATGCATTGGAAAATTTTCGACTGACAAAAG
>JAEIGF010000397.1:0-90304 GCA_018903485.1 Drosophila littoralis
TTTTTCTCTCAGTTTGCACTCCTTCTAGCACGTCTACTCACCACGATCGGTATTTTCCAAGTGCCGGCTCGCTCGCTAGCGAGCCATGCGCTTTCCTCGGCCGCTCAACTTCGCCGCGAGCTTTCGCAACTTCGCTTCGGAGCTTTCGCTCTTCGCCGCCGAATCGAAGCTGCGCTCTCGCAGGCGGTGTTGAACAACCGATCAGCAACGCACGGTTGTAGCGTCGGCCGGCGGTTAAATTCAAACTCTCTTATAGCTTTCGTGGCTCCTTGCCTCTTTACTCACTAATATAACGTAGATTCTAGTATAATTAATACGATGCGGCTACTTGCCTCTTATATCACTAATACATTATAGATCCTATTACAATTAATACGATGCGGCTTCTTGCCTCTTACATCACTAATACATTATGGATTATAATATAATTAAGACAATGCGGCTTCATGCCTCTTCTTGACTCCTCGCCAAGCAAATTGTGGGGCGGACCTCAGTAGCCGCCTCACATTTCCTGATCGCAGGTGACTGGAATGCTAAGCATAGATAGCGCCAATGTGCTCGCGGTTTAACGCTCGCCAATATCTTACTTAGATCTAATCAATTAAATGTTCTCACAACGGGTGAGCCTACTCACTTTCCGCAAAATAACACTCGCCCCAGTGTTCTTGACTTCTGTGTCTATTCAGGAATAGCAAGCCATAAACTTTCCATAACTCGTGTAACTGAACTGCACAGTGACCACCTGCCGTTACTGGTTAGAATGGAACTAGCCGTCACAAATCATAATCCCTTAAACTTAAGCCGAAGGAGTCGTTCTCGTCCACCCTGTCGTCGCTTACTAACAGAACGTTCCAACCTAACTGTATTCAATCAACACTTAGAATCTGTCATAAACTTAAATGTAGAAATAGCTTCTATGAATGACATCGATGATATGATATGCCTTTTTATACAAAACCTCAACAATGCCTTTGAGCTTGTGCCAACTGCGCACCATCACAGAATACAACGCTTTCTCAATCACACAATCAGTACTAATGGATCTGATCTACTATCCTCCCCCTCACGAAATTATCACCTGCGCCATGTCACGCCTCATGAACTGGACGCCTATATCGGGCAACTAAAAATTCGTAAGTCTCCTGGCATTGATCGAATTGACAACTATCTACTAAAGCACTTATCTAAAAAAGGCAAACTTTTCCTTCTGCATCTTTTCAACAACATGCTCCGCCTGCAGTACTTCCCATCTCAATGGAAATGCGCCGCAATCAGAATGATTCTAAAAGGTGGCAACGTCTCCACATCTGAACTAAAGTCATACCGGCCAATAAGCCTCCTATCCACTGTTTCGAAATTATTCGAAAAAGTAATTTACGAACGTCTAATTGATGAATTAAAATCACCTGTTGACAATAAACTAGACTGTGCTGCAGTATTACCGGAACACCAATTTGGTTTTCGAGCAGGACACAGCACAATACAACAAGTACACCGCCTAGTTGAGCACATCAACATGTCCTTTGAAAGAGGTGACTGCACATCTGGCGTCTTTCTAGACATTCAACAAGCTTTTGACCGTGTATGGCATGCTGGTCTTCTTTTAAACTACGAATGTACACTAGTGAACCTCTCTATAAAATATTGAAATCCTTTCTATCTGACCGACGCTTCTGTGTACTTAGCAATAACACAGAAAGTGCAAACTCCAACCGTAATAACCCTACTGCACAATCCGGCCCAATCCAATCGACTATTCGGCCCATACTGGCTGGCGTACCGCAAGGCAGTGTACTTGCACCACTGCTTTTCACACATCCAATCTACTGATCAACACCCTACTTCAAAATCAACGGTTTAACGGCGACATATGCTGATGATACTGCTTTTCTGTGTAGTGCCAATAATGCTGAAATTGCCTGCAACTACATGCAAGATCATGTTAATCAGTTTGCTGATTGGGCTAAAAAATGGAACATTCAAGTGAATGGCAATAAATCAGCCCATATCCTCTTCACCTTACGCAGCAACATCGCAACTCCTGTCATCAGTATAAATGACAATATCATACCAGCTAAAAGCCTTGTAAAATATCTGGGTCTTCACTTAGACAATAAACTAAATTGGTCACGCCATGTTCGCATAACCACACAATCTATCCGCACAAAATTATCCAAACACAAGTGGCTTCTATCTGCCAACAGATCCAAGCTATCACTAAAAAACAAATTACTAATCTATAAACAAATCATTGCCCCTGCCTGGTACTATGGCATTGAGCTATACGGCTGTGCTGCTGATACACACTTACGCAAACTATACAGCATTCAATCACAAGCACTCCGCCTAATCTGCAATGCACCCTATTATGTCAGAAACCGTACCCTTCATAATGACACCAAAGTCCCTACAGTATGGGAAATAATCAATTCCCGTGCTAAGCAATACAACGACCGGTTAGAAAACCACCCAAACAAATTGGCAAGACTCCTACTAATATTAGGAAGTAATCGAGTTCAACGACGACTAAGGCGAATCTGGCCAGGTGTCCAGCTTATTCGACGCAGAGCACCGCCATACCTCATCTAATTCTATCTGCCTGCATCAACTCTACTCTAGCAACGCTAGAATCAGCTACCTTGTCATAACGGTCAAATGATCACTTTCAGTAAGTACTCACAGTTCAAACAGCATCACTAACCTCCTTTTACTTGCATGCATCCTGTCACGGACTCCCGCGTGAGCATTTGCTCCTGGCCCCCTATGCCCTCTGTATGCAGCAGCAAAGATGGCGCTGATGATCTTGTCCCATTACCGATGCTTTTATGCTTGTTGCTGTATGATGCTGCACTGTACCCTAATCAATGGTCCTCGGAGCTGGTTGCGATGGTCATACTTAATGCCTTATATTGTATGCTATACTTGATACTCATTTTCTTATGCCCTGTGCCATGCTATTGATATATTTGTGCTTGATAACCTACAACACATATAATTGATGTCTTTTGAGTGAACTCCTCTTCACCGATGCCCTTATGCTTGATACTCTGAGATGTCTCTCTGCTTGTTTACAAGGCTATCCATGATGCTTATGATTGACGCACTACGATGTACTTGATACTCTTCTTGGGAACCATATACTGATATTCAGAGCTAGCCTAATGCATATGTATTTTGATGACTCAGGCTGCTTCCAAGCCTTTCGAGCCCCTGTATGCGATCACCTGGCCGGTTATACTGCTCCCGGCCAAGCCTTTTGTGCCTCTTGTGCACGATCACCTGGCCGGTTTTACCGTGACCAGCCTCACACTAACTCTCCCACACATTATGCACTGGTTCTCCGGCAAGTAGCTTTCTTCGACTGTTCGAATTTCTCCTCAATTCCACCTCAAACAATGCAACTCTTTAATGCACATCTCTGCTGATATACAGGACAAGTTTGTCTCGTATACCGGGGGCCCTGTCTATAAAAAAGGCATGTGCAGCCTAGGTGAGCAAACCGACAACTATTTCTAAACAACGAATTGGACATGTTTGTCTCGTATACCGGGGGCCCTGTCTATAAAAAAGGCATGTGCAGCCTAGGTGAGCAAACCGACAACTATTTCTAAACAACGAATTGGACATGTTTGTCTCGTATACCGGGGGCCCTGGCTGAGAAACCATGAGCAGCCTAGGTGAGCAAACCGACTACTATTCAAATAACGAACAAGACTTGGTTGCCTCGTATACCGGGGGCCCTGTTTAAAAACCATGTGCAGCCTCGGTGAGCAAGCAGACTACTAATCAAAACAACGAGCAGGACATGTTTGTCTCGTATAACGGGGGCCCTGTTTTAAAACCGTGTGCAGCCTCGGTGAGCAGACAGACTACTAATCTAAACAACGAACAGGACATGTTTGTCTCGTATACCGGGGGCCCTGTTTAAAAACCATGTGCAGCCTAGGTGAGCAAACAGATTCAACTTAGCTCTCTAAACTTATCATGCAGATGATGTTCATAAGCGCTGCAAGATTTTTTGCAAAATTATTTCAGTTTATAATTTTGGTCTAGAATACCCTTCAAAGTTATCCTAGTGGTAACCCAATGATCTTGAAATCTTAAATCCCGTATCTACTTCCTCCACATGTAGTATACTCTCAATATGAACATACTCCTGTTTTGCATACTTGAATAGAGACAATGCCAAGACCGCAACCGTGTATGTTCTTGTTATGCTGGCGGCAACTTGCTCATATTACAATCACCCACCCCTTCTAATCTCTTGCATCATTTATTTGATGTCCTTGCCATTAACCCAGTTGCGCAGCACACAACATTACCCATAAATAAACTTACTCCATACATTAAAAATCCATCGCACGTCAGTCTCTATGAGAGGGGAGACAGTCAAACGACAATGCATGGTAACCAGTTAAAATACTCCGTCATACCTGGCACTGTAGCAGCAGGGTATTCGATGTGTTTTTCATTCTGCCTTTTGTCTCAAGCAGATATGTTTCACCTAGCGTTGCCCTGCACTCTTGCCATTTCACGTCACCTCCTCTCCCTTACAGCACATTATCAGAACAGCCGACTTATGGCATGCCAAATACTAGTAATGCTGTCGTCGCTTTCAATCTAAAGATGTTATGCTCAATTAATCACAATCAACTACAAAGAAGAAACGAGACAAACATAAATACACTTGCTATATCATACCGGGATAAAACCCTTTACTATTTCATTTCAAAGAATTGTGATTATATTAAGCTTCAAATTTTGTTAACTGAAATTTGTAAACATCTATCATAAATAAATCTGGACAAGGCTTGGCTGCCTACATACGGATGTGGAGCGTGTATGTTTGGAATATGTTGATGCACCATGGTCAAGTGGAAACCAATTCCTCCTGTGTGTTCACTCTTATTTCATTCACCCACTCGCTTCCATCTGCTTGTACGATATCTGTAAATGCTGTGTCAATATAAAGGAAAACAACAGCATTATACACAGCGGCAGCAACCAGCGGCAGCAGCAACAACAGCAGCAAACAACAGCGGCAGCGGCAGCAG
Source organism: Drosophila littoralis (assembly GCA_018903485.1). NCBI lineage: Eukaryota > Metazoa > Arthropoda > Insecta > Diptera > Drosophilidae > Drosophila > Drosophila littoralis. Next base: position 5,055 of record JAEIGF010000397.1, read on the forward strand.
CAACAACAACCAGCAACAACAGCAGCAACAACAATCAACAGCTTTATACACAGCGACAGTGGCGGCAACAGCAACAGCGGCAACAACAATCAACAGCTTCATAGACATTTATTTAAATACTCTTCCTCACACTTATATGACAGATTGTAACCAAAATAAGAACACATTAGTTCCTTGGTTTATTGTCTAGCCAATATCAATGTTTCTTTTTCTTTCTTCTTTCTAAGAGAAAAGAAAAAGAAACTGCCTTATCTAGTGTGAGAGAGAATGGCACAGGCCCAATAATCCTGTCCTTTACAATTCACACATACACACATATACAAAACAACTTTACACATTGAAATATTTTCGAGGGATTTATTCTCAAAATTCAAATCAAATTTAAATAACCAAAATTTTTGACAAACTCTCTCAATCACCCACCCCAAATCTATAAAGAATCCAATATGACAATCAACTGGCATGCTTCGGTGATGTAATGTTATTGCTGCTGTCATTCATATCGCTGAGCACTCTAAACACACACTCATATCATAACAGGCCGCCATGTAATCCCATTTGCCTATTGCTGCATACATACATATATATGTACACGCAAGCGCACAAACTTGCTGGTATGTATTTGTGGTCATATATTTGCACCAGCGCGCAATCACACACACCATTACGTGTGCGCACAGGCCTACATCTGCACATTAAAAAGCGTGCGTGTCACTCTTACATCATCCTCCTGAAATTTAGAAGCTCAAAGATTCTTGAAATTATGCCTCACAATCCCTCTAAAATATTTCACATCCCTCTCTCTCACACTTAAAAACGCATTAACTGCATAACTCCTGCCAATTACCTGCTGGCTTATGGTAAACAATATTTACTGACGCCGCACCTTACCCCAATTATATATTACATCCACACAATCATCACTAACCTAACGTAAAAACCTATATCAATATCCAATATCTAATATTTAATACAATTATAACAAAATTGTTCTCACACATCATTCATTGTACCATACACACGCTCCCAAATCAAACCGAATCAAATTCAAAACATTTGCTTATAGTCCTAAGACATAAACATAAATCATAAAAAATGTACACTAACTTTCAACACTTTTAACATTTAAAAATGTTTATAACTCTTATCCATATCTCAAGTAATATATATCAATAAATAAATTTCTGGGCTGTGAAGAGGAGATTGAGCGCACTCACGTTCCCAATTGGGAGCGGGCGACCGGATGAGTGAGTGAAGCCACTTGCACAGAACGGACGTGTTTTTCACTAATCGGATGACCGGTCTCGCGTCGGGACTGAAAATTAAAAAGTTGAAAATTATAAAACAATATTCTGAGACTCTGAAAAAATTGTGAACTTGTGAAACGCGAAAAAGTTAAAACATTGAAGTTGTGTAATTGTGTAACTGAGAAAAAGTGCAAACAGTGGAGGTGAGGGAACGGAGGTTGAGAGTTTCTGATATATGGCATTAGGCCTGTGTAGCCGCCATTTCATTTCATACTTTCTCTCCTCCTTTTTCCTCTCCTGCCGCATGCGTGCATACATGGGTATATGCGCTTGCTATTTCTGCGCTATGCTTTTGTGTGCGGCTGAACTGTTTGCTTTTGCCTTTTTCTGCCACTAACTCGTTTCAAATCGCCATCGCCATTTTCTCGAATCTAACCTAAAAACTCATTTAACTAACCTACGTCTAATTAAACTTAACCTAACACTAATATCGTTCTAATTCGCCATCGTCATTAAATTTCATTTAACCTAAAAATACATAAAAATAATCTACGTCTAATAATAACATAACCTAAAAACTCAATCTACTAACTTACGTCTAATTAAAACATAACCTAATCACTAACTTGTTCTAATTCGCCATTGTCATTAACTTTCATTTAACCTAAAAATACATAAAAATAATCTACGTCTAATAATAACATAACCTAAAAACTCAATCTACTAACTTACGTCTAATTAAAACATAACCTAATCACTAACTTGTTCTAATTCGCCATTGTCATTAACTTTCATTTAATCTAAAAATTTCATCAAACTAATCTACATAACCTAACACGAGTCAGAAAAATCATTGTCAAACAATAAATTTCTATGTGCTCATACATTCTCAAATAATCTTCTCTGTGAAAAAAAAATAAAAAAAATTATATTAATCACTATTCCATCACATAATACATATATACATGTATATACGTGTATACTTGTATACATGCATATATATACATATATTTTAACAAATATATATTCACTTTCCGATCTACGGCCAAAATTCTACATTGCCATAACATATATATTCACACAATAAGAGAGCAATCTCCTTATAACAACAACCAAATCATCACACACATACAATTATACCAACTCAAAAGCCACAAACACCTAACACTACAAAAGCAAAAGGGTGCACGCAAGACATTCGATTTCTGGGTTACACATATACACACTCCTTTCCCTTCAACTGACGTGGCCTGACAACTGACACAACACACTCAGCCTGTAAGTGAACACATACATATATACTTACATACTTTCATACTCTCATACACTAATACCCATCTCTTTGCTCAAAACTGATAAATCATATTGCACAAACCCCATCAAAAATTTTTACACATACATCATACCTACATATTTACACGCATTTATATATATATATTAACACACTAATATTCATACACTAATGCCCATCTCTCTTGCCCAAAACTGAAAGGACATCTTACACAAATTCCATCACAAAATTTGCACTTTTATCATACCTACATTATTACACACATTCATATATAATCTCACTTTCATACACTTACACATCAATTGCCCACTCTCAATATACATGCGCGCATGTAAGTATGCCGCACTTTTAATCACGCCACTGCAAAAAAATATATTTGGCGTCAAGCTGTCTCATGCACCAACACCTCCCCCTCCCCTCTTGTCCACTGACATATCTTTCGGCACGGAGAGAGAGTGAATACACAACAGCGCAGTCGCAGCAAATGAAAACAAGCAAGCCGCTCAGGCAACCGCAGACACAATTAAACCAATAGAAGCCTTTGCTTATCTAAGACACGCTCCTTTTTAGTGTATGCTCTAGCTTGGAACATTGCTGTCACTTACCTTGGACAATAACCATAATAATAATAATTTCGTTCAAATCACTGGACCCAAACATCTATCAAAGAAAAAGAAAACTTTCGAAACCTTACGCCAGAGGGCGTTCTGTCACATGCACACTCACATTATCTCAGCTCGCCCCTCTTTTCTCTTCGCATGTTATCTAACATTATCATACTGCATCAATATATGTATATATATTAACATATATTAACATATATATATCAACTCTCATTTGTACTTCTATAAACAAATCAAAATAAAAATAAATAATTACAATAGTTATTGGAGTGCCGTCGCCACTCAACTCCATTAGCAAGCAACAACTATAACAAACACTTTGCTCACTCCTCTGCCATCCTTTTCCCACGTTCGAATCTCACAATAGTAGACTCGCTGAATCAAAAACAGCATCTATAGAGGAAGAACACTAATAACATCTTATATTAATCTCTACTCAGCCGTAAATAGAATTAAGACATTAGTATTATCTTTACACATCGGTGTACCGTTGTTATTCATTTAATAATCTAGCAATTATTTTTCTAAAATTTTCAATTACATACGCTTCGTCGTCTCCATTTAACATTTATTAAACTCAAATCTAAAATAAGAATTTCTACTTCTCCTTGACCCAATATACTGCCACCAAGATACAAAAATCTACACATCTGACATTAAATAGAATAACTTTTTGGGCACTTAATTGTCTAAAAATAATTAATAATAATACTGACTTAACAATTACTCTGCTGTGCCGCGTCGTCGGCTTCTCACATTTTCCTCTCAACTCTCAATTTTCCATAAATCGGCGTGTCGTCGCCAATATCCTTCAGAATAATTATCAATTATTCTGCTGTGCCGCGACGTCGGCTTCTCACATTTACCTCTCAACTCACAATTTTCCATAAAACGGCGTGTCGTCGCCAATATCCTTACTGGTAATCAAACAAATCTGCTGTTTCATCATCACCCTTTCTCTTGCAATAATAATAACAAATAATAATTCTCAAACACTAACATCTATCAATTACTTAGCTTTGCCGCTGGTATTTCTCACTTTCACACTTTTCATTAATTTGATCCACAAATATAATAAAACAAATAAAAATAAAAATAAAATGCCACAATCCAAACAAACATCCTCAACCTCATCTGAGCCGCCGGCATTATCTCCAGGCCTGATCTCAGATTTATCTGATATGTCACTCTCGCCGATGTCGCTGCCCAAATCAACAAAAGTTTTGCTAGACGCTCCAGACTTGATGACGCCAATAACACCATTATCTACAACAACTCTAACAACAACAATAATTTCTCAACCATTGACCTCTGCACCCTTAACCCATGTATCGCCATCAATACCACATGCCAGACAAATGCAAGAGGGACAACCACTCAGATTGAAAACAAAAGAGAATGGTGTGAACGGGACGCAGCAACACCAGCAACAACCCCGCGAATTGCGGCGAACTCAAGCTCGCCCGCCATTGTCTATCAAAACCAAAACAATAACAATAGCCGAACCTTAAAAGCTGATCAGCAAGCTCAGCTGGCTCGATATAAAAGACTCATTGCTCAACTAGAGCCTGGCTTTTCTAATGATGCGTCAATACAAATAACAAATGTACCAAACATAGCTGGCCATGCCTGCTATAATCATTTCACTAATAACAACAACAATAACAATAATAAAAATAAAGGACACTCTTCAAGTGATCTCTTTATTGATGTTGAGGGTACTGATAGTGATACACATACTTCAGCAGCAGCTAATCTGCTGATGATTGCTACTTCGCGACAAATAGCCCGCACATATGTCCCACCTGATCCAGCCACTGCTCCTCCGCTTTCACCTCCAACAATAGTAACTGCTGTGGCTCCAATAATGTGCTATAACACCAATCTGCCCATTTCTGGCGAAATCTCGTCCAACACTCCTGCCATCACTGGCTCTCTTCTAGATAGGCAGCCACACGCGTCCTCTAAAGTTGTCAGCCAGACGCAGCGGAAGACTGCTCGCACCACAAGCCACAAAACTTCAACAAAATCCCGTTTGATGCAACAAAACATGTCTCGCAATCGCGACTAACACCAAACCGACTTAGCCCCCCATCTGAATCCGATTCTAGTTCATCTGACCTTCAAATGCAATCTCAATCGTCGCTCAAACAGCGACATGCGAACGCTATGATCAACTCTTTGACAACAAACTGCCTCGTTGCCCCCGTCCAATCAGCATCAATAGCTCGTCTATCATCTTCTTCACTGTCAACCCCAATAACAACAACAACAACAACTCTCAATGCATCGTTGACTGCAGCATCTGCAGCATCAGCTCCAACAGTTACCACAATAGCAACTTCAACACCTTCATCAACAACAACAATCCCTCTTTTCAACTTCTCCACCAGCAACTCCACCAATATGGAGCCCAACTTCTCTTCTGCCCCAATTCAACAACAATCCCAACTACCCCAACATCATACGATCATTAACACTGTTCCCAAACAATTTAATCCACTCAAATTTGAACGATATAGATTCGTTAATGACCAAATTTAATGAACACAGCCCACCAATAGTTGACTATGATCTAAAAGTGGGTGGTCCTGGCATCCTGCGAATCTTACCCAAATCTTCCCAAGCACATGATCATATAATCCGTATCCTTGAAACGGATAGCACCATCAACTATAATACATACCACAAACGTGATGAGCGCTCATTCCGGGTTGTCGTGCGAGGCATACACTTCAAAACCAGCACAAACAACATCCGAAATGAACTCTCCAATATGGGCTATAAAATACGCAATGTATACAACCCCGTTTATCGGAATCGCAGCGGTTCTGGTTCATATCGTCCGAATCTATTCTTCATTGAATTGGCTCCCAATTCAATGAAGAAACCAACAACCATTTTCGGCGTCCGTCAACTATGCAAATTCTTAGTCCGTTTTGAATGGCCAAAAGTTAATGACAAGAAACTGCCACAGTGCCACCGCTGTCAGCGATACAACCACACGGCGCGCTATTGTCGCCACAGCCCGCGTTGTGTGAAATGCGGCCATGACCATTTATCGCAGCAATGCTCTAAGCCCGTCAATTTGTCGGCAAACTGTGCCAACTGTTCCCAATCGCACACGGCCAACTATAAGGGCTGCCCATTATACCTAGACCTATTGAAATCAAAACTAACATCACATTCAAACATTCGGAACGGTCAATCTAGACAACAACAACTACCCATACTGTCCAATTAAAATATACAGCGACGTCAACGGCAGCTAATACGCCCCCAACAGCGCCAACAGCAACAGGCACAAACGCCATCGCAATTGCAATTGCCACCACATCCGCGGCGATTGCCGCCATTGTCATTGCCCAAACCAACAAGCAGAATACAAAAAACTAAAACTCGCAAGCAAAGCTCACAAACAGCTAAAACAAGCCCATATGAAACAAGCGCTAGCACAAAGGCAACAATCAAATTTTCCCAGCGCCACTAATGTTCCCATTATTAATAATAACAACATTATCCCTATTAATAATGTTGAATCTGTCGCCAATCCAGCCCATAGCTCAATCTCACTGACTTCTAATGCCAATCTCGCATCAACACTAGCAGCAGCAACAACAAGATAAACACCAACAACTTTCACAAATTTGGACCCGCGCCTAAGATGGGCCAAAACTCAAAGTATCCAACAACAGCAGCGTCAAGTTGAACGATTTGGCTCGGTGTTCAACCGTGACCTGCAATTGGATACTCTAACATCGTCTCGTCATATTGTTGCCAATGCTCAGCACTCGAACCAGCATGAGCCTACGTCAATGCAAATCGACGCTGAGCACCAGCAACAGTTGCCACCACCACAACAACAACAACAAACTTCTTCTATCACTGTGCATAACTCAACCACCCAGTATTTGGTTCAGCTTGCCCAAAGGCAACAAGAACAGCTTGACAAGTTAACGCGCTGTATGAACGATGTGCAGCAGAAAATGCAGGGCGTAATCCTACATGGAGACGACTCTGCTCAGCACCAGCAGCAGCGACACAACAACATCAGCAGCAGCAACAGAGGCGGCAAAATCGACAACAACAACAATCAACAGCATTATACACAGCGGCAGCAACCAGCGGCAGCAGCAGCGGCAGCAGCAACAACAGCAGCAAACAACAGCGGCAGCGGCAGCAGCAACAACAACCAGCAACAACAGCAGCAACAACAATCAACAGCTTTATACACAGCGACAGCGGCGGCAACAGCAACAGCGGCAACAACAATCAACAGCTTCATAGACATTTATTTAAATACTCTTCCTCACACTTATATGACAGATTGTAACCAAAATAAGAACACATTAGTTCCTTGGTTTATTGTCTAGCCAATATCAATGTTTCTTTTTCTTTCTTCTTTCTAAGAGAAAAGAAAAAGAAACTGCCTTATCTAGTGTGAGAGAGAATGGCACAGGCCCAATAATCCTGTCCTTTACAATTCACACATACACACATATACAAAACAACTTTACACATTGAAATATCTTCGAGGGATTTATTCTCAAAATTCAAATCAAATTTAAATAACCAAAATTTTTGACAAACTCTCTCAATCACCCACCCCAAATCTATAAAGAATCCAATATGACAATCAACTGGCATGCTTCGGTGATGTAATATTATTGCTGCTGTCATTCATATCGCTGAGCACTCTAAACACACACTCATATCATAACAGGCCGCCATGTAATCCCATTTGCCTATTGCTGCATACATACATATATATGTACACGCAAGCGCACAAACTTGCTGGTATGTATTTGTGGTCATATATTTGCACCAGCGCGCAATCACACACACCATTACGTGTGCGCACAGGCCTACATCTGTACATTAAAAAGCGTGCGTGTCACTCTTACATCATCCTCCTGAAATTTAGAAGCTCAAAGATTCTTGAAATTATGCCTCACAATCCCTCTAAAATATTTCACATCCCTCTCTCTCACACTTAAAAACGCATTAACTGCATAACTACTGCCAATTACCTGCTGGCTTATGGTAAACAATATTTACTGACGCCGCACCTTACCCCAATTATATATTACATCCACACAATCATCACTAACCTAACGTAAAAACCTATATCAATATCCAATATCTAATATTTAATACAATTATAACAAAATTGTTCTCACACATCATTCATTGTACCATACACACGCTCCCAAATCAAACCGAATCAAATTCAAAACATTTGCTTATAGTCCTAAGACATAAACATAAATCATAAAAAATGTACACTAACTTTCAACACTTTTAACATTTAAAAATGTTTATAACTCTTATCCATATCTCAAGTAATATATATCAATAAATAAATTTCTGGGCTGTGAAGAGGAGATTGAGCGCACTCACGTTCCCAACTGGGAGCGGGCGACCGGATGAGTGAGTGAGTCAGAGCGAGCGAGTGGCCATCGTGTTGAAGTCGGACCACGAACTAGGACTCGGACTTGGACTCGGACCCGGACCCGGATTCTCTCTCTCTCTCTCTGTCTCTCTGTCTCTCCCGCTTGTATGCTCGCAAGCTCTCGGCTCGCACGAATCCATTGCCCGCTCCTGGCAACTTGCCGCTCAATCCCCGATTCTCATTCTCATGAAGCCACTTGCACAGAACGGACGTGTTTTTCACTAATCGGATGACCGGTCTCGCGTCGGGACTGAAAATTAAAAAGTTGAAAATTATAAAACAATATTCTGAGACTCTGAAAAAATTGTGAACTTGTGAAACGTGAAAAAGTTAAAACATTGAAGTTGTGTAATTGTGTAACTGAGAAAAAGTGCAAACAGTGGAGGTGAGGGAACGGAGGTTGAGAGTTTCTGATATATGGCATTAGGCCTGTGTAGCCGCCACTTCATTTCATACTTTCTCTCCTCCTTTTTCCTCTCCTGCCGCATGCGTGCATACTTGGGTATATGCGCTTGCTATTTCTGCGCTATGCATTTGTGTGCGGCTGAACTGTTTGCTTTTGCCTTTTTCTGCCACTAACTCGTTTCAAATCGCCATCGCCATTTTCTCGAATCTAACCTAAAAACTCAATTAACTAACCTACGTCTAATTAAACTTAACCTAACACTAATATCGTTCTAATTCGCCATCGTCATTAAATTTCATTTAACCTAAAAATACATAAAAATAATCTACGTCTAATAATAACATAACCTAAAAACTCAATCAACTAACCTACGTCTAATTAAAACATAACCTAATCACTAACTTGTTCTAATTCGCCATTGTCATTAACTTTCATTTAATCTAAAAATTTCATCAAACTAATCTACATAACCTAACACGAGTCAGAAAAATCATTGTCAAACAATAAATTTCTATGTGCTCATACATTCCCAAATAATCTTCTCTGTGAAAAAAAATAAAAAAAATCAAAACCATCACATAATACATATATACATGTGTATGCGTGTATACTTGTATACATGCATATATATACATATATTTTAACAAATATATATTCACTTTCCGATCTACGGCCAAAATTCTACATTGCCATAACATATATATTCACACAATAAGAGAGCAATCTCCTTATAACAACAACCAAATCATCACACACATACAATCATACCAACTCAAAAGCCACAAACACCTAACACTACAAAAGCAAAAGGGTACACGCAAGACATTCGATTTCTGGGTTACACATATACACACTCCTTTCCCTTCAACTGACGTGGCCTGACAACTGACACAACACACTCAGCCTGTAAGTGAACACATACATATATACTTACATACTTTCATACTCTCATACACTAATACCCATCTCTTTGCTCAAAACTAAAAAATCATATTGCACAAACCCCATCAAAAATTTTTACACATACATCATACCTACATATTTACACGCATTTATATATATATATTAACACACTAATATTCATACACTAATGCCCATCTCTCTTGCCCAAAACTGAAAGGACATCTTACACAAATTCCATCACAAAATTTGCACTTTTATCATACCTACATTATTACACACATTCATATATAATCTCACTTTCATACACTTACACATCAATTGCCCACTCTCAATATACATGCGCGCATGTAAGTATGCCGCACTTTTAATCACGCCACTGCAAAAAATATATTTGGCGTCAAGCTGTCTCATGCACCAACACCTCCCCCTCCCCTCTTGTCCACTGACATATCTTTCGGCACGGAGAGAGAGTGAATACACAATAGCGCAGTCGCAGCAAATGAAAACAAGCAAGCCGCTCAGGCAACCGCAGACACAATTAAACCAATAGAAGCCTTTGCTTATCTAAGACACGCTCCTTTTTAGTGTGTGCCCAGAGTATGCTCTAGCTTGGAACATTGCTGTCACTTATCTTGGACAATAACCATAATAATAATAATTTCGTTCAAATCACTGGACCCAAACATCTATCAAAGAAAAAGAAAACTTTCGAAACCTTACGCCAGAGGGCGTTCTGTCACATGCACACTCACATTATCTCAGCTCGCCCCTCTTTTGTCTTCGCATGTTATCTAACATTATCATACTGCATCAATATATATATATTAACATATATATATCAATTTACATTTGTACTTCTATAATCAAAACAAAATAAAAATAAATAATTACAATAGTTATTGGAGTGCCGTCGCCACTCAACTCCATTAGCAAGCAACAACAATAACAAACACTTTGCTCACTCCTCTGCCATCCTTTTCCCACGTTCGAATCTCACAATAGTAGACTCGCTGAATCAAAAACAGCATCTATAGAGGAAGAACACTAATAACATCTTATATTAATCTCTACTCAGCCGTAAATAGAATTAAGACATTAGTATTATCTTTACACAACGGTGTACCGTTGTTATTCATTTAATAATCTAGCAATTATTTTTCTAAAATTTTCAATTACATACGCTTCGTTGTCTCCATTTAACGTTTATTAAACTCAAATCTAAAATAAGAATTTCTACTTCTCCTTGACCCAATATACTGCCACCAAGATACAAAAATCTACACATCTGACATTAAATAGAATAACTTTTTGGGCACTTAATTGTCAAAAAATAATTAATAATAATACTGACTTTAACAATTACTCTGCTGTGCCGCGTCGTCGGCTTCTCACATTTTCCTCTCAACTCTCAATTTTCCATAAATCGGCGTGTCGTCGCCAATATCCTTCAGAATAATTATCAATTATTCTGCTGTGCCGCGACGTCGGCTTCTCACATTTACCTCTCAACTCACAATTTTCCATAAATCGGCGTGTCGTCGCCAATATCCTTACTGGTAATCAAACAAATCTGCTGTTTCATCATCACCCTTTCTCTTGCAATAATAATAACAAATAATAATTCTCAAACATCTTAACACTAACATCTGTCAATTACTTAGCTTTGCCGCTGGTACTTCTCACTTTCACACTTTTCATTAATTTGATCCACAAATATAATAAAACAAATAAAAATAAAAATAAAATGCCACAATCCAAACAAACATCCTCAACCTCATCTGAGCCGCCGGCATTATCTCCAGGCCTGATCTCAGATTTATCTGATATGTCACTCTCGCCGATGTCGCTGCCCAAATCAACAAAAGTTTTGCTAGACGCTCCAGACTTGATGACGCCAATAACACCATTATCTACAACAACTCTAACAACAACAATAATTTCTCAACCATTGACCTCTGCACCCTTAACCCATGTATCGCCATCAATACCACATGCCAGACAAATGCAAGAGGGACAACCACTCAGATTGAAAACAAAAGAGAATGGTGTGAACGGGACGAACGCTGTGTATGCTGTTACACCAGCAACAACCCCGCGAATTGCGGCGAACTCAAGATCGCCCGCCATTGTCTATCAAAACCAAAACAATAACAATAGCCGAACCTTAAAAGCTGATCAGCAAGCTCAGCTGGCTCGATATAAAAGACTCATTGCTCAACTAGAGCCTGGCTTTTCTAATGATGCGTCAATACAAATAACAAATGTACCAAACATAGCTGGCCATGCCTGCTATAATCATTTCACTAATAACAACAACAATAACAATAATAAAAATAAAGGACACTCTTCAAGTGATCTCTTTATTGATGTTGAGGGTACTGATAGTGATACACATACTTCATCAGCAGCTAATCTGCTGATGATTGCTACTTCGCGACAAATAGCCCGCACATATGTCCCACCTGATCCAGCCACTGCTCCTCCGCTTTCACCTCCAACAATAGTAACTGCTGTGGCTCCAATAATGTGCTATAACACCAATCTGCCCATTTCTGGCGAAATCTCGTCCAACACTCCTGCCATCACTGGCTCTCTTCTAGATAGGCAGCCATACGCGTCCTCTAAAGTTGTCAGCCAGACGCAGCGGAAGACTGCTCGCACCACAAGCCACAAAACTTCAACAAAATCCCGTTTGATGCAACAAAACATGTCTCGCAATCGCGACTAACACCAAACCGACTTAGCCCCCCATCTGAATCCGATTCTAGTTCATCTGACCTTCAAATGCAATCTCAATCGTCGCTCAAACAGCGACATGCGAACGCTATGATCAACTCTTTGACAACAAACTGCCTCGTTGCCCCCGTCCAATCAGCATCAATAGCTCGTCTATCATCTTCTTCACTGTCAACCCCAATAACAACAACAACAACAACTCTCAATGCATCGTTGACTGCAGCATCCGCAGCATCAGCTCCAACAGTTACCACAATAGCAACTTCAACACCTTCATCAACAACAACAATCCCTCTTTTCAACTTCTCCACCAGCAACTCCACCAATATGGAGCCCAACTTCTCTTCTGCCCCAATTCAACAACAATCCCAACTACCCCAACATCATACGATCATTAACACTGTTCCCAAACAATTTAATCCACTCAAATTTGAACGATATAGATTCGTTAATGACCAAATTTAATGAACACAGCCCACCAATAGTTGACTATGATCTAAAAGTGGGTGGTCCTGGCATCCTGCGAATCTTACCCAAATCTTCCCAAGCACATGATCATATAATCCGTATCCTTGAAACGGATAGCACCATCAACTATAATACATACCACAAACGTGATGAGCGCTCATTCCGGGTTGTCGTGCGAGGCATACACTTCAAAACCAGCACAAACAACATCCGAAATGAACTCTCCAATATGGGCTATAAAATACGCAATGTATACAACCCCGTTTATCGGAATCGCAGCGGTTCTGGTTCATATCGTCCGAATCTATTCTTCATTGAATTGGCTCCCAATTCAATGAAGAAACCAACAACCATTTTCGGCGTCCGTCAACTATGCAAATTCTTAGTCCGTTTTGAATGGCCAAAAGTTAATGACAAGAAACTGCCACAGTGCCACCGCTGTCAGCGATACAACCACACGGCGCGCTATTGTCGCCACAGCCCGCGTTGTGTGAAATGCGGCCATGACCATTTATCGCAGCAATGCTCTAAGCCCGTCAATTTGCCGGCAAACTGTGCCAACTGTTCCCAATCGCACACGGCCAACTATAAGGGCTGCCCATTATACCTAGACCTATTGAAATCAAAACTAACATCACATTCAAACATTCGGAACGGTCAATCTAGACAACAACAACTACCCATACTGTCCAATTAAAATATACAGCGACGTCAACGGCAGCTAATACGCCCCCAACAGCGCCAACAGCAACAGGCACAAACGCCATCGCAATTGCAATTGCCACCACATCCGCGGCGATTGCCGCCATTGTCATTGCCCAAACCAACAAGCAGAATACAAACGAGAAAGAAGGGCTATCTTCGGCATGCCGACGATCTAATACCCTTGCAGACCCAACCTTTTAATGCCGAGAAAATGGTTAAGGCCGAGTTTGGTCAAGGTATATTGATAAACAAAAAATATATTAATCAAAAACCGATGTAAATAAGATTTTGCAAAAATGAAGGGAGCATAGTGAAATCTTTAAATGCCGTGTTTAATCGAAAAATCATGAAAAACAAAAATTCTCCATACTAAATTAATTTTCGACCGATCGTTCCTATGGCAGCTATATGATATAGTGGTCCGATCTTAATAGGATTTTGCATATATATGAGGAGCATAGTTAAACTAATAAATGCCGAGTTTGGTCAAGATATCTTGAAAAACAAAATTTTTTTCATACAAGATCCTACTTTTCGACAAATCGTTCCTATGGCAGCTATATGATATAGTGGTCCGATCTTAATAGGATTTTGCATATATATGAGGAGCTTAGTAAAACTAATAAATGCCGAGTTTGGTCAAGATATCTTGACAAACAAAATGTTTTTTCATACAAAAACTTAATTTTTGACCGATCGTTCCTATGGCGGCTATATGATATAGTGGTCCGATCTTAATAGAATTTTGCATATATATGAGGAGCATAGTAAAACTAATAAATGTCGAGTTTGGTCAAGATATCTTGATAAACAAAAGGTTTTTTCATACAAAAACTTAATTTTCGACCGATCGTTCCTATGGCAGCTATATGATATAGTGGTCCGATCTTAATAGGATTTTGCATATATATGAGGAGCTTAGTAAAACTAATAAATGCCGAGTTTGGTCAAGATATCTTGACGAACAAAATGTTTTTTCATACAAAAACTTAATTTTCGACCGATCGTTCCTATGGCAGCTATATGATATAGTGGTCCGATCCAGCTGGTTTTGACATATGTGCTGCGTGCAACAGAAATAGGGACTTCTGCAAAGTTTCATTAAGATAGCTTTAAAACTGAGGGACTCGTTCGCATAGAAACAGACAGACGGACAGACGGACATGGCTATATCGACTCGGCTGTTGATGCTGATCAAGAATATATATACTTTATGGGGTCGGAGATATCTCCTTCTATGCGTTACACATTTCACGACAAAATTATAATACCCTCTGCAAGGGTATAAAAACTAAAACTCGCAAGCAAAGCTCAAAACAGCTAAAACAAGCCCATGTGAAACAAGCGCTAGCACAAAGGCAACAATCAAATTTTCCCAGCGCCACTAATGTTCCCATTATTAATAATAACAACATTATCCCTATTAATAATGTTGAATCTGTCGCCAATCCAGCCCATAGCTCAATCTCACTGACTTCTAATGCCAATCTCGCATCAACACTAGCAGCAGCAACAACAAGAAAAACACCAACAACTTTCAAAAATTTGGACCCGCGCCTAAGATGAGCCAAAACTCAAAGTATCCAACAACAGCAGCGTCAAGTTGAACGATTTGTCTCGGTGTTCAACCGTGACCTGCAATCGGATACTCTAACATCGTCTCGTCATATTGTTGCCAATGCTCAGCACTCGAACCAGCATGAGCCTACGCCAATGCAAATCGACGCTGAGCACCAGCAACAGTTGCCACCACCACAACAACAACAACAAACTACAATTCCTTCTATCACTGAGCATAACTCAACCACCCAGTATTTGGTTCAGCTTGCCCAAAGGCAACAAGAACAGCTTGACAAGTTAACGCGCTGTATGAACGATGTGCAGCAGAAAATGCAGGGCGTAATCCTACATGGAGACGACTCTGCTCTGCTAGCAACATCACCCTCATCCAGTTCAAACTAAGACTCTGAACAAATAACATAACCACTATCTAAAAAGAGAATAAATGTATACTTATCTGTTTCATTTGATATACTGATAAACTGCCTACGTGTGTGTGTTTGGCCCCTTTGCTTGTTGCCAACTCTCGCAACAACAAACAATCATCAGCTTTATTCACAGCAACGACAGCAGCAGCAGCAGTAGCAGCGGCAACGGCGTCAGCAACAGCAATTAACAGCCTTATGCACGGCAGCAACAGCGGCGGCAGCGGCAGCGACAACAGCAGCAGCGACGGCAGCGGCAACAACATCAGCAACAACAGCAGCAGCGGCGACAGCAGCGGCAACAACAACAACAGCATCAGCAGCGGCAGCAGCAGCAGCAACAACTACAATCAACAGCTTTATACACAGCAGCAACAGCAGCAACACCAGCATCAGCGGCGACAGCAGCGACAGCGTCAGCAGCAACTGCGGCATCATCAGCGGCAACACCAGCAACATCCTTCAGTAGCAACCAAACAACAGCCATACAGCGGCAACAACAGAAGCAGCACCAGCAGCAGCGACACAACAACATCAGCAGCAGCAACAGAGGCGGCAAAATCGACAACAACAACAACAACAATCAACAGCATTATACACAGCGGCAGCAACCAGCGGCAGCAGCAGCGGCAGCAGCAACAACAGCAGCAAACAACAGCGGCAGCGGCAGCAGCAACAACAACCAGCAACAACAGCAGCAACAACAATCAACAGCTTTATACACAGCGACAGTGGCGGCAACAGCAACAGCGGCAACAACAATCAACAGCTTCATAGACATTTATTTAAATACTCTTCCTCACACTTATATGACAGATTGTAACCAAAATAAGAACACATTAGTTCCTTGGTTTATTGTCTAGCCAATATCAATGTTTTTTTTTCTTTCTTCTTTCTAAGAGAAAAGAAAAAGAAACTGCCTTATCTAGTGTGAGAGAGAATGGCACAGGCCCAATAATCCTGTCCTTTACAATTCACACATACACACATATACAAAACAACTTTACACATTGAAATATCTTCGAGGGATTTATTCTCAAAATTCAAATCAAATTTAAATAACCAAAATTTTTGACAAACTCTCTCAATCACCCACCCCAAATCTATAAAGAATCCAATATGACAATCAACTGGCATGCTTCGGTGATGTAATATTATTGCTGCTGTCATTCATATCGCTGAGCACTCTAAACACACACTCATATCATAACAGGCCGCCATGTAATCCCATTTGCCTATTGCTGCATACATACATATATATGTACACGCAAGCGCACAAACTTGCTGGTATGTATTTGTGGTCATATATTTGCACCAGCGCGCAATCACACACACCATTACGTGTGCGCACAGGCCTACATCTGCACATTAAAAAGCGTGCGTGTCACTCTTACATCATCCTCCTGAAATTTAGAAGCTCAAAGATTCTTGAAATTATGCCTCACAATCCCTCTAAAATATTTCACATCCCTCTCTCTCACACTTAAAAACGCATTAACTGCATAACTCCTGCCAATTACCTGCTGGCTTATGGTAAACAATATTTACTGACGCCGCACCTTACCCCAATTATATATTACATCCACACAATCATCACTAACCTAACGTAAAAACCTATATCAATATCTAATATCTAATACTTAATACAATTATAACAAAATTGTTCTCACACATCATTCATTGTACCATACACACGCTCCCAAATCAAACCGAATCAAATTCAAAACATTTGCTTATAGTCCTAAGACATAAACATAAATCATAAAAAATGTACACCAACTTTCAACACTTTTAACATTTAAAAATGTTTATAACTCTTATCCATATCTCAAGTAATATATATCAATAAATAAATTTCTGGGCTGTGAAGAGGAGATTGAGCGCACTCACGTTCCCAACTGGGAGCGGGCGACCGGATGAGTGAGTGAGTCAGAGCGAGCGAGTGGCCATCGTGTTGAAGTCGGACCACGAACTAGGACTCGGACTTGGACTCGGACCCGGACCCGGATTCTCTCTCTCTCTCTCTGTCTCTCTGTCTCTCCCGCTTGTATGCTCGCAAGCTCTCGGCTCGCACGAATCCATTGCCCGCTCCTGGCAACTTGCCGCTCAATCCCCGATTCTCATTCTCATGAAGCCACTTGCACAGAAAAAGAGTCGTACAACAACGGCAAATCCATCCTACAGTGAGGCGACGGAGGCGGCTCGAACCTGTAGAGCCGTCTTCGACTCAGCTTGACCACGTGACTGATGGGCTGCAGCAGGGCTCACTAGCGACGACGCACACGCAGCGGGTGCAGCCTGGGGCCTCATGCGCAAACACACGCCGACGGCCAAGTTTCTCCTCCCTGCCAGGACAACAACGACAATGGCAGCCGGGGAGCACACAGCAGCAGCAGCGAATCCGGCCAGAAACCACAACGATGCACAAATGGCCAGAGTCACGGGTAATACGATCCCCTCGGTCTAGCGTGTGGCGACCCGGACACAACTGGAGGCAACTCGCTCATCGTAAAGCACGTCCGCTTGCGAACATTCCAGAGGCACCTGAAAATAAAAAGATATAATAATTATTTAGTAATTAATGTTAAGAAACAAATTTATTGTATTTATGTAAATTCTCCTTGTATGAAAATGTTGCCAGACTGTATTTCTTAGCAGTCGACCACTTCGATGCGTGTGATTAACTTCTCGTTCATCGCATGCGGAGTGGCCACCCTAAAAAGTATCGATATGTACACCAATTATATTTGTATATGTTGCTCCGATAGTAACGAACAAATAAAGAATAGGTAAGCTGTCGAGTTTCTCACTCGACAGCAAGCCCTCAACGTGTACAAAAGTACACAGCAACCTAAAAAAAAAATGAGAGCAGACAGATAAATAGTTGTAAGTGTAGTTACTTGCTAGTATCATTAGAAAATAATTATTGGCTTATTTCAGCGCATTGTAGGAGATATATAGAAATATTTAGGCTTGTAGAAAGGCATGCCAACAATATTTGGTATGTTATTTATATAGCAATTTGGATTTAGGGATAGGGTTATTTAAGTTGAAGTCCAGGAGGACTTGATTTGATTTTGATTTTTAATTATAGACTCTAGTTGTAATTTGTTTGTTTATATTTGTATTTATTATTTAGGTAAATAGGTGGTAGGTATAAGTGATATTGGGGATTTCTTATTTTAATTTATTTATTCATTTTCCTTTTTCTTTTTTTTTTTTTTTTTTAAATATGTTTTGAATTAGTAATCTCCAAGTTGGGAGATATCGTCATATAGATGCTTGAAAGCTGTCATTATTTTGGTGTGGCGTTTCTTTTCTTCTTCCATGTTGTCTCTAAGGTTGGATAATATGTTGCTCTGGTGTTGGGAGACCGAGACTGGAGTCGGTGGTAGGAGGGTGTTGTTGGATATCTGGTGATTGGTCAGGGCCCCCTTATAGACGGGGCAACCTTTAAAGGTGGCGATATGGTCACCTTTACAGTTGGCGCATTTGCCTGGGACATGCCTGGGCTTATTGCATTCGTATGGATGGTGTTGTTCAGCACACTTGTAGCAAATGTAGCCAATCATCTTGCAGTCCTTGGCCTCATGGTTAAATTTCTGGCATTTTTGGCATTGGCTAATGGTTTGGGTGAGTGGTTTTTTAACGGTGACCGAATGGGTGCCAATTGTGGTGATCTTTAATAGTTCCTTGTTACTTGGACTGGTGAGGACCCGGATTCGAAAGTAGTTCATAGATGGATCGTTGGAGCAAATAAAGCTGTTTACGCACAGTACAGTGTGTCCAAGTTTTTCTAGCTTTTGGGAGACCCAGGCGAATGGTGCAGTTGGTGGCAGGCCTTTGATATGGACTTCATATCTTGGTAGTATTTGGTTGCTTAGGCTAAGTTTCTCCATGTTAAGTTCGTTTGGTCCTTTTTCCATTGTCGATCTGGTATTTTTAATTTAATATAGGAAAAGAGTTCGGGGTTTTATTTTGTGCAATTTCAAAGTTTAGTTTGGTTAGTTCCGTTAGTTGCAATATGGTTTAAATTATTTCGTTGGGTTAGTCACTTATGATTTTTTAGTTGAGTAATTATTATTAGATTTTGTCTAATAGAATTTTAGATGCCTATTGAAACTGTGTTCGAATAGGAGCTTGGTAACGGACGGCACCTTTGGCAGGGCTATTGCATTCGGATGTGAGTTTGGACGGCACCCGGATTAATTCGGCTGGGCGGATATTATATCTCTAACTTTTATATTCGTTAGAATTGAGGGCTTTGGCACAGATAGTGGCAGTGCTTGTTTGATCGGTAAATAGTGTTTGCGTGCAGGTAGGCATTTCTTGGCTCTTAGATTGGCGAGCGGGTTGACAAACAGGTAAGTTTGTAGATAATGCAACTGGTAAGTTTGCAGAACTATATTTATTTATTTCTTTGGATTTATTGTATTATTGTATTATTCGCGATTGAAAATTATTATTATTATTTTATTGTAGTCAGATACGCATATCAGCAAGGGTAAGTAGCAAGTTAGTAGAATACATAGGAATATTTAGGCATGTCGAATGGCAAGCCGGCAATATTCAAAATATTATTCAAAGTAGGAAAAACGCCAAGGAATTGGTTTAAGGACAGGACTACTTTAAATTTGGACAGGGATGAAATAGGTACAATTATTTTTGATATGCACATAATTTTTAGGTGAAGATTTGAATAATTCTGCAGCTAGGCAGATTTAATTAAGGATTTATCTCAGTTTAACAGAGGCAGACAGATAGATAATTGTAAGTGTAGTCACTTGTTGGTATCATTAGAAAATAATTACTGGCTTATTTCAGCGCGTTATAGAAAATATATAAAATATTTTAGCACGTCAGAGGCGGACATACAATATTCTATATATTATTTAAGACTTTGAAAATTATAGAAAATTGGTCTTAGGACAGAACTACTCTAAATTGGACAGAGGAGATTTAGATGTATTTAATTTTGATATGCATATAATTTTTAGGTGAAGATTTGAATAATTCTGCAGCTAGGCAGTTTTAATTAAGTATTTATCTCAGTTTAACAGAGGCAGACAGATAGATAATTGTAAGTGTAGTCACTTGTTGGTATCATTAGAAAATAATTACTGGCTTATTTCAGCGCATTATAGAAAATATACAAAATATTTTAGCACGTCAGAGACGGACATACAATATTCTTCATATTATTTAAGACTTTGAAAATTATAGAAAATTGGTTTAAGGACAAGACTACTCTAAATTGGACAGAGGGGATTTGGATATATTTAATTTTGATACGCATATAATTTTAAGGTAAGATTTGAATAATTCTGCAGCTAGGCAGATTTAATTAAGGATTTATCTCAATTTAATGAGAGCAGACAGATAAATATTTGCGAGTGTAGTCACTTGCTAGTATCATTAGAAAATAATTACTGGCTTATTTCAGCGCATTATGGGATATATATAAAATATTTCAGCACGTCAGAGACAGGCAAACAATATTCTATATATTATTTAAGACTTTGAAAATTATAGAAAATTGGTCTTAGGACAGAACTACTCTAAATTGGACAGAGGAGATTTAGATGTATTTAATTTTGATATGCATATAATTTTTAGGTGAAGATTTGAATAATTCTGCAGCTAGGCAGTTTTAATTAAGTATTTATCTCAGTTTAACAGAGGCAGACAGATAGATAATTGTAAGTGTAGTCACTTGTTGGTATCATTAGAAAATAATTACTGGCTTATTTCAGCGCATTATAGAAAATATACAAAATATTTTAGCACGTCAGAGACGGACATACAATATTCTTCATATTATTTAAGACTTTGAAAATTATAGAAAATTGGTTTAAGGACAAGACTACTCTAAATTGGACAGAGGGGATTTGGATATATTTAATTTTGATACGCATATAATTTTAAGGTAAGATTTGAATAATTCTGCAGCTAGGCAGATTTAATTAAGGATTTATCTCAATTTAATGAGAGCAGACAGATAAATATTTGCGAGTGTAGTCACTTGCTAGTATCATTAGAAAATAATTACTGGCTTATTTCAGCGCATTATGGGATATATATAAAATATTTCAGCACGTCAGAGACAGGCAAACAATATTCTATATATTATTTAAGACTTTGAAAATTATAGAAAATTGGTCTTAGGACAGAACTACTCTAAATTGGACAGAGGAGATTTAGATGTATTTAATTTTGATATGCATATAATTTTTAGGTGAAGATTTGAATAATTCTGCAGCTAGGCAGTTTTAATTAAGGATTTATCTCAGTTTAACAGAGGCAGACAGATAGATAATTGTAAGTGTAGTCACTTGTTGGTATCATTAGAAAATAATTACTGGCTTATTTCAGCGCATTATAGAAAATATACAAAATATTTTAGCACGTCAGAGACGGACATACAATATTCTTTATATTATTTAAGACTTTGAAAATTATAGAAAATTGGTTTAAGGACAAGGCTACTCTAAATTGGAAAGAGGGGATTTGGATATATTTAATTTTGATACGCATATAATTTTAAGGTAAGATTTGAATAATTCTGCAGCTAGGCAGATTTAATTAAGGATTTATCTCAATTTAATGAGAGCAGACAGATAAATATTTGCGAGTGTAGTCACTTGCTAGTATCATTAGAAAATAATTACTGGCTTATTTCAGCGCATTATAGAAAATATACAAAATATTTTAGCACGTCAGAGACGGACATACAATATTCTTCATATTATTTAAGACTTTGAAAATTATAGAAAATTGGTTTAAGGACAAGACTACTCTAAATTGGACAGAGGGGATTTGGATATATTTAATTTTGATACGCATATAATTTTAAGGTAAGATTTGAATAATTCTGCAGCTAGGCAGATTTAATTAAGGATTTATCTCAATTTAATGAGAGCAGACAGATAAATATTTGCGAGTGTAGTCACTTGCTAGTATCATTAGAAAATAATTACTGGCTTATTTCAGCGCATTATGGGATATATATAAAATATTTCAGCACGTCAGAGACAGGCAAACAATATTCTATATATTATTTAAGACTTTGAAAATTATAGAAAATTGGTCTTAGGACAGAACTACTCTAAAATGGACAGAGGAGATTTAGATGTATTTAATTTTGATATGCATATAATTTTTAGGTGAAGATTTGAATAATTCTGCAGCTAGGCAGTTTTAATTAAGGATTTATCTCAGTTTAACAGAGGCAGACAGATAGATAATTGTAAGTGTAGTCACTTGTTGGTATCATTAGAAAATAATTACTGGCTTATTTCAGCGCATTATAGAAAATATACAAAATATTTTAGCACGTCAGAGACGGACATACAATATTCTTTATATTATTTAAGACTTTGAAAATTATAGAAAATTGGTTTAAGGACAAGACTACTCTAAATTGGACAGAGGGGATTTGGATATATTTAATTTTGATACGCATATAATTTTAAGGTAAGATTTGAATAATTCTGCAGCTAGGCAGATTTAATTAAGGATTTATCTCAATTTAATGAGAGCAGACAGATAAATATTTGCGAGTGTAGTCACTTGCTAGTATCATTAGAAAATAATTACTGGCTTATTTCAGCGCATTATGGGATATATATAAAATATTTCAGCACGTCAGAGACAGGCAAACAATATTCTATATATTATTTAAGACTTTGAAAATTATAGAAAATTGGTTTAAGGACAAGACTGCTCTAAATTGGACAGAGGAGATTTAGATGTATGCATATAATTTTACGGTAAGATTTGAATAATTCTGCAGCTAGGCAGATTTAATTGTGAATGTATCTCAATTTAATGAGAGCAGACAAATAAATATTTGCAAGTGTAGTTACTTGCTAGTGTCATTAGAAAATAATTACTGGCTTATTTCAGCGCATTATGGAAAATATATAAAATATTTCAGCACGTCAGAGACAAGCAAACAATATTCTATATATTATTTAAGACTTTGAAAATTATAGAAAATTGGTTTAAGGACAAGACTGCTCTAAACTGGACAGAGGAGATTTAGATGAAGATTTGAATAATTCTGCAGCTAGGCAGATTTAATTAAGGATTTATCTCAATTTAATGAGAGCAGACAGATAAATACTTGCGAGTGTAGTCACTTGCTGGTATCATTGAGTAAATAATTATTGGCTTATTTCAGCGCATTATGGGATATATATAAAATATTTCAGCACGTCAGAGACAAGCAAACAATATTCTATATATTATTTAAGACTTTGAAAATTATAGAAAATTGGTCTTAGGACAAAACTACTCTAAATTGGACAGAGGAGATTTAGATGTAAGATTTGAATAATTCTGCAGCTAGGCAGATTTAATTAAGGATTTATCTCAATTTAATGAGAGCAGACAGATAAATATTTGCGAGTGTAGTCACTTGCTAGTATCATTAGAAAATAATTACTGGCTTATTTCAGCGCATTATAGAAAATATACAAAATATTTTAGCACGTCAGAGACGGACATACAATATTCTTCATATTATTTAAGACTTTGAAAATTATAGAAAATTGGTTTAAGGACAAGACTACTCTAAATTGGACAGAGGGGATTTGGATATATTTAATTTTGATACGCATATAATTTTAAGGTAAGATTTGAATAATTCTGCAGCTAGGCAGATTTAATTAAGGATTTATCTCAATTTAATGAGAGCAGACAGATAAATATTTGCGAGTGTAGTTACTTGCTAGTATCATTAGAAAATAATTATTGGCTTATTTCAGCGCATTGTAGGAGATATATAGAAATATTTAGGCTTGAAGAAAGGCATGCCAACAATATTTGGTATGTTATTTATATAGCAATTTGGATTTAGGGATAGGGTTATTTAAGTTGAAGTCCAGGAGGACTTGATTTGAAGAATTTGTAAGCAAGTGATTGGAGTTTGATTTATAATTATAGACTCTAGTTGTAATTTGTTTGTTTATATTTGTATTTATTATTTAGGTAAATAGGTGGTAGGTATAAGTGATATTGGGGATTTCTTATTTTAATTTATTTATTCATTTTCCTTTTTCTTTTTTTTTTTTTCTTTTTAAATATGTTTTGAATTAGTAATCTCCAAGTTGGGAGATATCGTCATATAGATGCTTGAAAGCTGTCATTATTTTGGTGTGGCCTTTCTTTTCTTCTTCCATGTTGTCTCTAAGGTTGGATAATATGTTGCTCTGGTGTTGGGAGACCGAGACTGGAGTCGGTGGTAGGAGGGTGTTGTTGGCTATCTGGTGATTGGTCAGGGCCCCCTTATAGACGGGGCAACCTTTAAAGGTGGCGATATGGTCACCTTTACAGTTGGCGCATTTGCCTGGGACATGCCTGGGCTTATTGCATTCGTATGGATGGTGTTGTTCAGCACACTTGTAGCAAATGTAGCCAATCATCTTGCAGTCCTTGGCCTCATGGTTAAATTTCTGGCATTTTTGGCATTGGCTAATGGTTTGGGTGAGTGGTTTTTTAACGGTGACCGAATGGGTGCCAATTGTGGTGATCTTTAATAGTTCCTTGTTACTTGGACTGGTGAGGACCCGGATTCGAAAGTAGTTCATAGATGGATCGTTGGAGCAAATAAAGCTGTTTACGCACAGTACAGTGTGTCCAAGTTTTTCTAGCTTTTGGGAGACCCAGGCAAATGGTGCAGTTGGTGGCAGGCCTTTGATATGGACTTCGTATCTTGGTAGTATTTGGTTGCTTAGGCTAAGTTTCTCCATGTTAAGTTCGTTTGGTCCTTTTTCCATTGTCGATCTGGTATTTTTAATTTAATATAGGAAAAGAGTTCGGGGTTTTATTTTGTGCAATTTCAAAGTTTAGTTTGGTTAGTTCCGTTAGTTGCAATATGGTTTAAATTATTTCGTTGGGTTAGTCACTTATGATTTTTTAGTTGAGTAATTATTATTAGATTTTGTCTAATAGAATTTTAGGTGCCTATTGAAACTGTGTTCAGATAGGAGCTTGGTATCGGACGGCACCTTTGGCAGGGCTATTGCATTCGGATGTGAGTTTGGACGGCACCTGGATTAATTCGGCTGGGCGGATATTATATCTCTAACTTTTATATTCGTTAGAATTGAGGGATTTGGCACAGATAGTGGCAGTGCTTGTTTGATCGGTAAATAGTGTTTGCGTGCAGGTAGGCATTTCTTGGCTCTTAGATTGGCGAGCGGGTTGACAAACAGGTAAGTTTGTAGAGAATGCAACTGGTAAGTTTGCAGAACTATATTTATTTATTTCATGGATTTATTGTATTATTGTATTATTCGCGATTGAAAATTATTATTATTATTTTATTGTAGTCAGATACGCATATCAGCAAGGGTAAGTAGCAAGTTAGTAGAATATATAGGAATATTTAGGCATGTCGAATGGCAAGCCGGCAATATTCAAAATATTATTCAAAGTAGGAAAAAACGCCAAGGAATTGGTTTAAGGACACGACTACTTTAAATTTTGACAGGGATGAATTAGGTACAATTATTTTTGATATGCATATAATTTTTAGGTGAAGATTTAAATAATTCTGCAGCTAGGCAGATTTAATTGTGAATGTATCTCAATTTAATGAGAGCAGACAAATAAATACTTGCGAGTGTAGTCACTTGCTAGTATCATTGAGCAAATAATTATTGGCTTATTTCAGCGCATTATGGAAACTATATAAAGTATTTCAGCACGTCAGAGACAAGCAAACAATATTGTATATATTATTTAAGACTTTGAAAATTATAGAAAATTGGTTTAAGGACAAAACTACTCTAAATTGGACAGAGGAGATTTAGATGTAAGATTTGAATAATTCTGCAGCTAGGCAGATTTAATTGTGAATGTATCTCAATTTAATGAGAGCAGACAGATAAATATTTGCGAGTGTAGTCACTTGCTAGTATCATTAGAAAATAATTACTGGCTTATTTCAGCGCATTATGGAAACTATATAAAGTATTTCAGCACGTCAGAGACGGACATACCATATTCTTTATATTATTTAAAACTTTGAAAATTATAGGAAATTGGTTTTAGGACAAAACTACTCTAAGTTGGACAGAGGGGATTTGGATGTAAGATTTGAATAATTCTGCAGCTAGGCAGATTTAATTGTGAATGTATCTCAATTTAGTAAGAGCAGACAAATAAATATTTGCGAGTGTAGTCACTTTGTTTACCGTTCGACGCAAAGGAACAAACGCAAAGTCGGTCTGGATTCCAGAGCCCAGCTCTATGCCTGGTCGACAGACACAGAAATGGGGACTGGGATCCAGACTGTTTTTTTTATTCATTTAATACTCAGGTACTTACAATGAATTAAGTGACATATTATATACATATCAAGTGAAGTTGCCCGGCCTTGGCATGGGGATTGCTGTCAAATTATTATTTGAGGACTGGGAAAATTCCCAAGTGTCTGGAAGCTACCCAGTCAGATAGTCGTTGCACCTGAATGAGCTGGAGTCGCCAGCTTGACCACCGTTGATCCTGCCGCCAGATGCCATTAGTATGGGTGCGTGAGAGACGAAGCATCAAGGCCTTTTTCCATTGTGTGGGATGTCGCAGTCTGAATTTCTGTAAGTTGGCAACCCTCTGACAACGAGTTGTACGGAGCCATCTGAATGGTTCGTTAATGTAACGAGATCTTTGTTTAAGCTGCCTTTCAGCCAATTGCAATTGGATGTGTTGCCGAGTCCTGCAAATGGCCCTTGTCTTAGGCCGTCGCTGCGGAACAGATACGTACAGGTTAGCTGCCATCATAAACAGTGTAGCAAGTGTGCACATGGTGTTGCACACTGCTCCGTGATCCGCACTGGTGACCACGAGCTGATGCGTGGCAGCCCGCTGCGTCTGTGGATTAGGATGCGAGCTTGGTGTCTCTGGACTGGGAGAAATGCGATCTCCTGGCCTTGTAGAGGCAGCGAGAGTTGTGCACAGCTGCATAGGAAACGGGCTGTTTCGTCTGTCCTGAAGGTAGTTGGGCTGCACCACAGTTTGACTCAGCAGTTCTTGTATGTCAAAGACAAGGTAGTCTCTGAGACTGAGTGAGCGTTGGAGCGGACGTGACTGCCCATGAGGAGGTAGCTCCTGCTGCTGGACCTGCTGTGACCGCTGCTGTTGCGCCAGACGATCCAGAGGTAGGTGTTTCCGAAGCATTTCTGCGTATCTTCTTCTAACACCTAGGTGACGTTGTGGGAGTCTTGCTTTAAGGGTAACATTTTTGGCTTCCTCATTGCTGTGGTTGCTGAGCCGAGCCCAGTACCTGGAGCAAGCCTCATGGTATATTTTTTCCACCGGCACGACCTTCAGATCAGTGTGGATGTTTTGGTTCCGCACGTACCAAGGGTCCTTAGCAATGGTTAGAAATGTTTTATTTGGCGCAAGCTGGAAACGCTCGACAGAGACAAAGAGGAGACGACAGAGACAAAGAGGAGACGACAGAGACAAAGAGGAGACGACAGAGACAAAGAGGAGACGACAGAGACAAAGAGGAGACGACAGAGACAAAGAGGAGACGACAGAGACAAAGAGGAGACGACAGAGACAAAGAGGAGACGACAGAGACAAAGAGGAGACGACAGAGACAAAGAGGAGACGACAGAGGCAAAGAGGAGACGACAGAGACAAAGAGGAGACGACAGAGACAAAGAGGAGACGACAGAGACAAAGAGGAGAAGGCAGAGACAAAGAGGATTGTTTGTTTACCGTTCGACGCAAAGGAACAAACGCAATGTCGGTCTGGATTCCAGAGCCCAGCTCTATGCCTGGTCGACAGACAGAGAAATGGGGACTAGGATCCAGACTGTTTTTTTTATTCATTTAATACTCAGGTACTTACAATGAATTAAGTGACATATTATATACATATCAAGTGAAGTTGCCCGGCCTTGGCATGGGGATTGCTGTCAAATTATTATTTGAGGACTGGGAAAATTCCCAAGTGTCTGGAAGCTACCCAGTCAGATAGTCGTTGCACCTGAATGAGCTGGAGTCGCCAGCTTGACCACCGTTGATCCTGCCGCCAGATGCCATTAGTATGGGTGCGTGAGAGACGAAGCATCAAGGCCTTTTTCCATTGTGTGGGATGTCGCAGTCTGAATTTCTGTAAGTTGGCAACCCTCTGACAACGAGTTGTACGGAGCCATCTGAATGGTTCGTTAATGTAACGAGATCTTTGTTTAAGCTGCCTTTCAGCCAATTGCAATTGGATGTGTTGCCGAGTCCTGCAAATGGCCCTTGTCTTAGGCCCTCGCTGCGGTACAGATACGTACAGGTTAGCTGCCATCATAAACAGTGTAGCAAGTGTGCACATGGTGTTGCACTTTCTTTCCTTTATATTGACAGAGCAGTTACAGATACCGTACAAGCAGATGGAAGCGAGTGGGTGAATGAAATAAGAGTGAACACACAAGAGGAATTGGTTCCCACTTGACCATGGTGCATCAACATATTCCAAACATACACGCTCCACATCCGTATGTAGGCAGCCAAGCCTTGTCCAGATTTATTTATGATAGATGTTTACAAATTTCAGTTAACAAAATTTGAAGCTTAATATAATCACAATTCTTTGAAATGAAATAGTAAAGGGTTTTATCCCGGTATGATATAGCAAGTGTATTTATGTTTGTCTCGTTTCTTCTTTGTAGTTGATTGTGATTAATTGAGCATAACATCTTTAGATTGAAAGCGACGACAGCATTACTAGTATTTGGTATGCCATAAGTCGGCTGTTCTGATAATGTGCTGTAAGGCAGAGGAGGTGACGTGAAATGGCAAGAGTGCAGGGCAACGCTAGGTGAAACATATCTGCTTGAGACAAAAGTCAGAATGAAAAACACATCGAATACCCTGCTGCTACAGTGCCAGGTATGACGGAGTATTTTAACTGGTTACCATGCATTGTCTTTTGACTGTCTCCCCTCTCATAGAGACTGACGTGCGATGGATTTTTAATGTATGGAGTAAGTTTATTTATGGGTAATGTTGTGTGCTGCGCAACTGGGTTAATGGCAAGGACATCAAATAACTGATGCAAGAGATTAGAAGGGGTGGGTGATTGTAATATGAACAAGTTGCCGCCAGCATAACAAGAACATACACGGTTGCGGGCTTGGCATTGTCTCTATTCCAGTATGCAAAACAGGAGTATGTTCATATTGAGAGTATACTACATGTGTAGGAAGTAGATACGGGATTTAAGATTTCAAGATCATTGGGTTACCACTAGGATAACTATGAAGGGTATTCTAGACCAAAATTATAAACTGAAATAATTTTGCAAAAAATCCTGCAGCGCTTATGAACATCATCTGCATGATAAGTTTAGAGAGTTAAGTTGAATCTGTTTGCTCACCTAGGCTGCACATGGTTTTTAAACAGGGCCCCCGGTATACGAGACAAACATGTCCTGTTCGTTGTTTAGATTAGTAGTCTGTCTGCTCACCGAGGCTGCACACGGTTTTAAAACAGGGCCCCCGTTATACGAGACAAACATGTCCTGCTCGTTGTTTTGATTAGTAGTCTGCTTGCTCACCGAGGCTGCACATGGTTTTTAAACAGGGCCCCCGGTATACGAGGCAACCAAGTCTTGTTCGTTATTTGAATAGTAGTCGGTTTGCTCACCTAGGCTGCTCATGGTTTCTCAGCCAGGGCCCCCGGTATACGAGACAAACATGTCCAATTCGTTGTTTAGAAATAGTAGTCGGTTTGCTCACCTAGGCTGCTCATGCTTTTTTTTGACAGGGCCCCCGGTATACGAGACAAACATGTCCAATTCGTTGTTTAGAAATAGTTGTCGGTTTGCTCACCTAGGCTGCACATGCCTTTTTTATAGACAGGGCCCCCGGTATACGAGACAAACTTGTCCTGTATATCAGCAGAGATGTGCATTAAAGAGTTGCATTGTTTGAGGTGGAATTGAGGAGAAATTCGAACAGTCGAAGAAAGCTACTTACCGGAGAACCAGTGCATAATGTGTGGGAGAGTTAGTGTGAGGGTGGTCACGGTAAAACCGGCCAGGTGATCGTGCACAAGAGGCACAAAAGGCTTGGCCGGGAGCAGTATAACCGGCCAGGTGATCGCATACAGGGGCTCGAAAGGCTTGGAAGCAGCCTGAGTCATCAAAATACATATGCATTAGGCTAGCTCTGAACATCAGTATATGGTTCCCAAGAAGAGTATCAAGTACATCGTAGTGCGTCAATCATAAGCATCATGGATAGCCTTGTAAACAAGCAGAGAGACATCTCAGAGTATCAAGCATAAGGGCATCGGTGAAGAGGAGTTCACTCAAAGACATCAATTATATGTGTTGTAGGTTATCAAGCACAAATATATCAATAGCATGGCACAGGGCATAAGAAAATGAGTATCAAGTATAGCATACAATATAAGGCATTAAGTATGACCATCGCAACCAGCTCCGAGGACCATTGATTAGGGTACAGTGCAGCATCATACAGCAACAAGCATAAAAGCATCGGTAATGGGACAAGATCATCAGCGCCATCTTTGCTGCTGCATACAGAGGGCATAGGGGGCCAGGAGCAAATGCTCACGCGGGAGTCCGTGACAGGATGCATGCAAGTAAAAGGAGGTTAGTGATGCTGTTTGAACTGTGAGTACTTACTGAAAGTGATCATTTGACCGTTATGACAAGGTAGCTGATTCTAGCGTTGCTAGAGTAGAGTTGATGCAGGCAGATAGAATTAGATGAGGTATGGCGGTGCTCTGCGTCGAATAAGCTGGACACCTGGCCAGATTCGCCTTAGTCGTCGTTGAACTCGATTACTACCTGATATTAGTAGGAGTCTTGCCAATTTGTTTGGGTGGTTTTCTAACCGGTCGTTGTATTGCTTAGCACGGGAATTGATTATTTCCCATACTGTAGGGACTTTGGTGTCATTATGAAGGGTACGGTTTCTGACATAATAGGGTGCATTGCAGATTAGGCGGAGTGCTTGTGATTGAATGCTGTATAGTTTGCGTAAGTGTGTATCAGCAGCACAGCCGTATATCTCAATGCCATAGTACCAGGCAGGGGCAATGATTTGTTTATAGATTAGTAATTTGTTTTTTAGTGATAGCTTGGATCTGTTGGCAGATAGAAGCCACTTGTGTTTGGATAATTTTGTGCGGATAGATTGTGTGGTTATGCGAACATGGCGTGACCAATTTAGTTTATTGTCTAAGTGAAGACCCAGATATTTTACAAGGCTTTTAGCTGGTATGATATTGTCATTTATACTGATGACAGGAGTTGCGATGTTGCTGCGTAAAGTGAAGAGGATATGGGCTGATTTATTGCCATTCACTTGAATGTTCCATTTTTTAGCCCAATCAGCAAACTGATTAACATGATCTTGCATGTAGTTGCAGGCAATTTCAGCATTATTGGCACTGCACAGAAAAGCAGTATCATCAGCATATGTCGCCGTTAAACCGTTGATTTTTGAAGTAGGGTGTTGATCAGTAGATTGGATGTGTGTGGCTATGCAAGGCATATCAGAGACATATATATTGAAAAGCAGTGGTGCAAGTACACTGCCTTGCGGTACGCCAGCCAGTATGGGCCGAATAGTCGATTGGGTTGGGCCGGATTGTGCAGTAGGGTTATTATGGTTGGAGTTTGCGCTTTCTGTGTTATTGCTAAGTACACAGAAGCGTCGGTCAGATAGAAAGGATTTCAATATTTTATAGAGAGGTTCACTAGTGTACATTCGTAGTTTAAAAAGAAGACCAGCATGCCATACACGGTCAAAAGCTTGTTGAATGTCTAGAAAGACGCCAGATGTGCACCTCTTACAAAGGACATGTTGATGTGCTCAACTAGGCGGTGTACTTGTTGTATTGTGCTGTGTCCTGCTCGAAAACCAAATTGGTGTTCCGGTAATACTGCAGCACAGTCTAGTTTATTGTCAACAGGTGATTTTAATTCATCAATTAGACGTTCGTAAATTACTTTTTCGAATAATTTCGAAACAGTGGATAGGAGGCTTATTGGCCGGTATGACTTTAGTTCAGATGTGGAGACGTTGCCACCTTTTAGAATCATTCTGATTGCGGCGCATTTCCATTGAGATGGGAAGTACTGCAGGCGGAGCATGTTGTTGAAAAGATGCAGAAGGAAAAGTTTGCCTTTTTTAGATAAGTGCTTTAGTAGATAGTTGTCAATTCGATCAATGCCAGGAGACTTACGAATTTTTAGTTGCCCGATATAGGCGTCCAGTTCATGAGGCGTGACATGGCGCAGGTGATAATTTCGTGAGGGGGATTGTGATTGTGTGATTGAGAAAGCGTTGTATTCTGTGATGATTCGCAGTTGGCGCAAGCTCAAAGGGAGTAAAGCGTGCTTGAAGTTCATCAGCAAAAGCTTCAACCTGATCTTCAGCTGATTGGCACCAATGGCCATTTTGATTGCGGACACTGTGCTGAGCATGTGGCTGCCGTTTGAGATTTTTGGTGGCGTGCCATAGTTTAAAAGCGCCTTTCTTTGAAGGATCAGCGTTACTGAGCGTGTGATCAACATATTGTTGGCGGTGGGAGCGAATCAGAAGGGCTAGTTGACGACTAGTTTGCTGCCATTCTTGCCAGTGGTCATGTCGGCGCGAGCGCATCCAGCGTTTGCGTAGTCTGCGTTTTTGACGAATTAAGCTAAGACGCTCATTCATTTGGGTAGGCGGTAGTCGAAAAGGACTGTCAGTGCCATTATTGTCAGTGCCATTATTGTTGTTGTTTCCTCGAGTAGGTAGGATTGCTGTTGGAGAGTTTGAAGCTCTCGCAGCATTGTTGAGGTTTTGTATAAAAAGGCATATCATATCATCGATGTCATTAGTAGAAGCTATTTCTACATTTAAGTTTATGACAGATTCTAAGTGTTGATTGAATACAGTTAGGTTGGAACGTTCTGTTAGTAAGCGACGACAGGGTGGACGAGAACGACTCCTTCGGCTTAAGTTTAAGGGATTATGATTTGTGACGGTTAGTTCCATTCTAACCAGTAACGGCAGGTGGTCACTGTGCAGTTCAGTTACACGAGTTATGGAAAGTTTATGGCTTGCTATTCCTGAATAGACACAGAAGTCAAGAACACTGGGGCGAGTGTTATTTTGCGGAAAGTGAGTAGGCTCACCCGTTGTGAGAACATTTAATTGATTAGATCTAAGTAAGATATTGGCGAGCGTTGAACCGCGAGCACATTGGCGCTGGTTACCCCATAATCTATGCTTAGCATTCCAGTCACCTGCGATCAGGAAGTTTTCGCCTAGTTGACTAAATAACCTGTTATAGTTGTCGTGATTTACAGGATGATTGGGGGGCCAATAGCAGGCAGCTATGCAGAAATTTCCTGAGGTAGTGTGGAGTTTTATCATGGCACAGTGCAGATATGGCAGGGAGATGCAAGGCAATGTTTGAAAGCGCATTCTGTTGGATATGAGAATGGCAGCTCCTCCCACATGCAGGTGGTTGTGGGGCGAATTAGCTGAGAGGACTGCATAGCCTGGGGCTTCAATATGAGAGTTGAAGTTTAAGTGAGTTTCGCTTATAAGCATTATGTCCGTGTTATGATAATTCATAAACTGGCTAAGTTCATCTATTTTGCGTCTAAGTCCGTTAGCATTCCATATACCAATATGGAGAGCAGTCATATTGTTATTTTACTGTGAGCTGCATAATAAATGAGAAGGAAAGTGTGGCGTAAGCACATTTGCTGGTTTATTTGACATGAGTTCGCCGAGAGCGGATGAGGAAGGAAGGAGAACTTTTATTTGTAAGGAGAATATATGTTTGTTTAGCATGTTATGCTGCTGTTATACCTCTAGAGCCGTGACTGATTGATTGCCTTGTGATAGAGTTTAGTTTAAGGCAAGATACTTTTAAGAGCATTCGAGCGGGGAGAAGACTCACTATGCTGCATTTTGGATATAGGAACAGGAAGTGAAAGTATAATTTGAGTGGAGTTAACAGACCTAGGCTAAGAAGACCTTGGCTACACTGAAATTCCATATTAGGGCCAGAATTAAAAGTCACTCAAAAGTTTAAAACATTGAACTATTCAAGGGTGAAAAGATTAAATATGAAAAGGAGAAATTGTTAGTGGTCAAGAATATATACATTAAGAGTAAAAGACAGTAGATTTGGAACTATGCGTTAAGAGAAACAGACAAAAACATACTTAGGCCAAGATTTTTAGATTGAAGATGGTATTAAATGCAAACAGATTAATTAATAGGGTAACAAAAGATAAACGAAGTTATTTTGGCTTGAAAGGATCAAATTAGCTTAGTTATTTACGACCTCTTGTTGCCTCTTATTTTGATTAGTAGATTTGCTAAACAAGAAATTTGGGAGTCTGTTTACTTGCTTATATGCGATTTAAAATTAAACTAGTGAAGGCATCTGGACTTTGAATTAAGGGAAATTCATAAGATTTTGTGTTGTTCAAGAGCTCATTATGTTGTAGCTCTAGTTACTTTGAACTATATTAGTGAGCAACTGGTAGTCGTTTATTGTAAACAATTCAGGTTATTTGAAAAGAACAACCAAATGAAAATATTTTAGAAGAGGAGAGAATCAGATTATTCTGGTTATAAAATAATTGGCATAGTTTGAAAAGAAGAGGTATATATATTTGTTTACGGTCGAAAGTAAATACATTTAATAAAAAGCGAAAAAGCAACAAGCAAAATACGCAAACGAGAAATAATGTACTTAAGTCAGGGAAGTGACAGAATTATTCTTTCAAATAATAAATATCGTCTGTTAAAAAGGAGAGGATTGTATATTTATTTGCTGTCAAAAATAAATGCATTTTGAAAAGTAAGGATAATAGTAAACTTGATAATAAAGTTATTCTTTAAAATCATCGTTTTAAAAGGGAGAAGAGTATATATTGACTGTCAAAAATAAATACAATATTTGAAAATGAAGACAGGAGCAAACAAAATAAATTTGGATAAGTAAGCTTCAATAAAAAAGGTTTAAAATGTATTTTATTTGAATAGAAACTAATTTCTGTTGTATGCAAAATAAAATAGTGTACTTAAGCCAAGTAGGAACGGAAAAGGTAAGAAGATTGTTCTTTCAAATAGTTAGTTAGGAAGGAGAGGAATATGTATTTGTTTACAGCTGAACCTTGGATACATTTATAAAGAACGGAGAAGGAACAAATAGAAATATATTTTGAAAAAATAAGTTTTTTATCAAGTTCCAATAAGCACAAACGAAAACAGTGTACTGAGTAAAGTAAAATTATATTACCCAATCACTTTAAAAGGAGAGGAATATTTATTTATTTTATAAATACATTATTTGAAAAACAAACAAAAATATATTTGGATAGGTGAACTTGAACCAAAAGGTTTTCCATACATACGAAAATAGCGTATTAAGTCAGAAAAGGATGGAAAGAGGTAATGAAATTGTTCTTCCAATTGTTTGTTGAAAGAAGAGGAAATTATATTCATATTTGCCATTGCCGAAACATGAAAGCATTTGTGAAGAACGGAAAAGAAGCAAATAAAGATATATTTGGATAAACCTATATCTAAATTCCATTTAACGCAAGCGAAAATGATGTACTGAGTAAACAAAAAGATAATTTTATGAACGGAAAAGGTAATAAAATTATATTATCAATCATTTGATAAAGAGAGGAGTATATATTTATTTACTGCCAAAGAAAGGAATAAAATAAACTTGGTAAAATATTCTTTAAAATTGTTAATAGAGAAGAACGTAGAAAAAATAAGTTCCTTTTGAGAAGCGAAAAGGAACAAGCAAAAATATACATGGATAAGTAATTTGGGTCAAAAGGTTTAGTTTGATTAAACAATTTTTCCATAAAACGAGAATATTGCACCGCGACAAAAGAAGAATTAATAACGGAAAAGGGAGTATACCATAGGATAGTAAAAGCATTTTACTTAAGGGTTAGAATTTAATTTAGAAGAGAAAAGGTGTATATAATTACAGGAATTATTATTCAATTTTGAAGTGCTTCAGTCGAATGTTTTAGATATTGTATGTGGCCATTGGGATATAAGGAAAATTGAGATTTTAGTTTCAAGGCCTACTTAAAAATGGAAAAGAAAATTCGAGAAAAAACTCACTTGGATCAGGGAAGCATAAGTATGATAAAATTGAGGTCCTATTGCGCGAGAATAATGTAATTTACAATTAACGCAAAAGAGAGTAGCAAAGACAAGCAGACAAAAACATACTTGGGTCAAGATTTTAAATTGAGAATAATAACTAATGCGAGCAGATTAATTAGGTTGAGTCAATGAATCAAGGATTTGGGTCGACAAGTGAGTTTTGTTTGAAAGGAGCTGACGAGAATAAACGACATTATTTTTGGTTTGAAGAGTCAAATTATTTTAGTTATGTACGACCTCTTGCTACCTCTTATTTGATTAGTAGATTTTGCTAAACATTACCAAAATATGGAACTCTGTTTGCTTACTTATATGCGATTTCAATTATTTCAAGGTTTACCATACAAACGAAAATAGTCAGAAAGGGATGGAAAGAGGTAATGAAATTGGTTTTCCAGTTGTTTGTTGAAAGAAGAGGAAATTTTGTTCATATTTGCCATTGCCAAACATGAAAGCATTTGTAAAGAACAGAAACAGAAACAAATAAAAATATATTTGGATAAACCTTTATCTAAATTCCGTTTAACGCAAGCGAAAATGGTGTACTGAGTAAACAAAAAGATAATTTTATGAACGGAAAAGGTAATAAAATTATATTACCAATCACTTTAAAAGTAGAGGAATATATGTTTATTTACTGCCGAAGACAAACACATTTTGAAAAAACGAAGAAAGGAACAAAGTAAACTTGGTAAAGATATTCTTTAAAATTGTTTAAGATAGAAGAAGAATGTAGAAAAAATAAGTTCCTTTTTGAAAAAACGAAAAAAGGAACAAAAAATACTTTTGGAAGGTAACTTGGGTCAAAAGGGTTAAATTATATTTTATTTAAACAGAAACTAATTTCCGACGCATACAGATGAAAATAGTGCACTTAAGTCAAGTAAGAACGGAAAGGGTGACAAGATTGTTCTTACAAATAGTTTGTTAGAATAGGAAAAGAAACAAAGGAAAATAAATGAGTGTAAGTACGTTTATCAAAATGGAAAAAGGAGCAAACAAAAACGTACTTGGGTCAGTATAATTTGATTAAATAAAATTTGTAAAAAGGCTTTTATTGAATAACGAGTTAAAGTGGGTTAAAATTCGGAAATTATTTCATAAAAGCACTTAAAATGGCTTGGGCCCCATCGACAAACTTTGAGAACGATTTGGTTGACTTAGAGACAAATTGAAATTTTATACATGGATAGCTAGCATATGAAGCAGAGCGGTAGCAGGAGTATACTCCAAGAAACAAAAATTAAGATGAACATGTGTTTGGGTTTAAAGTATAGAAAAAGGAATAAATTTGAACATAAACTTGGGTCAAAAAGTATAGTTCTAAAAAGAAACAGAAAGAGTCAAATCACGCAAAGCGAGCACAGCATCAAGCAGAACTAATACCCCACAAGCATCCGAGGCTGCAAGTACGTAAGAAATAAATACATTTGTTAAAACCAAAAAGATAAATAAATTTGGGTCTATAGTTTTAAAAGAACAAATATAATTGGGTCAAAAGTAAAAACAGAAAAAGTCAAAACACGTAAAATGAGTAACTCGAGCTATAGCTCAGCAGCAAGCGGAACAAATACCCCACTGCAAGTACTTGAGAAAAATTAAGAAGGGAAACATTTTAAAAAGGAGAGGTAGATTTATTTATTGTCAAGACATAAATACATTTTGTTAAAACCGAAGGAACAAATATAAACATATAATTGGGTCAAAAGAAATATTAGGAACGAAAAGAGTCGAAACATAAGATAAATATCGTTTTAAAAGGAGGTAGATAAAAAATTCATTAAGTATTAACGAAAAATAGGTAAACAAATGGATTTATTATAACAAAGTAAACTTGGTAAAAATATTCTTTAAAATTGTTTAAGATAGAAGAAGAATGTAGAAAAAATAAGTTCCTTTTTGAAAAAACAAAAAATGGACAAATAAAATACTTTTGGAAAGGTAACTTGGGTCAAAAGGGTTAAATTATATTTTATTTAGACAGAAACTAATTTCCGACGCATACAGATGAAAATAGTGCACTTAAGTCAAGTAAGAACGGAAAAGGTGACAAGATTGTTCTTACAAATAGTTTGTTAGAATAGGAAAAGAAACAAAGGAAAATAAATGAGTGTAAGTACGTTTATAAAAATTAAAAAGGAACAAACAAAAACGTACTTTGGTCAGTATAATTTGATTAAATAATATTTGTAAAAAGGCTTTTATTGAATAACGAGTTAAAGTGGGTTAAAATTCGGAAATTATT
The DNA here is from genome assembly GCA_018903485.1 of Drosophila littoralis. NCBI lineage: Eukaryota > Metazoa > Arthropoda > Insecta > Diptera > Drosophilidae > Drosophila > Drosophila littoralis. Next base: position 44,298 of record JAEIGF010000397.1, read on the forward strand.
TCATAAAAGCACTTAAAATGGTTTGGGCCCCATCGACAAACTTTGAGAACGATTTGGTTGACTTAGAGACAAATTGAAATTTTATACATGGATAGCTAGCATATGAAGCAGAGCGGTAGCAGGAGTATACTCCAAGAAACAAAAATTAAGATGAACATGTGTTTGGGTCTAAAGTATAGAAAAAAGGAATAAATTTGAACATATACTTGGGTCAAAAAGTATAGTTCTAAATAGAAACAGAAAGAGTCAAATCACGCAAAGCGAGTAATTCAAGCTATAGCACAGCATCAAGAGGAACTAATACCCCACAAGCATCCGAGGCTGCAAGTACTTAAGAAATAAATACATTTGTTAAAACCAAAAAAAAAGATAAATATTTATTTGGGTCTGAAGTATAGTTTTAAAAGAACAAATATAGTTGGGTCAAAAGTAAAAACAGAAAAAGTCAAAACACGTAAAATGAGTAACTCGAGCTATAGCTCAGCAGCAAGCGGAACAAATACCCCACTGCAAGTACTTGAGAAAAATTAAGAAGGGAAACATTTTAAAAGGAGAGGTAGATTTATTTATTGTAGTATTAACGAAAAATAGGTAAACAAATGGATTTATTTAATTTTAAAAACGGAAAAGAGTCAAATCAGTAGAAAATAAAAATATAATCAGATAAATTAAAAGTATAGTTCTATAGAAATCTGTTTTCCAAAGAACGCAAACGAAAATACAACGAAAAAAAAAAAAAAAAAAACATTTAAGAAAGGAGAGGTAGATTTATTTGTTGTCAAGGCATATTCTATTTGGTACTAACTTGGTGCTAAGTACGTGATGGCGGTCCGGATCCGTGACCTTTGGAGGCTGGGATCGGACAGTTTACCGCTTGACGCCACAAAGTGGACCACACGGCCTATTGGACGTTTTTTAGATTGGGCAAATGTTGGTTTTGCATGTGATAGCTTGGTTTAGCTATAGTGAGTTTAAGTTGTTATGGAGCTTTTGTTGGGTAAGGGGATGGTTGTTGTTTAGCTGTCCAAGTATGGTTGAGCTGGAGCGTTGTCTGGTTGACGGTTAGTAGGTTAGTTGAGTAAGTTTATTGTTTTGGCTTGTTTGGAGCTGTTTGGCATAAGAGTGCTGCCGATTAGCGTTTATTTGGTGGATTATTGGTCGTCCTTATGATTACTGCTCACTCACCTGGTTTACACGTGTCCAATAGGACAGTGCTCCAGGCACCCAAACTAAGCAGTTTTTGTTAGCCAGGTGTGATTGTTTTGGGCATATGGGTGCGGTTGTGAAATTGGGTTTTGGTTAGTTTTGTTACTGCTCACTCACCTGGTTTACACATGCCCATAAGGACAGTGCTCCAGGCACCCAAGCTAAGCAGTTATTGTTGGTCAGATGGGACTACTTTGGGCACAAGGATTGTATGGTGCCGTTCTTATGGTGCTAGTGTGGCCAAGTGATTTGGATGGCTAAGTTAATTTTGGTACTTTTATGGCACTGTGTGGTGTGCTTTGGTCTCCTGTTTTAAGTGGGGCAGATAAAAGGGGATTTAGGCAGTTATTCAATGTTGTCTGGTGGGACGTCAATATGTACTCTGGTAGACGACTGTGAGCCTGGAACATACACTTTAGGGTCTCTTCTCAGTCTCTATTCCAGCGCACAGCAGGCCTTACATATTGAAATGTTGTTGGTTAGTTTTGTTATTGTTTGTTATTGTTATTTTATTGTTAGTAGTATTTTGGAATTTGTTGTAGCTAATTTATAATTATTATTGTTATTGTTATTTTATTTTGATTTTGATTTTGACTTGACTATTGTTAATTATTATTATAGTTTTATTCTTGTTATTATTTTTATATTTTGCTATTATTGTTATCGTGTTTTTGCTAGCATTTATTTTATTAATTTAATTTTTGTTGTTAGTTTTTATTGTTGTTATTGCTTTTTTGTTTTATTATTGTTGTCATTTTTACTTTTGTTGTTGATTTGTTTTTTTTTTGACTATTTCGTTATTATTATTATTGTTTATGCTCCTATTTTTGTTCTTATTATTTTTACTTTTGTTATTGATTTTATTTTTATTGTTTACTATTGTTATTATTGTTTATATTCCTATTTCTTTTGTTATTGATTTTGTTTTTATTACTTTACTATTTATTTATTATCTTTTTATAGTTCATATTATTTTTCTTGTTATGTTAATTATTTGTAGTTGTTTATGGTCGACATTGGTTGTTTGTTTGATTTTGGCATGGCCTGTATTTCGGGTAGTTTTTCATGGGAGCGAGACTTGTTCGGTCAAAAGTTCTTAATTGAAAAGATCGTTTTGTTTTATGTTTTCATTTGTTTGTTCATGGTTAAATTATTCGGATTTTAACATGTTTGTTTTTGAATTTAGTTTTATTTTGGTATAGTTTGTTGTTTACATATTGGTTTTGTGCTGTTCTTCAGCTAGGCTTTATTTTGGCATCGTTTGTTTTTGGCTATTTTAGTTTAAACAGATAAGTTTGTATGAGTCAAATATAGTTTATTTTATTTTATTTCTTAGGTTGGTAGTTTAACATATTTGTTTGTTGTTATTTATTTTTATTTCTTAGGTTACTTAGTTGCTAGTTTTAACATATTTGTTTTATTCTGCTTTTTGGTTCTGGTTTTATTTTGGTTTAATTTAGGTTTTAACATATTTGTTTTTAAATTTAGTTTTATTTTGGCATAGTTCAATGTTTATAAGTGTGTTTTGCTTTTCAGCTTAGCTTATAACATATTTGTTTGTTATTATTTATTTTTATTTCTTAGGTTACTTAGTTGCTAGTTTTAACATATTTGTTTTATTTTGTTTTTTGGTTCTGGTTTTATTTTGTTTTAATTCGGGTTTTTACATATTTGTTTTTAAATTTAGTTTTATTTTGGCATAGTTTATTGTTTGGTTATAAGTTGGTTTTGCTTTTCAGCTTAGCTTTGTTTTGGCTTCGTTTATTTTCAGCTATTTTAAGTATTAACAGGTAAGTTTGTGTAAGTCAAATATGATTTGTTTTATTTTGATTTCTTAGTTGCTTAGTTGTAATTTTTAACATATATGTTTGTTCTTATTTCATCTTTATTTCCTAGGTTACTTAGTTGCTAGTTTTAACATATTTGTTTTATTTTGTTTTTCGGTTTTGTTTTGATTTTGGTTTAATTTAGGTTTTAACATATTTGTTTTTTAAATTTAGTTTTATTCTGGCATAGTTCAAGGTTTACTTATAAGTTTGTTTTGCTTTTCAGCTTAGCTTATAACATATTTGTTTGTTATTGTTTATTTTTATTTCTAAGGTTACTTAGTAGCTAGTTTTAACATATTTGTTTTATTTTGTTTTTTGGTTTTGGTTTTATTTCGATTTAATTCGGATTTTAACGTATTTGTTTTTAAATTTTTAGTTTTATTCTGGCATAGTTTATTGTTTGGTTATAAGTTTGTTTTGCTTTTCGGCTTAGTTTTATTTTTGGCTTCGTTTATTTTGGGCTATTTTGAGCATTAACAGGTAAGTTTGTGCAAGTCAACTATGGTTTGTTTTATTTTGATTCCTTAGGTTACTTAGTTGTAGTTTTTAACATATATGTTTGTTCTTATTTCATCTTTATTTCCTAGGTTACTTAGTTGCTAGTTTTAACATATTTGTTTTATTTTGTTTTTCGGTTTTGTTTTAATTTAGGTTTTAACATATTTGTTTTTTAAATTTAGTTTTATTCTGGCATAGTTCAAGGTTTACTTATAAGTTTGTTTTGCTTTTCAGCTTAGCTTATAAGATATTTGTTTGTTATTGTTTATTTTTATTTCTAAGGTTACTTAGTAGCTAGTTTTAACATATTTGTTTTATTATGTTTTTTGGTTTTGGTTTTATTTTGGTTTAATTTAGGTTTTAACATATTTGTTTTTAAATTTAGTTTTATTTTGGCATAGTTCGATGTTTACTTATAAGTTTCTTTTGCTTTTCAGCTTAGCTTTGTTTTGGCTTCGTTTATTTTCAGCTATATTAAGTATTAACAGGTTAGTTTGTGTAAGTCAAATATGATTTGTTTTATTTTGATTTCTTAGTTACTTAGTTGTAGTTTTTAACATATTTGTTTATTATTATTTTTTTTATTTCTTAGGTTACTTAGTTGCTAGTTTAACATATTTGTTTTATTTTGTTTTTTGGTTTTGTTTTAATTTTGGTTTAATTTAGGTTTTAACATATTTGTTTTTTAAATTTAGTTTTGTTCTGGCATAGTTCAGAGTTTACTTATAAGTTTGTTTTGCTTTTCAGCTTAGTTTATAACATATTTGTTTGTTATTGTTTATTTTTATTTCTAAGGTTACTTAGTAGCTGGTTTTAACATATTTGTTTTATTTTGTTTTTTTGGTTCTGGTTTTATTTTGGTTTAATTTTGGTTTTAACATATTTGTTTTTAAATTTAGTTTTATTTTGGCATAATTCAATGTTTACTTATAAGTTTGTTTTGCTTTTCAGCTTAGCTTTGTTTTGGCTTCGTTTATTTTGGGCTATTTTAAGTATTAACAGGTAAGTTTGTGTAAGTCAAATATGATTTATTTTATTTTGGTTTCTTAGTTGCTTAGTTGTAATTTTTAACATATTTGTTTGTTCTTATTTTTATTTTTGTTTCTTATGTTAGTTAGTTTTTAGTTTCAACATAGTTGTTTTAGTTTAAGTTTGTTTGGTTACTTGGTTGCTTAATTGTAAGTTTTAACATATTTGTTTGTTCTTATTTTTTGGGTTGGGTTTTAGCATATTTGACAATTATTTTGGTGTTTTTCCTGTTTAGTATTGATTTATGTTGGACTTATTTGTTCTGGGTTTGATGAGCTGCATTTTGGTGGTGGTGTTGATGATGGTTTAGGTGGTGATGGCGGTGGTGGCGATGATGGCAGTGCCTTGGGTAATTGAGTATCTTGTCTATTTTGTGTTGCTTGTTCTTCTCTTAGTTTTTGTAGTGCTTCTTGGTATATGTAGCATCCTATCCATAGGGTACTGTGATCGCCTCCACAGTTATCGCATTTATCTTCTTTGTATTTTGGTTTTATTTGTTGGCTTACTGTGCACTTGTCGCAGGTGTACTCGTGCTTCTTACAGTCTTCCGTTTTGTAATCATATCCTTGGCAATTGTGGCATTGGTGAATGGTGACGTATACTTGATTGGGGTTGACTTTAGTAATGTTGACCAGGAAGGTACCGGTTTGATTGACGTTTAATATTTCTTCGTTGTTTTCTTTTATTTCCAGGTCGACAATAAAGGTGGATGTTGGGTGTTGATTTGTGTATGTTGTTATGTTGCTTGCAGTGCGGACTGTGTGCCCAAGGTGGGCTAGTTTTAGGGTTATCCAGTCTATGGATGTGGAAGGATGGAGTCGTCTGATGACGACTTTGTAAGATTTGGGTTCGATCAGTCTGGTTTCAATGTATGTATCCCTATATAGGCGTGTACAGAGTTTTGAAAGAGCTCTGTACTTTCCCCTGGTGTGGCAGACAAATCTGATGTCGTTATAATTGTCGGCTAAGGTGTGATAGCCATCTTCTCCCACTTCGGTTTCAACCATTCTAACGAGCCACTCAACGTCTAGGACATCTGGGACGACAATGAATGGTGCTATGTAGGTCTTTTTGCTGGATGTTCCGCTCATATTGGTCGAGCTGTTGATTGGAGTAGAGATAATATGACTTTAGTAACAGGTAAGTTTTTGTTTTACAGGTAAGTAATTGGTTTGTTTTATTCAATAGTTTTCTTATGTTTTAACAGGTGAGTTTTGTTTTGTTGTTTTTACAGGTGAGCAAGTGGTGGAGTTTATTGAATATTGTTATTAGGTTTTATGTGAGTGAGTTGGTAGTTTGCAGATTTTTTCCAAGAAGGCTTTTAACAGGTTTTTACTATTTGCAGGTAAGTGCTTTTTTGTTTTTTTTTTTAATTCTGGTGTGTCTTGTCTACGAAGTTTGGAAGTTAACGTTGAATACTTTTTGGGGATGAATTTATTTATTCTGTGCTTGGCAATGGCCAGCAATGAGTTGACTAAACTGATGTAGGACAAATGTAGTACATGTGTATATGTGGAAATATTGGTTGGAATAACGTTTCGTATTTTGGTACGGACCTAAAATTTTTTCCCATTGAACGGGCCTATATAATTGACTCGCAATGGTTTGTGGTATTAATTAATTAATTTGTGTGTAAGTAGTTGTTAATTATGTTTTTACTTTTTTTGGTAGGAATGTGTATCAGTCTGGCAATGTCCAGCCGTTAGCATAATTGCTTATTTCTGATAGAAATATGTTTAGGCCTGGCAATGCCGAGCATTGTGGAAAATTTTGCCTATACTTGCATGCGTATGTATATGCGCGTCGGTTTGGCTTTGTCTCCAGTAATATTGTCGCCATTTTCATGGCGTCTGTATTTTCGCGACTGTATACCAACGCAATCGTATGCTATGGTATTGGAATTTTTGGGACTAATATGGACAATTTTGGAGTTTTATGAAAACTATGGTTCCAGACTTACCCCCATTGTCACACTTTCTATTTATATGGGATTTATATGAGATTTTTGGGTTTTAATTAGTTGGTTGGCATTTTATTTTAGTGGGATGTTTGGCCTTGAATACGTTTGTATTGGCTATTTCATAATTGAGGGACACAGACGGAGACAGACTATTTTAACCGTGGTGAAAATGATATTGCGCGAGTTACCGACCCGTCGGTACCCTATACTTCCCCTCCCCTCAAACCCCCTCGCATCAACATGTGATGCCCAAATACATACAACGATACATAGAACGACTCAGCATGCCGTCAATCATCGGACACATACTAATGCCACACACGTGTGACACAATTTCAAGTGGTCAACGACCACCCCAGCAACTACATAGTTGCAACTCAGCGACTACAAAGTTGCAACACAGCGGCGACCAACTTGCCGCCTACAAATGTTTACGTTAAAGCATCCGGCGACAAAACGAACTCAGCACTTTGTCGCTACAAAGTGCCGATTCAGATTTCATATTCCACATTATTCTTAGGCTAAGTTAAACTAAAAGGATTCGCAATAAAACATTCTGCTTCAGACGATCAATTCAACCAGACGTTCTCTTTATTTCTTCAAATACAAAATTTCTACAACCAAACATCGAACAACGACTGCAACTCTACCCAGGATCTGCATCAGGACTTCCAGACCACACCCTCAGCTCCTTGGGACATAACTGGCGCAGCCGGTAAACAGAATGTTTACCATTCTCTTTCTAACATTATTGTAAGTAATGTGAAAGTGCAAAAATATGTAATGTGTGTAACAAAAAAAAAAAAAAAAAAAAAAAAAAAAATATGTAAACTACTCTTAAAGATTTCCCAACAAAGAATGTCTATTCGCAGCAACAAAATAAAAAGTGTTATGCAAAGTAACCACAATTATGTCAGTGTACTAAGTATTAAAATGAAATCAATCGCTGATTAGCATTTATACGAGTACATGCAGACAAACAATAAACGAAACAAACATACATATACATTTGTGCGGAATCAATCGCTGATCATCCGTTGCCGCAACGAATAGTGAGGCCAATTGTCGTTGTTAAACAGTTTCGAAGGAAAAATACAACAACAAAAAAACTACGTGAAAAATAAAAACATACATACCTACAATTTTACCCACAATTTTGTCAGTGCACTTAGTGTTAAAATGTAATCAAACGCTGATTAACATTCACAGGAGTCACGCAGACAAATAACAAACACACAAACGAAAAACTAAACTTTGCATACAAAAACAATTATCGTTGCGACATTTGTATACATTCTTTTGAGATCTTAATTCAAATACAATGTTGGTAAGATACACGCAAAAAAAAAAAAAATTTAAATAACAAATAATACTCGAACATATACATTTCTTTTAATAAAACTATACACACAAACATATATTTGCCCTTATAAAATAAATACATACACCCCAAATATGTACATGTATTAATGCCAATATATTACAGAAACATCGAAAAGTTACCAACACCAACCAAAAACACACAACTCTATTATTAATTATACACCATAAAAACATACATTTTCAAAACACATATATATATAAGAAACAAAAACATAATAATTTCAACAAAAATACACATATATATAAGAAACAAAACATACTAATTTTAAGAAAAACACACATATATATATATAAGAAACAAAACGCCACAGTATTTCCAAAGAGAAAAAAAAAAACAACACAAACATACTACATAAAAGTACAAACGAGTTTACCACCAACAAAAATCTTTTTTCAAAAATTTTCAAATTTAATAAAATTTTTTTTTACTTTCCGTACACATACAAAATAGAAATAACTTTTTTTAATGTATATATATTACATACAGATTTGTATGAATATATGTAATTAAAGAATTGTTCATTGTTAATACACATAATTCGATGTCCAGAAAGATTACTCAGACCATAAGGAAAACAACAAAATCTGTACTAGGAGTTCATACAACTCAGCCAAGACCGACAAGAGCTACTACTAGACAAACCACACTTTCCGCAATTAAAGAAATACCCGAAACTCCCCATACTTATTCATCCATAATGGACTCAGGCAATTCCACCGGTGGCAACTCAGCCCCTCTAACACCTACAGTTAGTGGCTTCAGTAATATTTCCACAACCCTTAGTGCAACAGACATACTAGCGTTTGTAAAGGAATTGCCTACTTTTGATGGCACTCCTAATCAGTTAGAGAAGTATTTAACTAGTGTTGAGGAGATAATCATGCTCATTAGGGGCACCGACCAAACTCCTTATGGGTTACTTACCCTAAGGGCTATAAGAAACAAGATCGTAGGAAGAGCAGATGAAGCTCTAACCCTAGCAAATACGAAACTCAATTGGGACGACATTAAAAACAACTTACTACGACTATACTCGAGTAAGAAAAGTGAAGCTGGACTCTTGGGTGAACTCCAAACATTCCCTGATAACCTATCCTTGGGACAACTATTTTTCGGCATTTCTAGAATTAGAAGCCAACTATTTTCGACACTCTCAAACAGCGGCCAATCAGTTAGTATAATCGATGCCAAGAAGTCTGTGTATAATGAAGTATGTTTAAACGCATTCATATCAGGACTTAGGGAACCCCTCAAAACTATTATTCGACTAAGATGCCCGAACAGCATAGAAACAGCTTATGAACAATGCCAAATTGAAAAAGCCCTATATTACAATAGGAAACCAAATCCCCAAACATTCAATAAAAACGAAACTGGACCGAACAACTACAACAACCGGAACGCACCGTACACACAATCAAACTCTCAATACCAACAACAAAATTCGAACTCTCAATACCAACAACAAAACCCTAAAGGAAATTCATACTATCACAAACAAACTAACAACAACAACAAGAACCCATTCAAGTCCAACAACCAACCCAATCACAGTCTGCATAACATAGAAGAAGAATCAAGAATTCAAACTGACCAAAATTTTCAGGCAACAGCCTCGGAAACCCAACAGGATATATAAACCCTGAAACTCATTCAGCATTACTCCCATATATTGTCGTTAAATTTAAAGGAAAACAATTCCTTAAATTACTAATCGACACTGGATCAACTAACTCGTTCATAGACCCCACACTATCAAATCAACTAGAATGTACAGACATACAAACACCAATATCAATAAAAACAGCGCTTAACAGATTTCAAATTACAAACAAAGCTAAACTACCAATTCCGTCTGAATTTAACACCGAAGGGCATATCGAGCTACTTTTATTCAAATTTCACTCTTATTTTAACGGTCTAATAGGAATGGACCTTTTGTCAAACTTAAAAGCAAAAATAGACTTAGTAAACCTTCAACTCATAACCCCTAATTCCATACTACCAATATTAATGTATAATAACTTCACTTCAAATGTATACAACATATCCGCTTTCACCAAAACTGTCTTACCGCTCCCAGTAAAAATAAAACAGGGAGAATTCTATTGTTGTACCACCATACTAAACGATAACATTACAATATCAGGAGGGCTGTACAAAGCACAAAATAACTCTGCTAACTTCGAAATAATAAATCACTCCGACTCGGACAAATTATTATACCTCGAACAACCTATAAACACTACTCCATACAATAAAGAAGAACATGTCGAACTGCCAACCATAATACCTTCACCTATAGAAAACAACACTACAAACTTTTCACCTAAACTCCAGACAGACCACCTCAACCCTGAGGAAAAATCGGTGTTAATATCATTGTGCAAACATTTCTCAGATATTTTTTACAACGAACTCGACCCACTTACCTTTACGAACAAAGTAACACACTCAATTCCCACCATAGACAACACCCCTGTACACGCAAAATCTTACAGGTACCCATTCATTCATAAAATACGAAAATTAAAAAACAATTCATACATAGTTGCTAAGAATTTCCAAGTACAAGAAAATTTCAACAATGAAATCCAAATAAGATTCAACAATATTACAAGACATATTAACAATGAACAACTCAAAATAAATCAGTTCTTTACAAAATACGAAAATAACATTTACAAACAAATGAATGAGAACGAAGAGCAATTAAAGAAATTGCAATATATCAATAGACTCAATTATACTATTGAGTTATTGATTAACCACCTGAATGACATAATTGAATGTTCACTTCTAGCAAAAATTAACGTAATACCTAAACTCATTTTGAACACAATCGAACTAGAAAAAATTAAAAACATATTCCAAAACCAAAACTTTTATGTAAACTCTGAAGACCAAATATACAATCTAATCAAACTAGAAACAAAAAGTCATAAGCAATACACAATTTATTGTAACACCAAAATATTTAATAGTCAACAAAAATAATACAGAAACATTGTACACCGAAGAAAAATGTCCATTAGTAGATAATCAATTCTTTTGTGAACTCAAAAAACTGTATAACATAAGTAATAACAACTGCCTCAGCAACTTACTATTAAACAAAACCAGCTCCTGCGACGTCAAAGAAACAGGACTTACAACTGACATATTCGATCCGGAAAAAGGATACATTTTTGTATTCAATGCAAAAAACCTAAAGATCCAAACAACAACTCAAAGCAATTACGAAATTAATGGATCGGCCGTGATACAATACACAAACTGTACGGTCACAATAAACGGATTAAGCTACGACAACACATTGGATATAACAGAAGAACATTTCGACTTCTTCCTACCTCCAGTTACAAACCTAATAAGAAACAGAACCATAGAAGTTCTTACGCTAGAGAGACTACAGCTGGAAACCTTACAAACATCAGACAAACTACTAGTTGTGGACCAGGAGACAACTCAGCACACAACAATCCTGTACATCCTTTGCTTATCACTACTAGTGACAGCCATACTCACCTGGATATTCCGGCGCAACAATAACGTCTACCATACATACCCCGAACAGATCCTCCCGATCTCGTTACCACCAATTCCATCTTTGTGGCCCTCACTTCAAACTAGGGGGGGAGGAGTTACCGACCCGTCGGTACCCTATACTTCCCCTCCCCTCAAACCCCCTCGCATCAACATGTGATGCCCAAATACATACAACGATACATAGAACGACTCAGCTTCAAATGCCGTCAATCATCGGACACATACTAATGCCACACACGTGTGACACAATTTCAAGTGGTCAACGACCACCCCAGCAACTACATAGTTGCAACTCAGCGACTACAAAGTTGCAACACAGCGGCGACCAACTTGCCGCCTACAAATGTTTACGTTAAAGCATCCGGCGACAAAACGAACTCAGCACTTTGTCGCTACAAAGTGCCGATTCAGATTTCATATTCCACATTATTCTTAGGCTAAGTTAAACTAAACGGATTCCCAATAAAACATTCTGCTTCAGACGATCAATTCAACCAGACGTTCTCTTTATTTCTTCAAATACAAAATTTCTACAACCAAACATCGAACAACGACTGCAACTCTACCCAGGATCTGCATCAGGACTTCCAGACCACACCCTCAGCTCCTTGGGACATAACTCGCGCACTTATTTTGGGTTATATGGACAGTTTGAATATATATTGATATTTTTCCGAGACTTACATTTTGTTGAAATGGGGTTGGGTTAAAATTGGTGATTCCACAGTGTTTTTGGTTTAGGCAAAATGACAGCGATCCTGCGTTAAATAGTTTGTAGTTTTTCACTTTTAGTTTTTATTGCTTTTAATAGGGTTTAATAGTTTTTGATTTTTTTCCGAGTTTACTTCTTCGCTTGCACAGGCTATCGTGGCTTTTGATTTTTACTGAGAGTATCGCCTAGAGATCGTATGGGGATCAGTGAAACTTGTCGATGTATCGATTGTTGGTCGCTTTTTATTTTGGCTACTTGGATATTGGAACGTTGCAAATTGGCACAGAATAAGTCGGTCTTATGATTGTTGTTTGTTTACAAATATATAATATATTTTGGCATAATATGAATAAATTTTTATGATATGATGTTTTCAGGCATTATTTAAATCGGTTGTGCGGTTGTTTGTTGTTTTAATGGGTGGATATATATGATACTTTTCGGGCACAATTTGGATTGGCTGGGCTGTTATTTGTTGTTTTGGGAATATATATTATATTTTAAGGCATACTTTAGTGATAATGATAATTTTATTGGCTCGTGTCGGCTTGAGCTGTGGTGTCTGGTATGATTTATCAATATGGTTAAGTATAAGAATAAACTGACATTTTGAGACGGGCCTGTTTGAACTGGACATATTTACATATATAATTTTGGATACGGATAGACACTGGCATTTGCCAGTGTTATATGATAATTTTTCAGGCACGATATAATTTGGCTGTGCGATTGTTGTTTGAATGGGCATATATGGGATATTAGGCGCAATTTAAGTCGGCTGTGCGGTTGTTGTTTAAATGGGCATATGTAGGATATTAGGTATTTTATATATGGTATTTTTCAGGCACAATATAATTTGGCAGTGCGATTGTTGCTTAGAAGGGCATATATGATATTTTTCAGGCACGATATAATTTGGCTGTGCGGTTGTTGTTTGAATGGGCATATATGGGATATTAGGCGCAATTTAAGTCGGCTGTGCGGTTGTTGTTTAAATGGGCATATGTAGGATATTAGGCACAATATAATTTGGCTGTGCGGTTGTTGTTTGAATGGGCATATATGATATTTTTCATCACAATATAATTTGGCTGTGCGATTGTTGTTGGAATGGGCATACATTATATATTTGGCACAACACAAGTCGACTGGGCTGTTCGTGACTGGTATGGGGCAGTCGTGGGGTACAAGAGCCTCCGGGTAGGTACTGTCAGGGATAATGATGTTGCGCACAAGGCACTGCATCACCATGTTTCATCATCAGTGCTCACCCGTGGCTCCTTTTTTTTATGACTTTAATTGGTGTCAGCTTTTTGATTGGTGCTAGCTTGGTGCTGGATTTTGGTTTGGCTATGGTGATACGGGTGGGTTTTAGCTGTTTGCGGCTTTTGTTGTGTAGGGGGGCATGGTGTGTTAGTTGGGTTAGTAGTAGTTTGGCGTCGCTTCTTGCTTGACCGATTTGAGACCATGCAGTGGCATGGGTGTTAATAGCGGTCCAAATATGGCTGAGCAGGAGTGTCGTCTTATTGACGGTTAGTAGGTTAGTGGCTGTTGTTGATGGTTGGTGTGTAGTTGGCTGTTATTTGTTGTTTTGGGAATATATATTATATTTTAAGGCATACTTTAAATTGAGTGGGCTGTTGGTTTGCTATAGTGATAATTTTATTGGCTCGTGTCGGCTTGAGCTGTGGTGTCTGGTATGATTTATCAATATGGTTAAGTATAAGAATAAACTGATATTTTGAGACGGGCCTGTTTGAACTGGACATATGCATATATAATGAATTTTTAAATTGATTCTAATTTTGGATACGGATAGACACTGGCATTTGCCAGTGTTATATGATAATTTTTCAGGCACGATATAATTTGGCTGTGCGGTTGTTGTTTGAATGGGCATACATTATATATTTGGCACAACACAAGTCGACTGGGCTGTTAGTGACTGGTATGGGGCAGTCGTGGGGTACAAGAGCCTCCGGGTAGGTACTGTCAGGGATAATGATGTTGCGCACAGGTTCTATTTGGTACTAGCTTGGTGCTAAGTACGTGATGGCGGTCCGGATCCGTGACCTTTGGAGGTTGGGATCGGACAGTTTACCGCTTGACGCCACAAAGTTTTTGTTTACCGTTCGACGCAAAGGAACAAACGCAATGTCGGTCTGGATTCCAGAGCCCAGCTCTATGCCTGGTCGACAGACAGAGAAATGGGGACTGGGATCCAGACTGTTTTTTTTATTCATTTAATACTCAGGTACTTACAATGAATTAAGTGACATATTATATACATATCAAGTGAAGTTGCCCGGCCTTGGCATGGGGATTGCTGTCAAATTATTATTTGAGGACTGGGAAAATTCCCAAGTGTCTGGAAGCTACCCAGTCAGATAGTCGTTGCACCTGAATGAGCTGGAGTCGCCAGCTTGACCACCGTTGATCCTGCCGCCAGATGTCATTAGTATGGGTGCGTGAGAGACGAAGCATCAAGGCCTTTTTCCATTGTGTGGGATGTCGCAGTCTGAATTTCTGTAAGTTGGCAACCCTCTGACAACGAGTTGTACGGAGCCATCTGAATGGTTCGTTAATGTAACGAGATCTTTGTTTAAGCTGCCTTTCAGCACTAACCATACAATGCATAGATACTCCAAACAGCATTTTAATCGAAGCAGGTTTTTTCGCAACGAGTGAGCCCCATGGGTGTCTGAGGCCGTTTTAGTGTGCCCAGATAAAGTAAGACTGCTGAGAGCAGCAGCCGAACGCCGGCCTCGAAAGCCGAACGTTCAGTATGAAGCCGCATCTCGCTCAGCGCACATCGTCGCTGCGGCTGATGTCTTTTCTTTATGTATGTATGTATGCCTGTTTTAAATGCTTACAGCCCAAATACATATGTATGTGTATACGCATTTGCCTCGCCCTCACTCATTGCTTTGCACACTTGTGTGCATCTCTTTCTCCCTGCATATCTTCTCACAAAACCCCGAGATCTACACACATACATACATACATATGTTTGTGTTGTGTGGATATGCACACAAGTAGATCACGGCGTTTGTCGCGAGCCAGAGGTTTTTCTTCAATTGTGTGCCCTTTGTGCCTGTGGTAGCAAAAGGAACACACATTCAAATGCTCTATCATATATTTCTTCGTCCAGTCAGGTAAAATGAGAAGAATCTGATCTATATTTATTAAATAAACAATTCATTGACCTAAATAAAATAAATATATTTATTTTCTATTTACTGTAGAGACTTATTTTGCTTAAAATAAAAATATATCTAAGTCGTATTTCTGCAAGGGTAATTCATCGTCGGCTTGTCGAAAAATTCTAAGAGAATACGAAAAATTGAACATTTTCAAATTTTGCGACTTGCTACTTGTGCACACGCACACTCTTTCGACGGAGCAGTCGTGTGATATTATAAAAGGGTTTGGCCTGTTTATCTGCAAATTTGCTATTTTCCATGCTTGTTGTAGGGGTAAGGGTACCTGAACGTTGGCATTTGTGCATGATAACTTTTTGGGCCTGCCAAACACGCATACTTACACACTTTTCTATATGGATGGAAGCATTTATGCGTTTGTGTGCGTGTTGGTTGCCTGCCTGCCTGATGCAAATTTCACAAAATTTGAAGTTTTTGGCATTTCTTAACATCGAGCTCTACACACACACCCATACACACTCACAAATGCGTGTGAATGAGCCGATCAAGGGTTTGTCGTGAGCAGAGATATTTTCATCAATGGGTGCGTAAATTTGTGCGACGGGCACGGTCTTTGTTTTTTTGGCTTGCCTGCGGTGGGCTTGCGGCCGCAAAATTCACAAATGTGTGAAGGGTCAATAAAAATAGGTAAGCCCCACTTGTCGTTCGTTTGCATTTTGTTATGGATACAGACGCATGCTAGACATTTCGACTGTAATGACCTGCCATAAAACCCTTTAACCAAAATTCTATACAATGTCAATAAATGCATAAACAGATCAATTGCATTCTTGAGAATTTTTTGGCAGTTATGGACATTTTTTTATTTATTTTCTCCCTTGTTATATATCCATGAAAAAGGGTAATTTATCGTCGGCATATTAGTATATAGTGATAATTTTCTCAGGATTCTCCGATTTTTATTGACCCTTCACACATTTGTGAATTTTGCGGCCGCAAGCCCACCGCAGGCAAGCCAAAAAAACAAAGACCGTGCCCGTCGCACAAATTTACGCACCCATTGATGAAAATATCTCTGCTCACGACAAACCCTTGATCGGCTCATTCACACGCATTTGTGAGTGTGTATGGGTGTGTGTGTAGAGCTCGATGTTAAGAAATGCCAAAAACTTCAAATTTTGTGAAATTTGCATCAGGCAGGCAGGCAACCAACACGCACACAAACGCATAAATGCTTCCATCCATATAGAAAAGTGTGTAAGTATGCGTGTTTGGCAGGCCCAAAAAGTTATCATGCACAAATGCCAACGTTCAGGTACCCTTACCCCTACAACAAGCATGGAAAATAGCAAATTTGCAGATAAACAGGCCAAACCCTTTTATAATATCACACGACTGCTCCGTCGAAAGAGTGTGCGTGTGCACAAGTAGCAAGTCGCAAAATTTGAAAATGTTCAATTTTTCGTATTCTCTTAGAATTTTTCGACAAGCCGACGATGAATTACCCTTGCAGAAATACGACTTAGATATATTTTTATTTTAAGCAAAATAAGTCTCTACAGTAAATAGAAAATAAATATATTTATTTTATTTAGGTCAATGAATTGTTTATTTAATAAATATAGATCAGATTCTTCTCATTTTACCTGACTGGACGAAGAAATATATGATAGAGCATTTGAATGTGTGTTCCTTTTGCTACCACAGGCACAAAGGGCACACAATTGAAGAAAAACCTCTGGCTCGTGACAAACGCCGTGATCTACTTGTGTGCATATCCACACAACACAAACATATGTATGTATGTATGTGTGTAGATCTCGGGGTTTTGTGAGAAGATATGCAGGGAGAAAGAGATGCACACAAGTGTGCAAAGCAATGAGTGAGGGCGAGGCAAATGCGTATACACATACATATGTATTTGGGCTGTAAGCATTTAAAACAGGCATACATACATACATAAAGAAAAGACATCAGCCGCAGCGACGATGTGCGCTGAGCGAGATGCGGCTTCATACTGAACGTTCGGCTTTCGAGGCCGGCGTTCGGCTGCTGCTCTCAGCAGTCTTACTTTATCTGGGCACACTAAAACGGCCTCAGACACCCATGGGGCTCACTCGTTGCGAAAAAACCTGCTTCGATTAAAATGCTGTTTGGAGTATCTATGCATTGTATGGTTAGTGCTTTCAGCCAATTGCAATTGGATGTGTTGCCGAGTCCTGCAAATGGCCCTTGTCTTAGGCCCTCGCTGCGGAACAGATACGTACAGGCACTCACCAAATAACATATAGACCGGACAAACCGTACTTTTGAGGGTGACATTCGAAATTTCTGCGGCTGGTCCAAACTCGCCTTCGTTTTTGTTCGGGTTCGAGAGATGCCCGCATGCTCTCAGAGCAAGAGCGTAAAAATACATATGGCCTGTGTCGGGGAACGGCAACGCTGTCTTTTTACTCGCTCACTCTACAAGAAACTGCTGTGGCTTACTCTCATCCATATGATTTGTGCGATAGAACGGCATCGCTGTTTTTTATCTCGCTCCCACTACAGGAAACTGCTTTGGCTTACTCTCAATGCTCTTTCAATTTGTCTATGTACCGTTTAAATGTTTGTGTGTGTATTTGTCCGGTGGCATTTCTTCCCTTTTGAGGGGACGAGTAATATGAAATAATGAAAGGGTTTGCCAAGTCGATGCGAAATTCTTTCTTTTTAGCTCGTTCTTCTTCGAAAGCGTACCTAAGCGTTGGCATGTGTGCATTTAAAAGTTTTTGGACTTGCTATTCACGCATACTTGCGTATTTTGTATATGAATAGAAGCATTTATGCGCTTGTGTGCCTGTTGGTCCCTGCCTGCCTGTCCGATGCAAATTTGGCAATATTTTTGGACTTCTGAATTTCGAGCTCTGGCACACACACAGAGACACAAATGTGTGTGAATGGGCTGATCATGGGCGCAAAATTTAAAAATATCATTATTGGCACGCGTCTGACGCGCCCTTCTTTTTATGATTTTGGGTTTGAATTGATGAATGAATGTTGACCCCTTATTACCTGCAGCAGCCCGTTGGGCCGAAAGGGTCAACTTTTGGCAAACACCTGCACCTGCATATGTAGGTCAAGTGACTGATCACTTAAATAATTTTAGGAAATTTGTGTAAAAAATAAACTCTTTAAAATATTCAAATATACCAAATACAAAAAAGGAGCAATTATATATTTATAGTATTAATAATTGTATTGTCTTAAAATATTTAGCTTTTTCATATTTGAATTTGACGATTTACCAACAATATTATCAGTTAACCACTTGCAATTCTTTCTTATTAAAATTAAAACAAACTGATTGAGCATGTTTTTCCTAAAATTATTTAAGTGATCAGTCACTTGACCTACATATGCAGGTGCAGGTGTTTGCCAAAAGTTGACCCTTTCGGCCCAACGGGCTGCTGCAGGTAATAAGGGGTCAACATTCATTCATCAATTCAAACCCAAAATCATAAAAAGAAGGCGCGCGTCAGACGCGTGCCAATAATGATATTTTTAAATTTTGCGCCCATGATCAGCCCATTCACACACATTTGTGTCTCTGTGTGTGTGTGCGCAGAGCTCGAAATTCAGAAGTCCAAAAATATTGCCAAATTTGCATCGGACAGGCAGGCAGGGACCAACAGGCACACAAGCGCATAAATGCTTCTATTCATATACAAAATACGCAAGTATGCGTGAATAGCAAGTCCAAAACTTTTAAATGCACACATGCCAACGCTTAGGTACCCTTTCGAAGAAGAACGAGCTAAAAAGAAAGAATTTCGCATCGACTTGGCAAACCCTTTCATTATTTCATATTACTCGTCCCCTCAAAAGGGAAGAAATGCCACCGGACAAATACACACACAAACATTTAAACGGTACATAGACAAATTGAAAGAGCATTGAGAGTAAGCCAAAGCAGTTTCCTGTAGTGGGAGCGAGATAAAAAACAGCGATGCCGTTCTATCGCACAAATCATATGGATGAGAGTAAGCCACAGCAGTTTCTTGTAGAGTGAGCGAGTAAAAAGACAGCGTTGCCGTTCCCCGACACAGGCCATATGTATTTTTACGCTCTTGCTCTGAGAGCATGCGGGCATCTCTCGAACCCGAACAAAAACGAAGGCGAGTTTGGACCAGCCGCAGAAATTTCGAATGTCACCCTCAAAAGTACGGTTTGTCCGGTCTATATGTTATTTGGTTAGTGGTACAGGTTAGCTGCCATCATAAACAGTGTAGCAAGTGTGCACATGGTGTTGCACACTGCTCCGTGATCCGCACTGGTGGCCACGAGCTGATGCGTGGCAGCCCGCTGCGTCTGTGGATTGGGATGCGAGCTTGGTGTCTCTGGACTGGGAGAAATGCGAGCTCCTGGCCTTGTAGAGGCAGCGAGAGTTGTGAACAGCTGCATAGGAAACGGGCTGTTTCGTCTGTCCTGAAGGTAGTTGGGCTGCACCACAGTTTGACTCAGCAGTTCTTGTATGTCAGAGACAAGGTAGTCTCTGAGACTGAGTGAGCGTTGGAGCGGACGTGACTGCCCATGAGGAGGTAGCTCCTGCTGCTGGACCTGCTGTGACCGCTGCTGTTGCGCCAGACGATCCAGAGGTAGGTGTTTCCGAAGCATTTCTGCGTATCTTCTTCTAACACCTAGGTGACGTTGTGGGAGTCTTGCTTTAAGGGTAACATTTTTGGCTTCCTCATTGCTGTGGTTGCTGAGCCGAGCCCAGTACCTGGAGCAAGCCTCATGGTATATTTTTTCCACCGGTACTACCTTCAGATCAGTGTGGATGTTTTGGTTCCGCACGTACCAAGGGGCTCCGGCAATGGTTCGTAATATCTTATTTTGCGCTACTTGGATACGCTCGAATTGACCTTCGCATAGAAGTGGTCCCCAGACCGGAAGTGCGAACTGCCATATTGGGGCTATGAGCTGCTTATAAAGGGTTACCTTGCATTTTAGTGGCAGCTTGCTCCTTTCTGATAATAACCAGTGCAGCTTTTTGGC
This sequence comes from Drosophila littoralis, assembly GCA_018903485.1. NCBI lineage: Eukaryota > Metazoa > Arthropoda > Insecta > Diptera > Drosophilidae > Drosophila > Drosophila littoralis. The sequence continues at coordinate 64,660 of JAEIGF010000397.1, forward strand.
CCTGTCTCTAACCCTGGCGACAATGGTGGTGACGTGGCTGCTCAAAAGAAGCTTTTTATCGACTTGCACTCCCAGGTATGAAATCCTTTCTTCTGTGGTAAGCCGTTGATCCAAAATTCTTGGGGAAAGAATTGGCATCTGCAGGTTTCTCCAAGTGTGCATTATGTGCTTTGTTTTAGTAGTGTTGATGCTAATGCTCCACTTTTGTGTCCATGTTGTAATAGTGGCAAGGAACAAATCCAAGTTGGCAATGGCATCTTCTTGCGAATTTGCCGATGACAAGATGGCAGTGTCATCTGCATAAGTTGCCAGCATCAGCTTGTCACGTTGTAACGGTGCAGGTAGGGGCATGTCTGATGTGTATAGGGTGTACAGTACAGGCCCTAAAACACTACCCTGCGGAACGCCGGCGCAGATTTCTTTTAGGCTGGAACGCGTACCTCCACAGCAGTCCACAATGAATGTGCGGTCACTTGGATAGCTATCCATAACTCGGTAGAGGACTTCAGGCAATAGCTGTTTGAGCTTGAATCGCAGTCCGTCATGCCAGACACGGTCAAACGCCTCCTGAATGTCCATATAGATCGCAGAGCAGTATTTATTGTCCTCGTACGCATCTAGAATGAACTGCGTAACTCGACCCAGTTGTTGTTCAGCAGCATGCTCACGTCTGAAACCGAATTGGTGGCTCGGAATTGCGTTAATGATGTTGTCCAATTGGAACATCCGGCGCAGCAGCAGTCGTTCAACGATTTTTGAAAAGCCAGCAAGCAAGCTTATTGGCCTGTAGGATCCAAGCTGATCAGAAGGCTTGCCTGGCTTTTGGATCATTGTGATCTTGGCACATTTCCACTTGTAAGGAAAGTGTCCAAAGCGCAAGATACCGTTAAAAATAAGCACAAGGTACAGTACAGCCGACTGTGGCAGTTCCTTGATCGTGCGATTATCAATTCGGTCAATCCCCGGAGACTTTTTTATTTGCAGCGCTTTGATAATGGCTTGTACTTCTCCTAGCGTTACTGGAGGGAAGCTGAGTTCACATTGGGCCAGCGGTAGCGATACTTGCATCTCGACATGGCTCTTGTCAGAGGGCAGCGTGGTGATCAGTGGCCTAAATCTTTGCTCAAGGTGCTGCGCAAAGGCTTCTGCTTTTTCCTCGGTAGTCTTGCACCACAGGGAAGCCCCAGTTCCCTCAGTATGTTTCCTCACTGGTAAATTTGGCGCGGGCTGCCTTTTGATGTTCCCCGTTAGCCGCCATAGCTTTTGCATACTGTATCTATCCCTTGCATCAATAGATTCCAGCAACTCATCAAGTCGTCTCGCCTTGGTCTGCTTGATTTCCCTGCTAATGCTGTTAGCTAATCTGTTGTGTGCTTGCCTAGCAGCCGGGTTGTGGTATACCTGTATGTGGCGTTTAATCAGTCGCTTGGCCTCAATCATTTGCTGAATGCGCCTGTTGATTGTGTAGTTATACCTTGGTTGTCCTCGGTTAGGCTGGTGAGTTAGGTTTGCTGCAAATTTCGCTGCAGAGTGGATATTATTTTCCAGTATATCTACCGCCTCGTCAATATCGTCGCCACAGTGAAGCTCAGTGTTCAAATTGATGTGCATGTTTAGCCACAATTGAAATTTGGGTATGCTCGCATTTGCAGGAAGAAGATGACACTTTGGTTCACCTTCTGCTGGCTTGCTCAGCAGTTCAATCTGCAGCGGCAAATGATCTGATCCTAAGTCGTTGCAGGTGCTAATTTTTAGCAGACTATACTGCACACCTTTATATACTGCAAAGTCAATGGCTGTCGGGGACTGGCGCGCATTATTTGGGAAGCGCGTTGACGAGCCAGTTGCCAGAATGTCAAGATTCTGCTGCTGCACACTTTCAAGGAGTAGATTGCCCCTGCGGTTTGATCTGCTGTTGCCCCACCAATAACTTCTGGCATTCCAGTCACCAGCAGCAATAAATTTAGCACCAAGCTGTCTGAATACATGGTTGAAGTCTTGAACCAGCCACTGTTCCCGCGGGGGGCAGTATATGGCCGCAACATTAATGACTGAGCCATTTAGCAATGTAATTGCAACTGGCGCACACTGAATTTTGTCGAAGGTTGTCGGCGTGAGCGCTATGTGTTGGATTGTGCGCCTTACTAGGATGGCTGCACCTCCACGCCGATTGTTAGATGGGTGGTTTGCCAGGTAAGTGTAGTATTCTCTTATATCAATAGTTTCTGCATCCCGTAGGTAGCTTTCAGCTATTAACATTACGTCAATTTCGTTTTGCAGCATAAATAACTCCATCTCTTCCAGTTTATTATGTAGCCCAGCTGCATTCCAGGCTACAATTTAAAGGCCGTTGGTGTTGAGTCTGGCATATACGTAAAGCCCATTTCTCTCTGAGGAGGAAGTGATGGAGTTGGCGTCGTAGCTAGACATTTTGGTTACCATTGACGCGCTCCATGGTAGACATGAGAGTACTTACGGTAGCCATCATACTCATCATTAGATCAACTAATCTGTCAATTTTACTTTCCAGGTTACTGTTATTGGCAGGGGCAACTGGGCTCCTTCGTTGTTCAACCATTATGTTGATCAACTGATCAAGTTTTCGGCTGAGGTCATCTCGCGGGTATGCAGTTCGCGGTGAGCTGCGGCTGCGGCTCCTGTGTTGCTGGCGCGCTTCTGCAGGATGCACTATCGCTTGCTGAGTTGCTCGCTCCTGATAATGCACATGCTGGTGGCGCTGAGGCGGCTGATTGTTGCGCTGCAATCTCGAATCATGTTGCTGTTGCTGAGGCTGCTGACGAGTTGTTTGGCGCTGTGCGGTCTGCTTCTGCACTTGGGAGCGCTCATCTGGCAGGCCAGCTTTAAGGGCGGCTGCATAGCTGCTTGCAGCTTGGGGCATTGGCTGCTGGTGCTGCACCTGCTGACGGAATGGGTTGTGCTGCTGCTGCTGCTGCTGCTGCTCAGAGGGCCACTGTGGTTGTTGCTGTTGTGCCTGCTGGCGCTGGACAACTGGAGGCCGAAGCGGTTGCTGCTTTGGTCGCCCCTGTTGCCTACCAGAGCTAACTGGAATGGTGGGTTCTCCAAGCAGAAATAGCAATCTATTGGCTCTTTGTAGAACGGCAGGCTCTCTCTTTTTAGCGTTGTTCTTGAAGAAGATGAAGAAGAGCCCCTGTAACTGGCTGCATGTGGGCCCTTACAATTAGCACATTTCGCTTCTGCACCAGGCGCTTTATCACAGAGTGTTGATGGGTGCTCTTGCCCGTACGCATCTAAATATGCGGCGACAGTAATTTTTTGTATGTCCAATCTGTTGGCAACGGTGGCACTGCACAACATCCGTATTTCTTATTGGCTTTTCGACCTTGACTCGCTGGCCTCCCAAGACTGTTAAGTCGAAAATTTCGTTATTGTTCTTTTTAGGGTCAAGCTCAACTTGAAAGAGATCTAGAGGCTCGCCAGTGAACCGCTTCTTGATAACATTAACAAATCGGACGTTGTGTCTCTTGTCGCTAAGCTTCTGCTTGATCCAGTCATTAGGAGTAGCTCGATGAAGGTGTCTAATTACAACCCTGAAGCCACGGTCACTGCTCAGTTGGTAAGTATGAGACTCAACACCACATTCTTCGAAAAATCTAACTAGTGCGCGGTATGAGCTAATGTCATTGCACTTTTTTTTTTTTTTTTTGTAGTATGTACTGATCTATTACTCAGTACATACGGCTGGTGGCCCAGATCCGTGTAGTGGCTGGATCTGGACAAGTTTACCGCACTGCGCCGCTTAGCGGACCACGCGGAATCGGTCGCTTTCTTGGGAGGCAGTTGTTGGTACTGCAGATTATGGCTAGGTATAGCTCTTGTTTTTGGCGCTTAGGTGTTGCTCAGGTTGGAGCTTGTTGTGCTGGGTGAAGCACGAGTTGTTTTTATTGGTGGTTGGTCAATACGCTATTGTGGCTTTGGTGGCTAGCCTTGGAAGTGTAGAGCATATTGAGGTTGTTAGTTGTGGTTAGTGTTTGCGCCAGGTTGGTGATTAGTTGTGGATTAGTTTTGATGTCTGGTGGGACTGTTCAGGTTTTTGAGGTTTGTTGAGCTGTTTGGCATAGGAGTTGTGCCGGCTAGCATTGTTTTCTTGGGGTTTCATGGTCACTGCTTACTCACCTGGTTTACACATACCCAGAAGGGCAGAGCTCCAGGCACCCAAGCAAAGCAGTTAAGGCACTAAGGTAGTGCAGATTTTATTCTTTATCACTGCTCACTCACCTGGTTTACACATACCCAGAAGGGCAGAGCTCCAGGCACCCAAGCAAAGCAGTTTAGGCACTGGGATATTGTTGTGCTGTTTTTAATCTATTACTGCTCACTCACCTGGTTTACACATGCCCAGAAGGACAGAGCTCCAGGTACCCAAGCAAAGCAGTTTTTAGAAGTCAGATATGACTGTTCTAGGCACTGGATTTTAGGCGGTGCAGATTAATTAGGGGTGTGATATATCCGAGTATTGGATGGCTGTATTGTTATTTTGGGTCACTGTTGGTGTGCATAGGTCTCCTGTTGCTGTTGGCAGATTGGATTTGTTTTTAGTTTGTCTGGTAAGGACGTTAATATGCAACTTGGTTGTTGTCTGTGTATCTTTGAACATACACTTTAGGGTCTCTTCTCAGTCTCTATTCCGATATACAGAAAGGCTTGCATATTAATGGTGTTATGTGGGTTGTTAGTAATGGAATTGGGAGTAATGTAGCTCTGGCATTGTGAGTTGGCAGTGCAGGTTGTGCAATAGGCTTTGGCTAGTTAGGTTGGTTGAGCAATTTGGGGAGTTTTGCATATTTGCATCATATATTTATGTTATTATACATTGTTATTCTTATTGTATATTTTTATATTATATTTTTATTTTTATTTATTATTCTTGCTTTATTGTATTGTATTATTTATTATTGTTAATATTGTTGTGTATTTTAAGTAGTTATAATTTGTTATATCTATTTTTGGTTTAACTTATAGTGTGAGTTGGTAGTGGATTATGGCTTGGCTCGTGTTAGTTGGCTGTTTAAAGGGTATTGTGACTATTGATTTTAAAACATGATATAGTTTGGTTGTGTATTGTTGCTTGTAATTTTTTGGTTCAGCAGTTAATAGTTAATTAGTTAGTGGCTTGTTACTGTTTTTAGTTAGTTTGTTAAGTAGTTTAATTGGCCATAGGGTTAGGGTCAGCAATATCAGAGGTAATAATGGTGAAAGCACAAAAGGTACTTGCATCATTTGAATTCTTCACTTTATGCTGACCCATTTGGACATTAGGCAGTTTTGGTTTGTTTGGACAGTCTCCCGGGTTGTGGTGTTTGGACTGTGGTGTCATTGGTGAGTGTGGCTTAGAGTTTGGCATTTGATGTTTGTGCTAAGCATTGGTGCCTTGTCTTGGTTGTGTTAGTGATTGGCATTTGAGTTTGGTGTATGCAGTTAATATTTATGTGTTTCTTGGTGAGTGTGGCTTGGTTTCTGTGGGCTAAGCAACTTATTCATATGTGGCACTTTTATTTGGCTCACAGTATGACTTGGCTAGGTTTTGTTTTAGCTCACTTAGGTCGAGCAGTTGGTATTGAGTTGGTTTGTTAGTGCTATTAGTGGGGTTCAGTTGGTGAACAGGCCAGGGGGTTTGGGTCAGCAGTGTCAGAGATAATGATAGTGATAGCGTGAGATGCTCTTATCATTATATTTCATCACTATATGCTGACCCATTAGGCTAGGCTGTTTTCTTGGTTTGTTATTATTGTGCTACTGGTAGGTATGATGTGTTTTTATTTTGGTTTAGTTTGCCATATATTTGTTAGTTAGGCTAGGCGGTTTCGATTGTATTACTGGTGAGTATGGCTTGGTGTTTATATAGATTAAGCATAGCATACTTATGTGGTGTATGCAGTTTTATGGTTATTGTTGGTTAGGTTGGTTAGATTATAGGGTTAATGGTAGTATATCATCTAGGGGGCTAAGTGCTGATTGCACTGAGATTTGATTGGGCTGTGTAAGAAGTTGTTCTTGTTGCTGGGGTGTACTATCAACTTGTGCTGCAATGGATGTTAGGAGTCTTTCAATTTCTTGGAGTTTTTTGTTGAGGGCAATTAGGTCTCGATTAATGATATTCATTGTGTTGACATTCATTGGGAAACGGAGGGTGAAGAATCTTTCTGTAGTGTCTGGGTCGTATATAAGTGGGGCTATGGTACGCTGTATTGGCCTGACGTGTTTATTAAGCTGTTCCATATATCTGGCTCGACTTCTGGCTAAACGAAATGGGACGTATGGGGTGGCAACAAGCTTTTTTGCTTCAATGTTTGAATGATTGCCAAGTCTTTTGGCGTAATTGGCAGAGAGTTTGTCAAATGTGTCTTCAACTGTGCTTATCTTTAGGTCGTTGTGTATTGTGCTATTTCTGGTAAGTGGTGGGGGGTTCGCGATGGTTCGTAGGGTAATATTTTGAAATGTAGTGACTTTATTGATCTGAGTTTCACTGGTGAGTGCACCCCAGACTGGCAGAGCGTAATGTCATATTGGGGCTATTAATTGTTTACACAAAAGGGTTTTGCAATTTAATGTGAGTTTGCTTTGGTTATTTATCAGCCAGTCGAGTTGGGCTCTTCTGGCTTTGAGTTTGGTTGTAAGGGCTGCAATATGTTTGCAGAAGTTTAATTTCTTATCCAAATTTACGCCCAGATAGGGATGGGAGTCTTTGGAGATAATGGGTTGGCCTAAGATTTTTGGCGAAATTATGGGTAGTATGAGTTCACAGTTTTCTTTTAAATGGAATAGTATGTGTGCCGTTTTGCTGGCATTTATTTTTATACACCATTTATTGGTCCATTTTTCTAGGGTCTCAAGCATTATGTTAACTTGCTCAATGGCAGTTATAGCCGATTAGTTGGCAAACATGACGACAGTGTCATCGGCATAGGTTGCAAGTAAGGCTGCTGAGTTGCGTGGGATATTGGTGTAGACTTTATCTGGGGTAGGCATGTCTGCTGTATAAATGGTGTACAGAATTGGTCCCAAAACGCTACCTTGTGGCACTCCGGCCGAAATTGTTTTTGGGGTCGATCTGGCACCTTCATGGCATTCAACCATGAAAGTTCTGTTTGAAAGATAGTGTCTAATGACTGCATAAAGCGCATGAGGAATTAGTGGTTTGAGTTTGAAAAGTAGTCCTGGATGCCAGACACGATCAAAGGCCTCTTGTATGTCAATAAAGACAGCTGAACAGAATTGATTTCTTTCATAAGCTCTAAGTATAAATTAGGTGACTCTTGCCAATTGTTGCTCAGTGCTATGCTCGTAGCGAAACCGAATTGGTGACTTGGTATATAGCATGTGAAGGTTTTGGTTTTGAACATGCGGCTTAAAAGTAGTTTTTCTAGAATTTTTGACAGGCCAGAAAGTAGGCTAATAGGTCTATATGAGGCAAGTTGCTCAGTTGGTTTACCCGGTTTGGGTATCATTGTGACAACAGCCATTTTCCATTGTTGTGGAAAATGGCCGAGTCGAAGTGAGTTGTTAAAAATTAATATAAGGTATATTAGGGCAGATTCTGGTAGTGCTTTGATTGTATAGTTGTCAATTCTGTCTAGTCCTGGGGCTTTGTTATTTGGGAGTTTCTTGATTTGGGTTTTAACTTCAGCTAGCGTAATTGGTTTGAATATGGGGTTGTTAGGCATTTGCTGGAGTGTAATTTGATTTTCAATGAAAGATCTTGCTTCTGAGCTATTTATTAGGTTTGGTCTGAATCTAGTTTCAAGATGCTGAGCAAATGCTTCAGCTTTTTCTATATTAGTTTTACACGAGTTACTTTCTTTGTCCGGAGTATTTGTGTTAGTTTGTATTGTATGTTGTCTTACGGGTAAGTTTGGCATTGGTTGTCCTTTAATTTGCTTGGTGAACTTCCAAAGTTTTTGTATACTATATCGATCCTTAGGATCAATGGCTAGAAGTGATCTGTCAAGGCGTTGTGCTTTCCTATCTTGGAGTGCTTTTTTGATTCGATTGGCTGTTAGCTTATGAGGTCTTTTGGCTGAGTTGTCTCTAAGGACTAGATGATTGTATTTGAAGTATCTTTTTACAATTAGCATATTTTGGATACGTCTATTTGGGGTATGGTATGTACGAAAACGGCTATTTGTTGGGAGATTTGGGGACAAATTTGATGCATAGATAGCGGCTTGATGGATATTTCTGGTTAGGATGTCGACTGCATCGTTTATGTCTTGACCACTTGTTATCTCAGTGTTGAGATGAATGCTTTGATTTAGCCAGTGATGGAATTTTTTGATATTAGAGTTTGGTGCTAAAATTGGTTTCTTGTGGGAGACAATAATTGGTTTATTTAGTAGGTGGATACGAAGTGGAAGGTGATCTGAGTCTAGATCTAGTGAGGATTCAATTTGTAGACGATTGTGTTGTATGCCACAATAGATAGCGAAATCAATGGCTGAGGGTTTTTTTCGATGGTCATGGGGATAGTGAGTGGGTGAGCCAGTGGCCAAGATATTGTAGTTATGTGTCCTGATACAGTTTATGAGTTCATTGCCTCGATTACAGGCACGATTGTTGCCCCACCATCTGTGTTTGGCATTCCAATCACCAGCTATTATGAATTTTGGTTCAAAGAGTTTAAATATAGTTTCAAAAGCTTTGGAAGTAAGGCCCTTTAGTGGCGGGCAGTAAATGGCAGCTATATTAATTAGCGGTTGGTCTTTGAGGGTGACACTGATTGGGGTACATTGTATGGCCTGTGTGATTATTGTTGGGAGGGCAATGTGCTCAATATTTCTATTGACTATAATAGCAGAGCCTCCTCTTCTCCGATTGGTTGGATGGTTGTCTATGTATAGGTCGTATCCTTCAATTGTTATGGTATCTGTTTGTGGTGGAGGCGTCGTTTTATTTGAATTGTAGTAGTTTTTATTTCACTTGCGGCTGCATATAATGAACTTTACATTTGAAGTGATTTGCATTTTCTTGTGTCAAAACGGTTGAGGTGGAGTGGAGATCGTGGGGAGAGTTCTGAGCGTACTTTGGATCCTATTTGAGAGTGAGTCTCTCTCAGTGAGTGGGTCTGCCTCAATGAGTGACTCTCTCACACTGAGTGAGGCTCAGTCAATGCTGTGTTCAGACTAGCAATGACTAGAACTGAACTGGCATGAACATTCTCCCCCCTGGCAATATGCAGATTGCAAGGATTCCTATTGCGTGCATGTGCCAGAGAGTATCCATCCAAACTTGGTATTTTGAGCCATCGGCAGACCGCCTTGGCTCGGGAGGATACCTGGTAGGATGATGTCTGGGTAGACGTCGGCGCCGAGTACCAAAGGGACTGGAGATGGACGGAACCATTCGTTGTCCGCCAAAGCGACGTTGCTGAACGGGTCCTTCATGTCCGCTCTGATAGCTCGGGCTGGAGTTATGCAGTTGAGTTGCGGGTCAGCCATTAAGACCACTTCTCGAGACATCTGAGTTGTCTTGGAGCGTAGCACGGCTGTGCACGCTCCTTCTGCGCCAATGCGTGTGACGGAAAGGCCATAGGCCCTTGCCACGGTTGCATTAATGCGGCTTACTGAACAACATGGATCGATCAGAGCCCGCGTCTCAAGGGTCTTTTTTCCGGTGTCGAGCAGCACTATGGCGGTGGGCAGTATACTGACCCCCTTGTGCTGGAGAAGGGACGTTAGCGACGTCCGCATAGTAGCACGTCTCGGGCTTGGGGGTGATGTGCCGCTGGAGGGCGAGGAGCCAGAAGCTCTTCTTGTGGGCCTGTTGTCTGACCGAGAGGGTCGAGCGCTACGGGGATCACGCATGTGGAGTAAGCTGTGGTGGTCCTTTTTGCAAATTTTGCACTTGGCTCCACTGCGGCATGATTCCCCTGAATGCTGATGAGCCAGGCGGTTGGAGCAATATTTGTTAATTAACACGGCTCGGAGACGCTTCTCGGGCGTGAGCTTCAAGAAGCGCTGACACTTGCGTAACGCATGGATGCCTCTTGTTATCTTCCTTGATAATCACCATATCACCGACTTGGAGGTCCCTTGTAGGGGACTGCCATTTGTTTCGCTTATGGAGCTCTTTCAAATACTCATTCTTCCACCGTAAGCAAAATTGCTGGTGGAGCGCTTTGAGTCGCTGCCAGCGGTTAATTATAGAACTAGCGTCTTCTTTGATTACTGGCTCGTTAGTTGACAGAAGAGGGCCACCAACTAGGAAGTGGCCTGGACTTAGAGCCAATAAATCAGTCGGATCTTCCGACATTGGAGAGATTGGCCTGGAGTTAAGGCAGGCTTCAATCTTGGAGAGGAGAGTCGCGAACTCCTCAAATGTATATTTTGAAGATGCGGTGGACTTGTAGAAGTGGGTCTTAAAGCTTTTGACACCTGCTTCCCACAATCCGCCCATGTGAGGAGCGCCAGGAGGATTGAAATGCCAACACAAGTTTTGATGGCTATGCTTGGATAAGATGAGATCTTTGGTCGCTTGCAAGAAATCTCTCGAAAGAACGGATGACGCTCCCACAAATGTTTTCCCATTATCTGAGTACATCTGTTGTGGAAGGCCACGTCTTGCGATAAATCGCGAAAATGCGGCCAGGAATCTCTCCGTGGTTAGATCTGTGGTGGCTTCTAAATGGATTGCGTTCGTGCTGAAACACACGAAGACACAGACATAACCCTTGGTAATTTTGCATGCTCGACAAATGTAGCTTTTAATATCGAAAGGTCCGGCAAAGTCTACACCCGTATGTGTGAAGGGTCGGGAAAAGGTTGATCTCGCCCTTGGGAGTTCGCCCATAAGTTGGGTCTGGAGTCGTCTACGGTGTATTACACAGACCTTGCAGGAGTTTATGGTAGATTTTACCAGGACCTTGAGCTTTGGGATCCAGTATTTGGCTCTTATGAGGCGCATTACCAACTGATTGCCTCCGTGAAAACAAATGAGGTGGGTAAATCGGACCAGGAGGCGTGAAAAATCACAATTGGCCGGAATGATTATGGGGTGTCGCTCATCATAGCCTAACGAGGTTGACGCTCTCACCCGTCCACAGGAGCGCAGAATACCCCTTTGATCGATGAAAGGGGTTGAAGGGCTTGAATTGGCTTCTTATCGAGCAAACAGCTATACTCCTTAGGATAAGCTTGGCGTTGAGTATACTCGATAAGTCGGAACTGAACTCTCGTAAGTTCTTCATTACGGAGCTCGGCGGGAAAGTGGATCGCTGGATTTCTACAGCGCTGGATAAAGCGACAGACATATGCAATAACTCGCAATGCCTTGTCGAATCTGGAGAATCGTTCCAGAAGGTTATAGGAGGGTAGCTGTGAGACATTGCACTTCACTGCGCGTTGTTCAATCTCTGTCTCAAGTACCGTAACAGGAACTGGCCATTGGTTTTGTGGTAGTTGTAACCATTCCGGTCCATGCCACCACAAAGTGCTGCCCAATAGGTCCCGAGGAGAAACCCCCCGACTAGCTAGGTCAGCTGGGTTATGTTCGGATCGAACATGGGACCATTTGCCATTGGTTGATGGTATCTTGGCTACCCGGTTAGCCACAAAGGTAGACCATTTGCATGGAGGTTTATCCAACCAGGCAAGAACAATAGTGGAGTCTGTCCAATTGAAATTTTCTTTACTCTGGATGGGGAGCTGAGGAATAAGAGCCGTGGTGAGCTCGGAAAGAAGGACGGCGCCACACAGCTCTAAGCGTGGTAGTGATACCGTCTTAACTGGCGCGACTCTCGTTTTTGCTGCGAGAAGGTGAGTGGAGATGCATCCGTTGATCTCGACGCGCAAATAAAGTGCAGCACCATATGCGCGCTGGGACGCGTCGCAGAAGCCGTGAAACTGCACCTTTGCCCTTTGCTGAAAATCGACCCATCTTGGAATTCGGATCTCTTCGAGAGAGGGATAGTCGGTTAGGAAGTCATGCCAACGTTGAACGAGATCTTCCGGCAGGGAATCATCCCACCCCAGCTCTTGGAGCCAGATCTCTTGCATGAAAATCTTTGCTCGAACTATCACAGGTGCTAGCCATCCAGCAGGATCGAACAATTTCGCAATCTGTGATAGTACTTCACGTTTAGTGAGCGAAGGCTGAGATACCATTTTGGACGGAGCAAAGAAAAACTGGTCTGTTGTGGCTTGCCATCGAATGCCTAGCGTTTTAGCGACGCTGGCCTCTTCGATTTCTAAGAAATCCGCACACAGTAAGTGGTCCCTTGGTATTCCTTTTAACACTTCCTTTGTGTTGGATGTCCACTTTCTCAGAGGGAACCCAGCTCTGTCGAGTGCCATGCGGAGTTCTGCAATGGCTGAGATTGCTTGTTGCTTCGTGTGTGCCCCTGCTAGAACATCATCGACATACATATAATTTTCAATTATATCGGATGCGATGGGACATTGTTCTCGTATATCACGAGCAAGTTGATGGAGGACCCGGATTGCGAGGTATGGGGCACAGTTTACCCCAAAGGTAACTGTATTGAGTTCGAAGTCGCAAAGTTCTTCGTTCTCATTGCGAAATAGTATTCGTTGGTAGGGCGTATGTCTTGGATCGACCTGGATTTGCCGATACATCTTGGTTATATCACTTTAGTATCTGAATCGTCAGATCGGATTGGAGTACTGGTCCCGTGTGTAGGATATCATTTAGACTTTTGCCATTGGAAGACGGGCTGGAGGCGTTAAACACAACGCGAACCTTTGTTGTGGTGCTGTCGGGCTTAAAAACAGCATGATGAGGCAGGTAAAAATTATTGGGGTTGCTGTTTGGAGAGACTTGTGTCATATGACCTAAGTCGAAGTACTCCCGAATCACGGAGTCGTACTGCTCTTTCAAAGGAGGGTTTCTTTTTTAAACGATTCTCGTTCTTTAGAAACTGAGCTAGTGCGATAGATCTTGAATGTCCTAAGTCTATGTGATTAGGTTCTTGGAAAGGTAGGGTGACTACATATCTGCCATTCTCGTTCCTTGTTGTTGTTCGGATGAAATTACTCTCACAAAAGGAGTCGGAGCTCTTTACCAGTTTGACTGGAATGTCCTCCACCTCCCAAAATTTTGTGAGAATGACGTCTAATTGCTCTTCTTGAGAGACAGATATTCGAGTCGAGAATGACGAGATTGCGGTGGATGCGGTCTTTGAAACTGGGCCTGTTAAAATCCACCCGAAAATAGTTTCCTGGCCCAGCAACGTGCCACATATATTAGGATGGGAGCCGCCCGTAAGGATGGACGGTAGGATATCAGCGCCAATCAGCACATCTATCTGCGAACTCTTGTGGAAATTAGGGTCCGCTAACTGGAGTTTTGGCAGGGTTGTCAATAAACTTTGGGGGATCGAACATGATGGTAGATTCCCTGCCAAATGTGGTAGGACGTAGGCTGATGCCTCGATTTGGATACGAGGCTTGGAAGGAGAGCCAATATTAAAATGGCAGAGCTTGCGAGGCTGGGCTGCAACAGCTTGATTTAATCCCGATACTTGTGCCTGTACGGATTTGTACGGCAGCTTAATCAGGTGGAAGAGTCGCTCGGAAATAAATGTTGCCTCTGATCCCGAGTCGATCAGTGCACGAGCTGTATAATTTACACCCAAATGGCGAACATATATAACAGCCGTACTTAGGAGAACACCGTGGGTGTTAATTGCAACATAATTGTGAACATTCGTTTGTTGGGATGGAGTGGACTGTATGGAATGATTAGAGGGCGCTGTTGCTTGTGGCATGGAGACTACTGTAGGGGCTCAATTGTGGAGTGTCACTACGATGCAAGAGCGTATTGTGACGACCCTTGCACGTAAAACAATTGTGAGCACTTGTGCAATCCCTTAACTGATGACCCCTAGCGAAACAGTTCAAACATAGTTTTTGCTGTTTGATGTAAGTTGCCCGTTCGCTGACGGGCATTTGGAGAAATCGTGGGCACAGACGGATAGGGTGATTCTCCCTGGAGCACAATTTGCAGGCTTGCGGCTTGTTAGCGACCTTATTCTCAAATGAGTTAAGCTTTCTAGTGGTAGGAGGTTCTGTTCGAACAATTCTGGAGTGCGCTGGAGTATTTGAGCTTGGCTTAAGCTCTTCTATCGCTTCTAGAGTGCGATAGCGTTCGAAGAGAAAGGCGTTCATCTCAAGCCAAGATGAGATGTCGTTTTTTCTGGAGATGGACTGTTCCCATAAGGAGAGTGTTAATTTGGGTAATTTGGAGGAACATAGGAACACGAGGATACAGTCCCAGTTTTCTATGTTGATTTCGGATAACTCCAGAGCTGTTAAGCAACCTTGAATGGTGCTCTGAAGTTCCTTAATTGCCGTTCCAGACTCTTGGGAGATTGGCTGCAGGTTGAAAAGAATCTTGAGCTGGCTGTTGACTAACAATTTTCGGTTCTCAAAACGCTCAGTCAGATTGGCCCAGGCTGATCGGAAGCCATCGTTAGTCAAAGGTGACTTCGCTACAATCGCCTGAGCCTCACCGCTGGTTTTCGCATTGAGATGGAACAATTTCTCGACCTCTGATAACCTAGGATTATTTATGTAAATTGCGGTAAAGAGGTCTCGAAATGTGGGCCATCGTATGTAATCTCCGCTGAAGATTTCTGTGTCGCAAGGAGGTAATCGACACCCTGTGGGAACATATGTCGGAATGGTGGACTGAGCGGATGGTCTATTTTGGGCGTTAGCGGTATCGATTTGCTCGCTAAGTTTAGCGGCGCATCTCTCATATACCATATAACAATAGTCGTACTTGGACTGCATAACTGAAATGGTTTCCAGTGAACCGGCTTCCGAGATTATTGTTGAGCCGACCTCGTACTCTTTTTCAACCTTGTCCCACAAGGCTCGCACTTGGTCCCGACGGACCTGGCACGTATAGAGAGACGGATCAGAGCCTCCAGGAGTGTTTATTTTTGCCTCAAACTGACTTAGCCGATCAGTGACAGCAATAAACTTGATTAAGGCCGCGTCTGTCATATTTTGGGCCGTTTTGGTATTAGCTCGCGTGGAAATCGGACTAGATCTTGTGCTAATGGTTGCCTTAGTGCGTCCGACTGCAGTGGTCAGGGATGCTTCGCTTTTAGCTTTGGACGGCGGGCGACTGATTTTTATCAGTGGACTTGGCCTCGAACTAAGAGGTGCCTTAACAGTTCCCCTTGGCGTGGACGCGGGTGATTCGCTTTTACTCCGGGACGATGTTTCCCTTTTGACTCTAAGGGCTGCTGTTGGAGACGGAGAAGTTCTGGAGGTGCTTGCGGACGGAACTGCTAATTGATGCTTTGTTTCGTCCCCTTTGCCAGTTGGCATACTAGGCGGAAGCGCTTGGGTGGGAAAACAAAGGTGCTCGTCTCTAGTAGTAGAGGTTGCGATGCTTAAAACAAAGAAACACTGGATTGCCGGTACAGGTAAATAATCGAGTTTATAATTCGATTGAGATTGCGGAAGATTTAAATAATTTTGCTTGAAATCAAGATTTATTTGATTTAATTAATTTAATTAATAAATTTATTTGACTTGGTAATTTAAAATACGATTATTTATTAAACACGGGAAATAATAATAAAGAATTCGATGCTCGTTTTCGATAATTTTATTATTATATTAGTCTTTGAATACGGTAACGGTTGGTTTATTTTTACTTTTTTGTGGTACTCATAAAATACCCATTATTGTGGCTGAGGACACACCGCTGACAAATGTAGAACTTCGAAGTTAATGTGTAGTGTTTTTGTTTATTTACAATAAATTAGTAGTATTATTAATCTATTAATTATGATTGTTGTGTTTTTATTGGTGCGTCTCGGAACAAGAGTAATTGTATGATAATGTGTGCAATTGCATAAAAACGTGTAATTGGAGTACGGATCGGCAGCTGTTTATTTTTACATATGTGTGTGGTGTGTACATACGCACATACGCCGGTTGAAATTGCAATTTATTACTATAATTTGTTGTGTTATAATATTGCTGTGGATTGTGCACTAAAAAATATTATATGTGGACACACATAGTACATATGATTTGTGGGTTTATTTATCGGATGTATGTACTATGTGGTTGCACAAATATATTCGTTTGCACTATGCACAATTATAAGTTAAGAAACTGAATTGAGGGTTGTGTTTATTTTTATTGTGTTAAATATAGTGTCTATTCAAAATGCATATGGGCAATTATATTCGGATTGAATATATGTATGTATGTATGTATGTATGTATGTACAATACGTGCTTGTGAATCTGGTGTATGTTTGTGTGTCGGACCAAGAACATGAACTAACAATATTAATTAGGAAACAATATTGTGAAACAACTTGTCGGATTAAGTGCGGACACGTAATTAAAAAAAAATTTTTTTTATAGTTAGGAAAGTGCACGAGTGCGTACGTATGTACATACAAAAAATGTTGAAGTGGATTTCTTTTGTAGTTGGAAGTAACTAACACAAAATTTAACTAAACTGTTTTTAGTTTTGTGGTCGGATAATTTATATATATTTGTATATATATATAATATATATATTCAAAAAATTGCCAATCACTTTTCTTAAAGGAAAAAAATATGGCGGAAAAATATGGCGGATATTGCCGAATATATATATAGAGAGTAAATTTTGTATTTACTTATCTTTGCCAAAAAACTTGTGTAGGGGCGATCGGTTTATATAGATCCGGCTCGAAGGACCAATGTTTGTGGTGGAGGCGTCGGGTAAGTAAAAATATTCTTCTTCAAATCAAACAATGATCGTTTTATTTGAATTGTAGTAGTTTTTATTTCACTTGCGGCTGCATATAATGAACTTTACATTTGAAGTGATTTGCATTTTCTTGTGTCAAAACGGTTGAGGTGGAGTGGAGATCGTGGGGAGAGTTCTGAGCGTACTTTGGATCCTATTTGAGAGTGAGTCTCTCTCAGTGAGTGGGTCTGCCTCAATGAGTGACTCTCTCACACTGAGTGAGGCTCAGTCAATGCTGTGTTCAGACTAGCAATGACTAGAACTGAACTGGCATGAACAGTATCTATGTCCGTGTCAATTAGATGGGTTTCTGATATTAGGACTATATCAATGCTATTTTGGTGAATGTGGGCTTCTAGTTCAGAGATTTTGTTTGAGATTCCAGCTGCGTTCCAGCTGATGATTCTGAGATCATTGTTTTGTATATTATTGGACATAGTGCTTGTGAATTTGTATTTTAGTGATTCTATCCAAGATTGTGGGTTTGTCTGTTTGGGGGAAGAGTATATATGTAATAGGGTTTGCTAGAGAAAAATTAGGATTTTATAATTGCGGTTGTATGTGGATTATAAGGATTGTAAGATATTTGAGGTAAGTTGTTTGGATATTTTGCTTACAGGTGAGTATAGTGTATAAGGTTTTATTTTTTTTTTTTTTTTTTTTTTTTTTGGCTTATATGGCAGCTGTTTATTTCTTTATGAATTGGGTAAGTAACACTGGTGAGTAATACATTGTTATATAGTGTAAGATAATATAATGTAAGGTATTGTAATGAGTATTGTATTTGAGTATTTATGTATGTTTAAGAAAATTAAAATTGTAAATTGTAAATAAACGTTTTAAAATTAGGATTAAAATTTAGATTGTAGAAATAAAATTTATAAGTGCGTTTTGGGATTGTTCAGGACGCCTGTAATTGTTTATTTATTCAATTCATTTTAGTAAGCCCCATGTGTGCAATGTTTTGGATTATTTCATTGCCTTTTTTTTTTTTTTTTTTTTATTATGGCTGTGATTTTGGTTTTGGTCCCGGTTTTGCTGGTAGTGTTTCCTTTGATTCATTATGATTTCCTTTCCAGCTTCCTGTATGACATAAGTTTGGTTTGCTGTGCTCATTGGTATGTAGTTTTGAGCAATGGGCACACTATATCCTAATTGTGCTGGCCAAGGAGCACCGTATTGGTATGTTGGGACATATGGGCTTATGTTGTCTCTGTTTGGTATTGTCAGTGGGCTGTATTGTGCAGTCTGCCTTTCTGGCTGGTAGTAAGTGATGCTGGTCATAGCGTTCCTGTAAATGGGTTCATTGGTCCAGTTAAGGGATTCCAGTGCTTGCGTGGCTCGCTTTGTGAAGCTATTGGAGTGCTTTTTGAGTACCTGTCTATAGATTGGGCAGCCTTTGTAGGTAGCAACATGGTTATCTCCACAGTTAGCACATTTGCCATTTACATGTCTTGGCTTGGTGCATTCACTGGATGGGTGAGATCCAGCACATTTGAATAATGATTTTATATTTGGATTCAGTTTTGTTGTGGGTGCGAGCATTGCAGTTGAGTTCTGCAAAGAGCTTTAGCAATTCCTTTTGCTTTTTAATTGTTTTGCATTCAAAAATTATTCCTTTTCCAGCATTGGCACTGGTGGTAAAGGATCCCATTCCAATGGTGTCTATTGCCTTTTGGATTAGTTCATTGGCATCCTTAGTTCCTGGTACCAGTACTCGGTATGGTTTTTGTTCGTTTGGGGCTGAATTTTCGTTGGATTCTACTTGGTTGTTGCCTTCATCAGATATTATGGATACTTCTACTTCATTGTCTGTGTCTGAGTTTGAGTTAATACTTGGACTATTGTTAGTTGTTGTTAGTTTGGATATATTGATGTTGTTTTCGTTGTCCATGCCTAGGGTGGCTGGGCTTCTGGTGACTGGCGTCGATTTTGTTATTGTTTTATATATTTGAGATTGTTGTTGTATTTCCTCAAGCACCTTTTGAGCCTGGTCAGAATTTGGTGGACATATTTGCTTGTTTGCAATTATGGTGGCCTTTTCTGGTGGCGAGCTTGTGGGGGTTATTTCTTTGTCCTTGTTTTTGGCAGGCGTAGATTTCCTTTTTATTTGTTTGCTCATTTTGGCTGGAGCTGTTTTTGAGAAGAGATTGGGGGAAAAAAGAATAGGAAAGATAATAACTGGTAAGTTGTGATTGTTTTGTTGGTGTTGGGTATGCGTAACGGTTGTAGGCATCAGGTTGGCGGATGCTGTAAGAGAAGTGGGCTCTAGTGTGCTTAAAGGAAAGACTGATTTGGTTTTAAGTTATAATATATATGTATATGTGTTTATTTATTCATTATTTATTCATTATTTCATTTTGTTTCTTAGTTCTTACAGGTAAGTATTTGTTACGGTTAAGTATTTGTTAATTTACTTATATGTGTATTTTGATGTTTAGTTGGTTAATTGTTGGTTCGTTTGTTTATTTCTTTATTAAGGTATTTGATCAGGATTTCCTCTTTTCTTTCACTTTGCTCATAAAGTTGCATTGCTGTCAGGTATTCCATTATGGATTTTGCGTCTATGAGTTCTCTGGTAGGTGTATTTTTGGGTCTTAGTGAGAACGTGTGTGTAGTGGTGTTGTCCTCTGGTTTGTGTTCCTGTGTTTCTGGTGAGTTGGGCGGAGACTCATAATTTTGTAGCGCTTCCTTATAGCTTGGGCATCCTTGATAAGTGGCAATATGGTTTCCACCGCAGTTTGAGCATTTGCCTTCAATGTGTCTGGGTTTTGGGCATTCTGTTGAGTGGTGTTTACCTGCGCATTTGTAGCAGATGAATTCTCGGCTTCTGCATTCTTCAATTTTGTGGTTGAATTTCTGGCATTTGTGGCATTGGTTTATGGCGATGGTGTGTGGGATGCATTTTTCAATTTTTACAATGTATGTGCCTATTCTGTTGATGTCCATTATTTCGTCGTTGTTGGGTTTGTGTTCGAGGTCGACTCGAAATGAATTTGTTGGGGCCTGCGATGTTTGGCCAATTATGTTTTTGGCATATAAAACTGTATGTCCGTGTGCTGCAAGCTTGCACTGGGTGGTGGGATGGAGCCCCTTAATAATGATCCTGTATCTTTTTGGCTCCTGCAGGCTGTTTATGACATACGTGCTGCTATATAATTTGGTGCAGAATCTTAATAGGGCCTTGTGATTTGCCATGGTATCGCATTGGAATCTTATGCCGTCGTTTTTGGTGGTAGTGGTGTGGAAACTAGTTTCACCCACTTCTATTTCTGCCATTCTTATGAGTTTGCCCGCGTTTTTAACATTTGGAACACAACTAGGTTGTGTTTAATTTATTTTGTTAATTTATTGGTCACTGTGCTTTGTTTTTCACTTATTATGGGGTTTATTGTTTATTAGTATATGCACAGCGTAAGGACGGACATGGTGGTTTACCCCAAGTTGGTTATATGATTGTATATATATTTAGGTGTAAGAATTGTAATATATATTTTGTAATATAAGGGTTGTGGTATTGTAGAATAGGGTTATTAATTTTATTCGCTTGGCAGTGCCAAGCATTGGTGGAGTTTTTTTTATTTTATATATATACTGTATATATCGATGATCACCTAGCAGGATGTTAGTATAAGAAGCAGTCTGAATGTAATGTTGTTGTGTGTTGATTATGGCTCATGCTGGCCGGGCTTGTAATTAATTTTAGAGACAACTATGCTTGTGTGTATATGCGCACTGATGCATTTGATTTAGAATTTGGAATTTAACAATATTGTCTGGAATTGGCATTGGCAGTGGCCGTTAGGCTGGTGTATTTAATGCGCATGAATACAATTGGTATTTAAATTTAGAATTTGTCAATATTGTTTATAAACATGGCATTTGCCAGTAGACTGGTGTACACAATATGTACAAATACAATTGGTTTAAAATTTGAAAAATTAAGAGTATTGGTTACTAACTTGGCATTAGCCAGCGAACTGGTGTACATGATGCATTCAAAGACAATTGATTTAAAATTTGGAATTTATAATATTGTTTATAAACATGGCATTGGCCATTTGACTGGTGTACATGATATGTACAATTACAGTTGGTTTGTGAATTTGGAATATTCAATATTGGCTACAAAATATGGCATTGGCCATCTGACTGGTGTACTTAATGCGTACAGGGACAATTGATTTAAGATTTGGAATTTAACAACATTGGTTACAAACTTGGCCATGGCCAGTGAGCATTCAAAGACAATTGATTTTAAATTTGGAACACAATTGGTATTTAAAATTTAGAATTTGACAATATTGTTTATGAACATGGCATTGGCCATCATACTTGTGTACATGATATGTACAATTACAAATGGTATGTGAATTTGGAATATTCAATATTGGCTACAAAATATGGCATTGGCCATCAGACTGGTGTACTTAATGCGTACAGAGACAATTGATTTCGAATCTGGACTTTGACAATATTGTAGGGAGTTCATGGCAGTGGCCAGTAGGCTGGTGCACTTAGTGCGTTTGAATACAATTGGTATTTAAAATATGGAATTTTAACAATATTGTCTGGAATACATGGCAATGGCCAGCGGACTGGTGTACATAATGTGTACTAATGAATTGATATATAAATTTGGAATTTACAATATTGGTTATAAATATGGCATTGGCCATTAGACTGGTGTACATAATGCGTACAGAGACAATTGATTTAAAATTTGGAATTTAATAATATTGGTTACAAACTTGGCCATGGCCAGTGAGCTGACGTACATAATGTCTTCCAGGACAATTTAAAATTTGGAATTTACAATATTGGCTATAAATATGGCAATGGCCAGTAGACTGGTGTACACAATATGTACAAATACAATTGGTTTAAAATTTGATATTTGGAATTTAACAATATTGTTTGGAAAACTTAAAAATTTGGCATTGGAAACTGGCAGACAATCTTAAGTTTACTAATCTGACTATCTTCCCAATTTGGGAACCTATTTGTATTTATGCTAAAGATTGGGGTCCTTTGGGCGGTTGGCACTGGCACAGTCGAATCAGAGGCTGGCATCAGATGTTCACCGTTGGAGCACTGGGTATTGACACAGTATGAAAGTGCGTACATTTTACACACATGCATAGAGCAGATCAGCGGCGGGCAAATATATCCATATTTGTAATTGCCGCTGGTCATTGACAGCAATATATGCTGCTCCATGGGACAATCTAAATACTTTTAAACAAGATGATTAATAGTTCAGAAAAAGTAACTAGTGTTAGGCAAAGTGTCCCAACTTAGACTAACCTGGTGGTCCTTAGAGACTCCTCGGAGGTGTTATGGGTTATTAATGCGGTAATTCCAGTTGGGATTGTGGAACAGTTGCAAGCGATGGTATGCTGGATCTGGTGGTCCTTAGCAACTCCTCGGAGTTGTTATGGGTTATTAATGCGGTAATTCCAGTTGGGATTGTGGAACAGTTGCCAGCGATGGTATGCTGGATCTTGGGCGGGAGAGAAATAGATTACTATTTGGTTTGGCACAGTGTAAATTGGTTGTGCAGTTATTGGCTCTTGTTGGCTGAGCTGTTGGTATTGTGGTGTTAGTCTGGCATTAGTATAGCGTTTTGGTTGCTTTGGCTCGTGGTGGAGCTGATGAACTTGTAGTTTGTGCGTATTGTCACAGGCAGTACGATATTTCGATGAAATATTTGCCTAGTTTGCAACGTAAGCTGCTTTTTTTTTTTTTTTTTGTAGTATGTACTGGTCTATTACTCAGTACATACGGCTGGTGGCCCAGATCCGTGTAGTGGCTGGATCTGGACAAGTTTACCGCACTGCGCCGCTTAGCGGACCACGCGGAATCGGTCGCTTTCTTGGGAGGCAGTTGTTGGTACTGCAGATTATGGCTAGGTATAGCTCTTGTTTTTGGCGCTTAGGTGTTGCTCAGGTTGGAGCTTGTTGTGCTGGGTGAAGCACGAGTTGTTTTTATTGGTGGTTGGTCAATACGCTATTGTGGCTTTGGTGGCTAGCCTTGGAAGTGTAGAGCATATTGAGGTTGTTAGTTGTGGTTAGTGTTTGCGCCAGGTTGGTGATTAGTTGTGGATTAGTTTTGATGTCTGGTGGGACTGTTCAGGTTTTTGAGGTTTGTTGAGCTGTTTGGCATAGGAGTTGTGCCGGCTAGCATTGTTTTCTTGGGGTTTCATGGTCACTGCTTACTCACCTGGTTTACACATACCCAGAAGGGTAGAGCTCCAGGCACCCAAGCAAAGCAGTTAAGGCACTAAGGTAGTGCAGATTTTATTCTTTATCACTGCTCACTCACCTGGTTTACACATACCCAGAAGGGCAGAGCTCCAGGCACCCAAGCAAAGCAGTTTAGGCACTGGGATATTGTTGTGCTGTTTTTAATCTATTACTGCTCACTCACCTGGTTTACACATGCCCAGAAGGACAGAGCTCCAGGTACCCAAGCAAAGCAGTTTTTAGAAGTCAGATATGACTGTTCTAGGCACTGGATTTTAGGCGGTGCAGATTAATTAGGGGTGTGATATATCCGAGTATTGGATGGCTGTATTGTTATTTTGGGTCACTGTTGGTGTGCATAGGTCTCCTGTTGCTGTTGGCAGATTGGATTTGTTTTTAGTTTGTCTGGTAAGGACGTTAATATGCAACTTGGTTGTTGTCTGTGTATCTTTGAACATACACTTTAGGGTCTCTTCTCAGTCTCTATTCCGATATACAGAAAGGCTTGCATATTAATGGTGTTATGTGGGTTGTTAGTAATGGAATTGGGAGTAATGTAGCTCTGGCATTGTGAGTTGGCAGTGCAGGTTGTGCAATAGGCTTTGGCTAGTTAGGTTGGTTGAGCAATTTGGGGAGTTTTGCATATTTGCATCATATATTTATGTTATTATACATTGTTATTCTTATTGTATATTTTTATATTATATTTTTATTTTTATTTATTATTCTTGCATTATTGTATTGTATTATTTATTATTGTTAATATTGTTGTGTATTTTAAGTAGTTATAATTTGTTATATCTATTTTTGGTTTAACTTATAGTGTGAGTTGGTAGTGGATTATGGCTTGGCTCGTGTTAGTTGGCTGTTTAAAGGGTATTGTGACTATTGATTTTAAAACATGATATAGTTTGGTTGTGTATTGTTGCTTGTAATTTTTTGGCTCAGCAGTTAATAGTTAATTAGTTAGTTGCTTGTTACTGTTTTTAGTTAGTTTGTTAAGTAGTTTAATTGGCCATAGGGTTAGGGTCAGCAATATCAGAGGTAATGATGGTGAAAGCACAAAAGGTACTTGCATCATTTTAATTCTTCACTTTATGCTGACCCATTTGGACATTAGGCAGTTTTGGTTTGTTTGGACAGCCTCCCGGGTTGTGGTGTTTGGACTGTGGTGTCATTGGTGAGTGTGGCTTAGAGTTTGGCATTTGTTGTTTGTGCTAAGCATTGGTGCCTTGTCTTGGTTGTGTTAGTGATTGGTATTTGTGTTTGGTGTATGCAGTTAATATTTATGTGTTTCTTGGTGAGTGTGGCTTGGTTTCTATGGGCTAAGCAACTTATTCATATGCGGCACTTTTATTTGGCTCACAGTATGACTTGGCTAGGTTTTGTTTTAGCTCACTTAGGTGGAGCAGTTGGTATTGAGTTGGTTTGTTAGTGCTATTAGTGGGGTTCAGTTGGTGAACAGGCCAGGGGGTTTGGGTCAGCAGTGTCAGAGATAATGATAGTGATAGCGTGAGATGCTCTTATCATTATATTTCATCACTATATGCTGACCCATTAGGCTAGGCTGTTTTCTTGGTTTGTTATTATTGTGCTACTGGTAGGTATGATGTGTTTTTATTTTGGTTTAGTTTGCCATATATTTGTTAGTTAGGCTAGGCGGTTCTGATTGTATTACTGGTGAGTATGGCTTGGTGTTTATATAGATTAAGCATAGCATACTTATGTGGTGTATGCAGTTTTATGGTTATTGTTGGTTAGGTTGGTTAGATTATAGGGTTAATGGTAGTATATCATCTAGGGGGCTAAGTGCTGATTGCACTGAGATTTGATTGGGCTGTGTAAGAAGTTGTTCCTGTTGCTGGGGTGTACTATCAACTTGTGCTGCAATGGATGTTAGGAGTCTTTCAATTTCTTGGAGTTTTTTGTTGAGGGCAATTAGGTCTCGATTAATGCTATTCATTGTGTTGACATTCATTGGGAAACGGAGGGTGAAGAATCTTTCTGTAGTGTCTGGGTCGTATGGTAGTCTAGCGCGTAGTTCGTTAATTTTTTGAAGTATGCAACGTTTTTTATTTTGAAGTGTGGCGATATATTCTGGTTGAAGATTCTGTACAGGTCTCCTTATTATTGGAAGTGGGGCTATGGTACGCTGTATTGGCCTGACGTGTTTATTAAGCTGTTCCATATATCTGGCTCGACTTCTGGCTAAACGAAATGGGACGTATGGGGTGGCAACAAGCTTTTTTGCTTCAATGTTTGAATGATTGCCAAGTCTTTTGGCGTAATTGGCAGAGAGTTTGTCAAATGTGTCTTCAACTGTGCTTATCTTTAGGTCGTTGTGTATTGTGCTATTTCTGGTAAGTGGTGGGGGGTTCGCGATGGTTCGTAGGGTAATATTTTGAAATGTAGTGACTTTATTGATCTGAGTTTCACTGGTGAGTGCACCCCAGACTGGCAGAGCGTAATGCCATATTGGGGCTATTAATTGTTTATACAAAAGGGTTTTGCAATTTAATGTGAGTTTGCTTTGGTTATTTATCAGCCAGTCGAGTTGGGCTCTTCTGGCTTTGAGTTTGGTTGTAAGGGCTGCAATATGTTTGCAGAAGTTTAATTTCTTATCCAAATTTACGCCCAGAT
>JAEIGF010000399.1:0-205571 GCA_018903485.1 Drosophila littoralis
CACATGAATATTGACCAAGAATAATATTGCCAGACTTATATACCGAATTGATCTATAGGTCAAGCCATGAAAAAAAACCTCCTCAAGAAAAGCGGTTGATTTTTGACCGAGTTATTGGGGTGATCTACAGGTTAAGCCATGAACAAAAAGCCACTCCTTAAGAAAAAGCGGTTGATTTTTGACCGAGTTATGGTGGTGAGAAATTTCAACCTGTGTCTATATGGGATATTTGTGGATCCAAATTTCACATGAATATTGACCAAGAATAATATTGCCAGACTTATATGCCGAATTGATCTACAGGTTAAGCCATGAACAAAAAGCCACTCCCTAAGAAAAGCGGTTGATTTTTGACCGAGTTATTGGGGTGATCTAGAGGCCGAGCCGTGAACAAATAGCCACTCCTTAAGAAAAACAGTTGATTTTGACCGAGTTCTGGTGGTGAGAAATTTCAACCTGTGTCTATATGGGATATTTGTGGATCCAATTTTCACATGAATATTGACCAAGAATAATATTGCCAGACTTATATGCCGAATTGATCTACAGGTTAAGCCATGAACAAAAAGCCACTCCTTAAGAAAAGCGGTTGATTTTTGACCGAGTTATGGGGGTGATCTCGAGGCCGAGCCATGAACAAATAGCCACACCTTAAGAAAAACAGTTGATTTTTGACCGAGTTCTGGTGGTGAGAAATTTCGACCTGTGTCTATATGGGATATTAGAGGATCCAATTTTCACATGAATATTGACCAAGAATAATATTGCCAAATTTAGAGGCCGAATTGATCTATAGGCCAAGCCATGAACAAAAAGCCAGATTTATATGCCGAATTGATCTACAGGTTAAGCCATGAACAGAAAGCCACTCATTATGATAAGCAGTTGATTTTTGACCGAGTTATGGGGATGATTTAGAGGCCGAGCCATGAACAAATAGCCACTCCTTAAGAAAAGCGGTTAATTTTTGACCGTGAGTTATGGGTGGGGTCATCTAGAGGCCGAGCCATGAATAAGAAGCCATTACTTATGTTACGCAATTTATTTTTGACCGAGTTATGGGGATGATTTAGAGGCCGAGCCATGAACAAATAGCCACTCCTTAAGAAAAACAGTTGATTTTTGACCGAGTTCTGGTGGTGAGAAATTTCAACCTGTGTCTATATGGGATATTTGTGGATCCAATTTTCACATGAATATTGACCAAGAATAATATTGCCAGACTTATATGCCGAATTGATCTACAGGTTAAGCCATGAACAAAAAGCCACTCCTTAAGAAAAGCGGTTGATTTTTGACCGAGTTATGGGGGTGATCTCGAGGCCGAGCCATGAACAAATAGCCACTCCTTAAGAAAAACAGTTGATTTTTGACCGAGTTCTGGTGGTGAGAAATTTCGACCTGTGTCTATATGGGATATTAGAGGATCCCATTTTCACATTAATTTTGACCAAAAATAATATTGCCAGATTTAGAGGCCGAATTGATCTATAGGCCAAGCCATGAAAAAAAAGCCACTCCTCAAGAAAAGCGGTTGATTTTTGACCGAGTTATTGGGGTGATCTAGAGGCCGAGCCATGAACAAATAGCCACTCCTTAAGAAAAACAGTTGATTTTTGACCGAGTTCTGGTGGTGAGAAATTTCAACCTGTGTCTATATGGGATATTTGTGGATCCAATTTTCACATGAATATTGACCAAGAATAATATTGCCAGACTTATATGCCGAATTGATCTACAGGTTAAGCCATGAACAAAAAGCCACTCCTTAAGAAAAGCGGTTGATTTTTGACCGAGTTATGGGGGTGATCTCGAGGCCGAGCCATGAACAAATAGCCACTCCTTAAGAAAAACAGTTGATTTTTGACCGAGTTCTGGTGGTGAGAAATTTCAACCTGTGTCTATATGGGATATTTGTGGATCCAATTTTCACATGAATATTGACCAAGAATAATATTGCCAGACTTATATGCCGAATTGATCTACAGGTTAAGCCATGAACAAAACCCACTCCTTAAGAAAAGCAGTTGATTTTTGCCCGAGTTTTTGGGGGTGATCCAGAGCCCGGCCCATGAACAAAAAGCCACTCCTTATGGGGTGAGAAATTTCGACCTGTGACTATATGGGATGTTTGAGGGTCCCATTTTCAAATGAATTTTGACCAAAAATAATATTGCCAAATTTAGAGGCCGAATTGATCTATAGGCCAAGCCATGAACAAAAAGCCAGATTTATATGCCGAATTGATCTACAGGTTAAGCCATGAACAGAAAGCCACTCATTATGATAATCAGTTGATTTTTGACCGAGTTATGGGGATGATTTAGAGGCCGAGCCATGAATAAAAAGCCATTACTTATGTTACGCATTTTATTTTTGACCAAGTTCTGAGGGTAAGAAATTTCGACCTGTGACTATATGGGATATTTGAGGATCCCATATTCCCATGAATTTTGACTAAAAATTATGTTGCCAAATTTAGATGCCGAATTGATCTATTGACTGAAGCATGGACAAAAAGCCACTCCCTATGAAAATCAGTTGATTTTTGACCGAGTTATGGGGGTCATCTAGAGGCCGAGCCATGAATAAAAAGCCATTACTTATGTTACGCAGTTTATTTTTGACCAAGTTCTGAGGGTAAGAAATTTCGACCTGTGACTATATGGGATATTTGTGGATCCAATTTTCACATGAATATTGACCAAGAATAATATTGCCAGACTTATATGCCGAATTGATCTACAGGTTAAGCCATGAACAAAAAGCCACTCCTTAAGAAAAACAGTTGATTTTTGGACGAGTTCTGGTGGTGAAAAATTTCGACCTGTGTCTATATGGGATATTTGAGGGTCCCATTTTCACATGAATTTTGACCAAAAATAATATTGCCAAATTTAGAGGCCGAATTGATCTATAGGCCAAGCCATGAACAAAAAGCCAGATTTATATGCCGAATTGATCTACAGGTTAAGTCATGAACAGAAAGCCACTCATTATGAAAAGCAGTTGATTTTTGACCGAGTTATGGGGATGATTTAGAGGCCGAGCCATGAATAAAAAGCCATTTCTTATGTTACGCAGTTTATTTTTGACCAAGTTCTGAGGGTAAGAAATTTCGACCTGTGACTATATGGGATATTTGAGGATCCCATATTCCCATGAATTTTGACTAAAAATTATGTTGCCAAATTTAGATGCCGAATTGATCTATTGGCTGAAGCATGGACAAAAAGCCACTCCCTATGAAAATCAGTTGATTTTTGACCGAGTTATGGGGGTCATCTAGAGGCCGAGCCATGAATAAAAAACCATTACTTATGTTACGCAGTTTATTTTTGACCGAGTACTGAGGGTAAGAAATTTCGACCTGTGACTATATGGGATATTTGTGGATCCCATTTTCACATGAATTTTGACTTTAAATAATGTTGCCAGATTTAGATGCCGAATTGGTCTATTGGCCGAACCATGGACAAAAAGCCACTTCTTATGATAATCAGTTAATTTTCGACCGAGTTATGGGGGGTGATCTAGAGGCCGGTCCATGAACAAAAAGCCACTCCTTATGGGGTGAGAAATTTCGACCTGTGACTATATGGGATTTTTGAGGGTCCCATTTGCGCATGAATTTTGACCAAAAATAATATTGCCAGAATTAGAGGCCGAATTGATCTATAGGCCAAGCCATGAACAAAAAGCCACTCCTTAAGAAAAGCGGTTGATTTTTGACAGAGTTATGACCTTAAGAAAAGCAGTTGATATTTGACCGAGTTCTGAGGGTAAGAAATTTCGACCTGTGACTATATGGGATATTTGTATATCCCATTTTCACATGAATTTTGACTTTAAACGATGTTGCCAGATTTAGATGCCGAATTGGTCTATTGGCCGAACCATGGACAAAAAGCCACTTCTTATGATAATCAGTTAATTTTCGACCGAGTTATGGGGGGTGATCTAGAGGCCGGTCCATGAACAAAAAGCCACTCCTTATGGGGTGAGAAATTTCGACCTGTGACTATATGGGATATTTGAGGGTCCCAATTTCACATGAATTTTGACCAAAAATTATATTGCCAGATTTATATGCCGAATTGATCTACAGGTTAAGCCATGAACAAAAAGCCACTCCTTATGAAAAGCAGTTGATTTTTGACCGATCTATGGGGGTGATCTAGAGGCCGAGCCATGAACAAAAAGCCTCTCCTTAAGAAAAGCAGTTAATTTTTGACCGAGCTATGGGGGTGATCTAGAGGCCGAGCCATGAACAAATAGCCACTCCTTAAGAAAAGTGGTTGATTTTTGACCGAGTTCTGAGGGTGAGAAATTTCGACCTGTGTCTATATGGGATATTAGAGGATCCCATTTTCACATGAATTTTGACTAAAAATGATGTTGCCAGATTTAGATGACGAATTGATCTATTGGCCGAAGCATGGACAAAAAGCCACTTCTTATGATAATCAGTTAATTTTCGACCGAGTTATGGGGGTGATCTAGAGGCCGAACCATGAACAAAAAGCAACTACTTATGAAGAGCAGTTGATATTTGACCGAGTTCTGAGGGTGAGATATTTCGACCTGTGACTATATGGGATTTTTGGGGTCTCAATTTTCACATGAATTTTGACCAAAAATAATATGACCAGACTTATATGCCGAATTGATCTACAGGTTAAGCCATGAACAAAAAGCCACTCCTTATGAAAAGCAGTTGACTTTTGACAGAGCTATGGGGGTGATCTAGAGGCCGAGCCATGAACAAATAGCCACTCCTTAAGAAAAGGGGTTGATTTTTGACCTAGTTCTGGTGGTGAGAAATTTCAACCTGTGTCTATATGGGATATTTGTGGATCCCATTTTCACATGAATATTGACCAAGAATAATATTGCCAGACTTATATGCCGAATTGATCTACAGGTTAAGCCATGAACAAAAAGACGCTCCTTAAGAAAATCAGTTCTGAGGGTGAGAAATTTCGACCTGTGACTATATGGGATATTTGAGGGTCCCATTTTCACATGAATTGTGACCAAAAATAATATTGCCAGATTTAGATGCCGAATTGATCTATAGGTTAAGCCATGAACAAAAAGCCACTCCTTAAGAAAAGCAGTTAATTTTTTACCGAGTTATGGGGGTGATCTAGAGGCCGAGCCATGAACAAAAAGCCACTCCTTAAGAAAAGCAGTTAATTTTTACCGAGTTATGGGGGTGATCTAGAGGCCGAGCGATGAACAAATAGCCACTTCTTAAGAAAAGGAATTGATTATTTACCGAGTTCTGGTGGGGAGAATATTCGACCTGCGACTATATGGGATTTTTGAGGGTCCCATTTTCACATGAATTTTGACCAAAAAGAATATTGCCAGATTTAGAGCCCGAATTGATCTATAGGCCAAGCCACGAACAAAAGCCGCTCCTTAAGAAAAGCGGTTGATTTTTGACCGAGTTCTGGTGGTGAGAAATTACGACTTGTGTCTATATGGGATATTTGAGGGTCCCATTTTCACATGAATTTTGACCAAAAATTATGTTGCCAAATTTAGATGCCGAATTGATCTATTGGCTGAAGCATGGACAAAAAGCCACTCCCTATGAAAATCAGTTGATTTTTGACCGAGTTATGGGGGTCATCTAGAGGCCGAGCCATGAATAAAAATCCATTACTTATGTTACGCAGTTTATTTTTGACCGAGTTCTGAGGGTAAGAAATTTCGACCTGTGACTATATGGGATATTTGTGGATCCCATTTTCACATGAATTTTGACTTTAAATAATGTTGCCAGATTTAGATGCCGAATTGGTCTATTGGCCGAACCATGGACAAAAAGCCACTTCTTATGATAATCAGTTAATTTTCGACCGAGTTATGGGGGTGATCTAGAGGCCGGTCCATGAACAAAAAGCCACTCCTTATGGGGTGAGAAATTTCGACCTGTGACTATATGGGATTTTTGAGGGTCCCATTTGCGCATGAATTTTGACCAAAAATAATATTGCCAGAATTAGAGGCCGAATTGATCTATAGGCCAAGCCATGAACAAAAAGCCACTCCTTAAGAAAAGCGGTTGATTTTTGACAGAGTTATGACCTTAAGAAAAGCAGTTGATATTTGACCGAGTTCTGAGGGTAAGAAATTTCGACCTGTGACTATATGGGATATTTGTATATCCCATTTTCACATGAATTTTGACTTTAAATGATGTTGCCAGATTTAGATGCCGAATTGGTCTATTGGCCGAACCATGGACAAAAAGCCACTTCTTATGATAATCAGTTAATTTTCGACCGAGTTATGGGGGTGATCTAGAGGCCGGTCCATGAACAAAAAGCCACTCCTTATGGGGTGAGAAATTTCGACCTGTGACTATATGGGATATTTGAGGGTCCCAATTTCACATGAATTTTGACCACAAATTATATTGCCAGATTTATATGCCGAATTGATCTACAGGTTAAGCCATGAACAAAAAGCCACTCCTTATGAAAAGCAGTTGATTTTTGACCGAG
Organism: Drosophila littoralis; assembly: GCA_018903485.1. Taxonomy (NCBI): domain Eukaryota; kingdom Metazoa; phylum Arthropoda; class Insecta; order Diptera; family Drosophilidae; genus Drosophila; species Drosophila littoralis. The sequence continues at coordinate 6,519 of JAEIGF010000399.1, forward strand.
GTCTGAGGGTGAGAAATTTCGACCTGTGACTATATGGGATTTTTGGGGGTCTCAATTTCACATGAATTTGACCAAAAATAATATTGCCAGATTTAGATGCCGAATTGATCTATAGGTTAAGCCATGAGCAAAAAGCCACTCCTTAAGAAAAGAAGTTAATTTTTGACCGATCTATGGGGGTGATCTAGAGGCCGAGCCATGAACAAAAGCCTCTCCTTAAGAAAAGCAGTTAATTTTTGACCGAGCTATGGGGGTGATCTAGAGGCCGAGCCATGAACAAATAGCCACTCCTTAAGAAAAGTGGTTGATTTTTGACCGAGTTCTGGTGGTGAGAAATTTCGACCTGTGTCTATATGGGATATTAGAGGATCCCATTTTCACATGAATTTTGACTAAAAATTATGTTGCCAGATTTAAATGCCGAATTGATCTATTGGCCGAAGCATGGACAAAAAGCAACTTCTTATAATAATCAGTTAATTTTCGACCGAGCTATGGGGGTGATCTAGAGGCCGAGCCATGAACAAAAAGCCACTACTTATGAAATGCAGTTGAATTTTGGACGAGTTCTGGTGGTGAAAAATTTAGACCTGCGACTATATGGGATATTTGAGGGTCCCATTTTCACATGAATTTTGACCAAAAATAATATTGCCAGATTTAGAGGCCGAATTGATATATAGGTTAAGCCATGAGCAAAAAGCCACTCCCTAAGAAAAGAAGTTAATTTTTGACCGAGTTAATCATCTAGAGGCCGAGCCATGAATAAGAAGCCATTACTTATGTTACGCAGTTTATTTTTGACCGAGTTCTGAGGGTGAGAAATTTCGACCTGTGTCTATATGGGATATTAGAGGATCCCATTTTCACATGAATTTTGACTAAAAATGATGTTGCCAGATTTAGATGACGAATTGATCTATTGGCCGAAGCATGGACAAAAAGCCACTTCTTATGATAATCAGTTAATTTTCGACCGAGTTATGGGGGTGATCTAGAGGCCGAACAATGAACAAAAAGCAACTACTTATGAAGAGCAGTTGATATTTGACCGAGTTCTGAGGGTGAGATATTTCGACCTGTGACTATATGGGATTTTTGGGGGTCTCAATTTCACATGAATTTTGACCAAAAATAATATGACCAGACTTATATGCCGAATTGATCTACAGGTTAAGGCATGAACAAAAAGCCACTCCTTATGAAAAGCAGTTGACTTTTGACAGAGGTATGGGGGTGATCTAGAGGCCGAGCCATGAACAAATAGCCACTCCTTAAGAAAAGGAGTTGATTTTTGACCTAGTTCTGGTGGTGAGAAATTTCAACCTGTGTCTATATGGGATATTTGTGGATCCAATTTTCACATGAATATTGACCAAGAATAATATTGCCAGACTTATATGCCGAATTGATCTACAGGTTAAGCCATGAACAAAAAGACGCTCCTTAAGAAAATCAGTTCTGAGGGTGAGAAATTTCGACCTGTGACTATATGGGATATTTGAGGGTCCCATTTTCACATGAATTGTGACCAAAAATAATATTGCCAGATTTAGATGCCGAATTGATCTATAGGTTAAGCCATGAACAAAAAGCCACTCCTTAAGAAAAGCAGTTAATTTTTTACCGAGTTATGGGGGTGATCTAGAGGCCGAGCCATGAACAAAAAGCCACTCCTTAAGAAAAGCAGTTAATTTTTTACCGAGTTATGGGGGTGATCTAGAGGCCGAGCGATGAACAAATAGCCACTCTTAAGAAAAGGAATTGATTATTTACCGAGTTCTGGTGGTGAGAATATTCGACCTGCGACTATATGGGATTTTTGAGGGTCCCATTTTCACATGAATTTTGACCAAAAAGAATATTGCCAGATTTAGAGCCCGAATTGATCTATAGGCCAAGCCACGAACAAAAAGCCGCTCCTTAAGAAAAGCGGTTGATTTTTGACCGAGTTCTGGTGGTGAGAAATTACGACTTGTGTCTATATGGGATATTTGAGGGTCCCATTTTCACATGAATTTTGACCAAAAATGGTGTTGCAGGATTTAGATGCCGTGTTGATGTAGAGGTTAAGCCATGAGCAAAAAGCCACTCCTTAAGAAAAGAAGTTAGTTTTTGACCGATCTATGGGGGTGATCTAGAGGCCGAGCCATGAACAAAAAGCCACTACTTATGAAAAGCAGTTGATTTTTGGACGAGTTCTGGTGGTGAAATATTACGACCTGCGACTATATGGGATATTTGTGGATCCAATTTTCACATGAATATTGACCAAGAATAATATTGCCAGACTTATATGCCGAATTGATCTACAGGTTAAGCCATGAACAAAAAGCCACTCCTTAAGAAAAGCGGTTGATTTTTGACCGAGTTATGGGGGTGATCTCGAGGCCGAGCGATGAACAAATAGCCACTCCCTAAGAAAAGGAGTTGATTTTTGACCGAGTTCTGGTGGTGAGAATATTCGACCTGCGACTATATGGGATTTTGAGGGTCCCATTTTCACATGAATTTTGACCAAAAATAATATTGCCAGATTTAGAGGCCGAATTGATCTATAGGCAAAACAAGAAAAAGCTAGATTTATATGCCGAATTGATCTACAGGTTAAGCCATGAACAAAAAGCCACTCCTCAAAAAAAGCGGTTGATTTTTGACCGAGTTATTGGGGTGATCTCGAGGCCGAGCCATGAACAAATAACCACTCCCTAAGAAAAACAGTTGATTTTTGACCGAGTTCTGGTGGTGAGAAATTTCGACCTGTGTCTATATGGGATATTTGAGGGTCCCATTTTCACATGAATTTTGCCCAAAAATAATATTGCCAGATTTAGAGGCCGAATTGATCTATAGGCCAAGCCATGAACAAAAAGCTAGATTTATATGCCGAATTGATCTACAGGTTAAGCCATGAACAAAAAGCCACTCATTATGATAAGCAGTTGATTTTTGACCGAGTTATGGGGATGATTTAGAGGCCGAGCAATGAATAAAAAGCCATTACTTCTGTTACGCAGTTTATTTTTGACCGAGCTCTGAGGGTAAGAAATTTCGACCTGTGAGATTTAGATGCCGAATTGATCTATTGGCTGAAGCATGGACAAAAAGCCACTCCCTATGAAAATCAGTTGATTTTTGACCGAGTTATGGGGGTCATCTAGAGTCCGAGCCCTGAATAAAAAGCCATTACTTATGTTAAGCAGTTTATTTTTGACCGAGTTCTGAGGGTAAGAAATTTCGACCTGTGACTATATGGGATATTTGTGGATCCCATTTTCACATGAATTTTGACTTTAAATGATGTTGTCAGAATTAGATGCCGAATTGGTCTATTGGCCGAAGCATGGACAAAAAGCCACTTCTTATAATAATCAGTTAATTTTCGACCGAGTTATGGGGGTGATCTAGAGGCCGAGCCATGAACAAAAAGCCACTACTTATGCAAAGCAGTTGATTTTTGGACGAGTTCTGGTGGTGAAAAATTACGACCTGCGACTATATGGGATATTTGAGGGTCCCATTTTCACATGAATTTTGACCAAAAATAATATGGCCAGACTTATATGCCGAATTGATCTACAGGTTAAGCCATGAACAAAAAGCCACTCCTTATGAAAAGCAGTTGACTTTTGACAGAGGTATGGGGGTCATCTAGAGGCCGAGCCATTAACAAATAGCCACTCCTTAAGAAAAGGAGTTGATTTTTGACCTAGTTCTGGTGGTGAGAAATTTCAACCTGTGTCTATATGGGATATTTGTGGATCCAATTTTCACATGAATATTGTCCAAGGATAATATTGCCAGACTTATATGCCGAATTGATCTTCAGGTTAAGCCATGAACAAAAAGCCACTCCTTAAGAAAAGCGGTTGATTTTTGACCGAGTTATGGGGGTGATCTCGAGGCCGAGCGATGAATAGCCACTCCTTAAGAAAAGGAGTTGATTTTTGACCGAGTTCTGGTGGTGAGAATATTCGACCTGCGACTATATGGGATTTTTGAGGGTCCCATTTTCACATGAATTTTGACCAAAAATAATATTGCCAGATTTAGAGGCCGAATTGATCTATAGGCCAAGCCATGAACAAAAAGCCGCTCCTTAAGAAAAGCGGTTGATTTTTGACCGAGTTCTGGTGGTGAGAAATTACGACTTGTGTCTATATGGGATATTTGAGGATACCATTTTCACATGAATTTTGACCAAAAATAATATTGCCAGATTTAGAGGCCGAATCGATCTATAGGCCAAGCCATGAACAAAAAGCCAGATTTATATGCCGAATTGATCTACAGGTTAAGCCATGAACAAAAAGCCACTCATTATGATAAGCAGTTGATTTTTGACCGAGTTATGGGGGTGATCTAGAGGCCGAGCCATGAACAAATAGCCACTCCTTAAGAAAAGTGGTTGATTTTTGACCGAGTTCTGGTGGTGAGAAATTTCGACCTGTGTCTATATGGGATATTTGAGGATCCCATTTTCACATGAATTTTGACTTAAAAATTATGTTGCCAGATTTAAATGCCGAATTGATCTATTGGCCGAAGCATGGACAAAAAGCAACTTCTTATAATAATCAGTTAATTTTCGACCGAGCTATGGGGGTGATCTAGAGGCCGAGCCATGAACAAAAAGCCACTACTTATGAAATGCAGTTGAATTTTGGACGAGTTCTGGTGGTGAAAAATTTAGACCTGCGACTATATGGGATATTTGAGGGTCCCATTTTCACATGAATTTTGACCAAAAATAATATTGCCAGATTTAGAGGCCGAATTGATATATAGGTTAAGCCATGAGCAAAAAGCCACTCCTTAAGAAAAGAAGTTAATTTTTGACCGAGTTAATCATCTAGAGGCCGAGCCATGAATAAGAAGCCATTACTTATGTTACGCAGTTTATTTTTGACCGAGTTCTGAGGGTGAGAAATTTCGACCTGTGTCTATATGGGATATTAGAGGATCCCATTTTCACATGAATTTTGACTAAAAATGATGTTGCCAGATTTAGATGACGAATTGATCTATTGGCCGAAGCCATGGACAAAAAGCCACTTCTTATGATAATCAGTTAATTTTCGACCGAGTTATGGGGGTGATCTAGAGGCCGAACAATGAACAAAAAGCAACTACTTATGAAGAGCAGTTGATATTTGACCGAGTTCTGAGGGTGAGATATTTCGACCTGTGACTATATGGGATTTTTGGGGGTCTCAATTTCACATGAATTTTGACCAAAAATAATATGACCAGACTTATATGCCGAATTGATCTACAGGTTAAGGCATGAACAAAAAGCCACTCCTTATGAAAAGCAGTTGACTTTTGACAGAGGTATGGGGTGATCTAGAGGCCGAGCCATGAACAAATAGCCACTCCTTAAGAAAAGGAGTTGATTTTTGACCTAGTTCTGGTGGTGAGAAATTTCAACCTGTGTCTATATGGGATATTTGTGGATCCAATTTTCACATGAATATTGACCAAGAATAATATTGCCAGACTTATATGCCGAATTGATCTACAGGTTAAGCCATGAACAAAAGGCGCTCCTTAAGAAAATCAGTTCTGAGGGTGAGAAATTTCGACCTGTGACTATATGGGATATTTGAGGGTCCCATTTTCACATGAATTGTGACCAAAAATAATATTGCCAGATTTAGATGCCGAATTGATCTATAGGTTAAGCCATGAACAAAAAGCCACTCCTTAAGAAAAGCAGTTAATTTTTTACCGAGTTATGGGGGTGATCTAGAGGCCGAGCCATGAACAAAAAGCCACTCCTTAAGAAAAGCAGTTAATTTTTTACCGAGTTATGGGGGTGATCTAGAGGCCGAGCGATGAACAAATAGCCACTTCTTAAGAAAAGGAATTGATTATTTACCGAGTTCTGGTGGTGAGAATATTCGACCTGCGACTATATGGGATTTTTGAGGGTCCCATTTTCACATGAATTTTGACCAAAAAGAATATTGCCAGATTTAGAGCCCGAATTGATCTATAGGCCAAGCCACGAACAAAAAGCCGCTCCTTAAGAAAAGCGGTTGATTTTTGACCGAGTTCTGGTGGTGAGAAATTACGACTTGTGTCTATATGGGATATTTGAGGGTCCCATTTTCACATGAATTTTGACCAAAAATGGTGTTGCCAGATTTAGATGCCGAATTGATCTAGAGGTTAAGCCATGAACAAAAAGCCACTCCTTAAGAAAAGCGGTTGATTTTTGACCGAGTTATGGGGGTGATCTAGAGGCCGAGCCATGAACAAAAAGCCACTACTTATGAAAAGCAGTTGATTTTTGACCGAGTTCTGGTGGTGAAGAAATTACGACCTGCGACTATATGGGATATTTGTGGATCCCATTTTCACATGAATATTGACCAAGAATAATATTGCCAGACTTATATGCCGAATTGATCTACAGGTTAAGCCATGAACAAAAAGCCACTCCTTAAGAAAAGCGGTTGATTTTTGACCGAGTTATGGGGGTGATCTAGAGGCCGAGCGATGAACAAATAGCCACTCCTTAAGAAAAGGAGTTGATTTTTGACCGAGTTCTGGTGGTGAGAAAATTCGACCTGCGACTATATGGGATATTTGAGGGTCCCATTTTCACATGAATTTTGACCTAAAATAATATTGCCATATGTTTGCCATGAAAAAAGCTAGATTTATATGCCGAATTGATCTACAGGTTAAGCCATGAACAAAAAGCCACTCCTTAAAAAAGCGGTTGATTTTTGACCGAGTTATGGGGGTGATCTAGAGGCCGAGCCATGAACAAATAGCCACTCCTTAAGAAAAAGCAGTTGATTTTTGACCGAGTTCTGGTGGTGAGAAATTTCGACCTGTGTCTATATGGGATATTTGAGGGTCCCATTTTCACATGAATTTTGCCCAAAAATAATATTGCCAGATTTAGAGGCCGAATTGATCTTTAGGCCAAGCCATGAAGAAAAGCTAGATTTATATGCCGAATTGATCTACAGGTTAAGCCATGAACAAAAAGCCACTCATTATGATAAGCAGTTGATTTTTGACCGAGTTATGGGGATGATTTAGAGGCCGAGCAATGAATAAAAAGCCATTACTTCTGTTACGCAGTTTATTTTTGACCGATTCTGAGGGTAAGAAATTTCGACCTGTGAGATTTAGATGCCGAATTGATCTATTGGCTGAAGCCATGGACAAAAAGCCACTCCCTATGAAAATCAGTTGATTTTTGACCGAGTTATGGGGGTCATCTAGAGTCCGAGCCCTGAATAAAAAGCCACTCCTTATGTTAAGCAGTTTATTTTTGACCGAGTTCTGGGGGTGAGAAATTTCGACCTGTGACTATATGGGATATTTGTGGATCCCATTTTCACATGAATTTTGACTTTAAATGATGTTGTCAGAATTAGATGCCGAATTGATCTATAGGCCTAAGCCATGAACAAAAAGCCACTCCTTATAAAAATCAGTTAATTTTTGACCGAGTTATGGGGGTGATCTAGAGGCCGAGCCATGAACAAAAAGCCACTACTTATGCAAAGCAGTTGATTTTGGACGAGTTCTGGTGGTGAAAAATTACGACCTGCGACTATATGGGATATTTGAGGGTCCCATTTTCACATGAATTTTGACCAAAAATAATATGGCCAGACTTATATGCCGAATTGATCTACAGGTTAAGCCATGAACAAAAAGCCACTCCTTATGAAAAGCAGTTGACTTTTGACAGAGGTATGTGTGTAATCTAGAGCCCGAGCCATGAACAAAAGCCACTCCTTAAGAAAAGGAGTTGATTTTTGACCTAGTTCTGGTGGTGAGAAATTTCGACCTGTGTCTATATGGGATATTAGAGGGTCCCATTTTCACATGAATATTGACCAAGGATAATATTGCCAGACTTATATGCCGAATTGATCTTCAGGTTAAGCCATGAACAAAAAGCCACTCCTTAAGATAAGCGGTTGATTTTTGACCGAGTTATGGGGGTGATCTCGAGGCCGAGCGATGAATAGCCACTCCTTAAGAAAAAGAGTTGATTTTTGACCGAGTTCTGGTGGTGAGAATATTCGACCTGCGACTATATGGGATTTTTGAGGGTCCCATTTTCACATGAATTTTGACCAAAAATAATATTGCCAGATTTAGAGGCCGAATTGATCTATAGGCCAAGCCATGAACAAAAAGCCGCTCCTTATGAAAAGCGGTTGATTTTTGACCGAGTTCTGGGGTGAGAAATTACGAGCCTTGTGTCTAAAAGGCATATTTGAGGATACCATTTTACCATGAGTTTTGACCAAAAATAATATTGCCAGATTTAGAGGCCGAATTCGATCCTATTGGCCAAGAATTTGAAAAAATAATAGCCAGATTTATATGCCGAATTGATCTACAGGTTAAGCCATGAACAAAAAGCCACTCATTATGATAAGCAGTTGATTTTTGACCGAGTTATGGGGATGATTTAGTGGCCGAGCCATGAATAAAAAGCCACTACTTATGTTACGCAGTTTATTTTGACCAGTTCTGGAGTGTTAAGAGTTTATTTTTGACCGAGTTCTGAGGGTAAGAAATTTCGACCTGTGACTATATGGGATATTTGTGGATCCCATTTTCAACAGAATTTTGACTTAAAATGATGTTGCCAGATTTAGATGCCGAATTGGTCTATTGGCTGAACCATGGACAAAAAGCCACTCCTTATGAAAAGCAGTTGATTTTTGACCGAGCTATGGGGGTGATCCAGAGCCCGGCCCATGAACAAAAAGCCACTCCTTATGAAGGGTGATTTTTGACCGAATGAATTCGACCTGTGACTATATGGGATTTTTGAGGGTCCCATTTGCACATGAATTTTGACCAAAAATAATATTGCCAGAATTAGAGGCCGAATTGATCTATAGGCCAAGCCATGAACAAAAAGCCACTCCTTAAGAAAAGCTGTTGATTTTTGACCGAGTTATGGGGGTGATCTAGAGGCCGAGCCATGAACAAATAGCCACTCCTTAAAAAAAGCAGTTGATTTTTGACCGAGTTCTGGGGGTGAGAAATTTCGACCTGTGACTATATGGGCTTTTTAAGGGTCCCATTTTCCCATGAATTTTGACCAAAAATAATATTGCCAGACTTAGATGCCGAATTGATCTATAGGTTAAGCCATGAGCAAAAAGCCACTCCTTAAGAAAAGCAGTTAATTTTTGACCGAGTTATGGGGGTGATCTAGAGGCCGAGCCATGAACAAATAGCCACTCCTTAAGAAAAGCGAGTTGATTTTTGACCGAGTTCTGGTGGTGAGAAATTTCGACCTGTGTCATATGGGATATTAGGGGGTCCCATTTTCCATGAATATTGACCAAGGATATTTGCAGACTTATATGCCGAATTGATCTTGAGGTTAAGCCATGAACAAATAGCCACTCCTTAAGAAAAGGCGTTGATTTTTGACCGAGTTCTGGGGGTGAAAAATTTTGACCTGTGACTATATGGGATATTTGAGGGTCCCATTTTCACATGAATTTTGACCAAAAATAATATGGCCAGACTTATATGCCGAATTGATCTTCAGGTTAAGCCATGACATAAGCCAAATCCACCTAAAAAAGCGGTTGATTTTTGCCGAGTTATGGGGGTGATCTCATAGGCCAAGCCATGAACAAAAGCCGCTCCTTAAGAAAAGGGGTTGATTTTTGACCGAGTTCTGGTGGTGAGAATATTACGACCTGCGACTATATGGGATATTTGAGGGTACCATTTTCACATGAATTTTGACCAAAAATAATATTGCCAGATTTAGAGGCCGAATTGATCTATAGGCCAAGCCATGAACAAAAAGCCAGATTTATATGCCGAATTGATCTACAGGTTAAGCCATGAACAAAAAGCCACTCATTATGATAAGCAGTTGATTTTTGACCGAGTTATGGGGATGATTTAGAGGCCGAGCCATGAATAAAAAGCCATTACTTATGTTACGCAGTTTATTTTTGACCGAGTTCTGAGGGTATGAAATTTCGACCTGTGACTATATGGGATATTTGAGGATCCCATTTTCCCATGAATTTTGATTAAAAATTATGTTGCCAGATTTAGATGCCGAATTGGTCTATTGGCCGAACCATGAACAAAAAGCCACTCCTTAAGAAAAGCGGTTGATTTTTGACCGAGTTATGGGGGTGATCCAGAGCCCGGCCCATGAACAAGAAGCCACTCCTTATGGGGTGAGAAATTTCGACCTGTGACTACTTGGGATATTTGAGGGTCCCATTTGCACATGAATTTTGACCCAAAATAATATTGCCAGAATTAGAGGCCGAATTGATCTATAGGCCAAGCCACGAACAAAAAGCCAGATTTATATGCCGAATTGATCTACAGGTTAAGCCATGAACAAAAAGCCACTCATTATGATAAGCAGTTGATTTTTGACCGAGTTATGGGGATGATTTAGAGGCCGAGCCATGAACAAAAAGCCACTACTTATGAAAAGCAGTTGATTTTTGACCGAGTTCTGGGGGTGAGAAATTTCGACCTGTGACTATATGGGATATTTGAGCGTCCCATTTTCACATGAATTTTGACCAAGAATAATATTGCCAGATTTAGATGCCGAATTGATCTAAAGGCCAAGCCATGAACAAAAAGCCACTCCTTAAGAAAGGCGGTTGATTTTTGACCGAGTTATGGGGGTGATCTAGAGGCCGAGCCATGAACAAATAGCCACTCCATAAAAAAAGGAGTTGATTTTTGACCGAGTTCTGGTGGTGAGAAATTTCGACCTGTGACTATATGGGCTATTTAAGGATCCGATTTTCCCATGAATTTTGACTAAAAATTATGTTGCCAGACTTATATGCCGAATTGATCTACAGGTTAAGCCATGAACAAAAAGCCACTCCTTAAGAAAAGCAGTTAATTTTTGACCGAGCTATGGGGGTGATCTAGAGGCCGAGCCATTAACAAATAGCCACTCCTTAAGAAAAGGAGTTGATTTTTTACCTAGTTCTGGTGGTGAGAAATTTCAACCTGTGTCTATATGGGATATTTGTGGATCCAATTTTCACATGAATATTGACCAAGGATAATACTGCCAGACTTATATGCCGAATTGATCTACAGGTTAAGCCATGAACAAAAAGCCACTCCTTAAGAAAAGCGGTTGATTTTTGACCGAGTTCTGGTGGTGAGAATATTCGACCTGCGACTATATGGGATTTTTGAGGGTCCCATTTTCACATGAATCTTGACCAAAAATAATATTGCCATATTTAGAGGCCGAATTGATCTATAGGCCAAGCCATGAACAAAAAGCCGCTCCTTAAGAAAAGCGGTTGATTTTTGACCGAGTTCTGGTGGTGAGAAATTACGACTTGTGTCTATATGGGATATTTGAGGATACCATTTTCACATGAATTTTGACTAAAAATAATATTGCCAGATTTAGAGGCCGAATTGATCTATAGGCCAAGCCATGAACAAAAAGCCAGATTTATATGCCGAATTGATCTACAGGTTAAGCCATGAACAAAAAGCCACTCATTATGATAAGCAGTTGATTTTTGACCGAGTTATGGGGATGATTTAGAGGCCGAGCCATGAATAAAAAGCCATTACTTATGTTACGCAGTTTATTTTTGACCGAGTTCTGAGGGTATGAAATTTCGACCTGTGACTATATGGGATATTTGAGGATCCCATTTTCCCATGAATTTTGATTAAAAATTATGTTGCCAGATTTAGATGCCGAATTGGTCTATTGGCCGAACCATGAACAAAAAGCCACTCCTTAAGAAAAGCGGTTGATTTTTGACCGAGTTATGGGGGTGATCTCGAGGCCGAGCGATGAACAAATAGCCACTCCTTAAGAAAAGCAGTTGATTTTTGACCGAGTTCTGGTGGTGAGAATATTCGACCTGCGACTATATGGGATTTTTGAGGGTCCCATTTTCACATGAATCTTGACCAAAAATAATATTGCCAGATTTAGAGGCCGAATTGATCTATAGGCCAAGCCATGAACAAAAAGCCGCTCCTTAAGAAAAGCGGTTGATTTTTGACCGAGTTCTGGTGGTGAGAAATTACGACTTGTGTCTATATGGGATATTTGAGGATACCATTTTCACATGAATTTTGACTAAAAATAATATTGCCAGATTTAGAGGCCGAATTGATCTATAGGCCAAGCCATGAACAAAAAGCCAGATTTATATGCCGAATTGATCTACAGGTTAAGCCATGAACAAAAAGCCACTCATTATGATAGGCAGTTGATTTTTGACCGAGTTATGGGGATGATTTAGAGGCCGAGCCATGAATAAAAAGCCATTACTTATGTTACGCAGTTTATTTTTGACCGAGTTCTGAGGGTATGAAATTTCGACCTGTGACTATATGGGATATTTGAGGATCCCATTTTCCCATGAATTTTGATTAAAAATTATGTTGCCAGATTTAGATGCCGAATTGGTCTATTGGCCGAACCATGAACAAAAAGCCACTCCTTAAGAAAAGCGGTTGATTTTTGACCGAGTTATGGGGGTGTTCTAGAGGCCGAGCCATGAACAAAAAGCCACTCCTTACGAAAATCAGTTGATTTTTGCCCGAGTTCTGGGGGTGATCCAGAGCCCGGCCCATGAACAAGAAGCCACTCCTTATGGGGTGAGAAATTTCGACCTGTGACTACTTGGGATATTTGAGGGTCCCATTTTCACATGAATTTTGACCCAAAATAATATTGCCAGAATTAGAGGCCGAATTGATCTATAGGCCAAGCCATGAACAAAAAGCCAGATTTATATGCCGAATTGATCTACAGGCTAAGCCATGAACAAAAAGCCACTCACTATGATAAGCAGTTGATTTTTGACCGAGTTATGGGGATGATTTAGAGGCCGAGCCATGAACAAAAAGCCACTACTTATGAAAAGCAGTTGATTTTTGACCGAGTTCTGGGGGTGAGAAATTTCGACCTGTGACTATATAGGATATTTGAGCGTCCCATTTTCAATGAATTTTGACCAAGAATAATATTGCCAGATTTAGATGCCGAATTGATCTACAGGCCAAGCCATGAACAAAAAGCCACTCCTTAAGAAAGGCGGTTGATTTTTGACCGAGTTATGGGGGTGATCTAGAGGCCGAGCCATGAACAAATAGCCACTCCATAAAAAAAGGAGTTGATTTTTGACCGAGTTCTGGTGGTGAGAAATTTCGACCTGTGACTATATGGGCTATTTGAGGATCCCATTTTCCCATGAATTTTGACTAAAAATTATGTTGCCAGATTTAGATGCCGAATTGATCTATTGGCTGAAGCATGGACAAAAAGCCACTCCTTATGAAAATCAGTTGATTTTTGACCGAGTTATGGGGGTCATCTAGAGGCCGAGCCATGAATAAAAAGCTGTTAAAGTTCAAGTTCAATTATGAATTATGCCATCACTAAGATTTATGAACCAGTTCACATTTGTTCTTATTCTATGAACCTTTTGTAATTTCTCTTCACTCTAAAATAAACGTTCGTCGTGTTCACATTGTTCGTCGTGTGATCTCAGTTCTTATTTGGTTGCCTTATTATTACTTTGCCCTGTGCAGACTCTTTTACACTAACATTGGTTATGGGCCCAGAGTCACGAAAGTATTAATAAGGAAAAATGAGTCAATTTCAAATCGAAAAGTTAAATGATAAAAACTACGATGTATGGGCTATACAGATGAAAAGTGTTCTAATTCACCAAGAACTTTGGAATGTAGTCTGTGGCAAGTTGGAGGTCAACGCAGCTGCTGCAAATACAGTTTTGATGGATGAAAAGGCGCTCGCGTGCATTGTGTTAAATGTTAATGTGGCGCAATTAAGCTATGTAAAAAATGCACAGTCCTCTAAAGAAGCGTGGGACAAATTACGTGAAGTGCATGTGCCGACGGGTCCGATTCATAAAGTTTCGTTGTATAAAAAGTTGCTAAACATGAAATTAGACATAAACGAAAATGTATCGCAATATATAAATTCGTTTATTGAGGTTATTGACAAGTTAACCGAAGTGAGCATTGATTTGCAAGACGAGTTAAAAGTAATTATATTGCTGTCAAGTTTAAGCACGGAATATGAACATTTCGTTGTTGCAATGGAGACAAGAGACTCATTGCCAGTTTTTGATGTACTTAAAATAAAGCTATTAGCAGAGGCTGATAGAATATCACAAAATTGCGAAATAGGTAACAACCAGCAAGCATTCTTCGTAGGCGCTCGTTCGGCGAAAAGAGAGCACAAGAACGAAGGTCGTGTAAAGAAAGACTGGAAATTTAACGGAATATGTTTCAATTGCGGTAAACGAGGCCACAAATCGGCGGAATGCAAAGAAAAGCGAGAGAAACAAAAAGCAGTGCGAAAATCAAAACGAAGGACAACAACAAAAATGCTCGTACGCCGTATACACAGCAATACAAAAGGAACATGCAAAAAAAGCTAGTTGGTGTCTGGACAGTGGTGCCACTACGCATATGTGTTGTGACAGAAATTTGTTTGTGTCATTGAAAGAAGAAACATCACGAATTATGTTAGCGGGAGATAAATTCATAGAATCTGCAGGCAAAGGAGTCGTAAAAATAAAAACGCATAATTGTGAAATTCTGTTGCATGATGTATTGTATGTCCCGTCACTGCATATAAACTTCTATTCGGTCAGCAAAGCGTTAAAATTCGGACATTCAGTTGTTTTCAAGAACAATCGTGCAGTAGTTCAATGCAAAAACGGTTCAGTGTTACTAATGGCTGATTTAATCGGAAATTTGTTTTTGTTTTATGATGTGAATCAAAATAAATTGTTTTCAATGCAAGAAAAAGCAATAGTTTGGCACAATCGGTATGGCCACCTAAACTTTCGCAGCTTAAAAGAGCTAGTAAATAGTGAACGTGTCCACGGTATTGACTTAAAAAACTTCTCAACTGAAATAAACTGCAACACATGTAATTTATCGAAAATCTGTGCATTGCCATTTCAAACGAATGATAAGGGTGCAACTAATTGTTTGGATTTAATACACACGGACGTATGCGGGCCTATAAATGTTCCATCAATTGGTGGTGCGAAATATTTCATAACATTCATAGACGATCGGTCCAAAAGAATTTTTGTATATTTTATGAAATCCAAAAACGAAGCACTTGATAAATTTGAAACATTTAAAAACCTAGTTGAGTGTCAAATGCAACACAAAATAAAAGCCATCCGTAGTGACAATGGCAAAGAGTTTGTTAATGGTAAATTCGATGCGCTGTTAAAAAGATGTGGCATAAAAAGACAGTTAACAGTGCCCTACACGCCACAACAAAACGGAGTGGCAGAGAGAGCGAATCGAACGCTGGTAGAAATGGCTCGCGCTATGATGGTCCATGCAAACGTTGAAGAATCCCTATGGGCTGAAGCTGTTGCAACTGCAGCTTACATACGGAATAGGTCCCCCTCCCAGGCACTGCAAGGCACTACTCCTTATGAAGTTTGGAGCGGCCGCAAGCCATCAGTGTCTCATCTACGAATTTTTGGGTCACCCGTCTACGCGCTGGACAAATTGCATCACAAGAAATTTAAACCCAAAGGAAAAGAATATATGTTTGTTGGCTACTCTCTTACTGCAAAGGCATATCGACTGTTCGACAAAGACACTAAACAAGTGATCGAGAGGCGTGACGTCAAATTTGTTGAAAGAGAAGCGCAAAAATTAGATGCTCAATCCCCATCTAATGACGATTTTACTTCTTTTATAATTAGCAGTAACATATATGGGGATCCCAATGTTGGAGAGGCAGCGCCAGAGGAACTGCCAGAGCAGGCAGTTACAGCAGAGCCAGCAATCAATGAAGAAATCCAAAACCAAGAGCCCATAATCGATAATCATTCAGACAATGATATGGAGAATTATGAGAGTTTTGGAGATTCTGATTCAACGAGCAGCCCTGATGAAGAAGTGGACATACGACGTGGCCCAGGCAGGCCTACGCTTATTCGAACTGGAAGACCTGGAAGGCCAAGAAAGCAGTACAACGAGCTTCATATTATGACAAACTATGACATGGAAACGCCAAATACAGCTAAGCAGGCGTTGCATGGCAAACATGCGTTTGAGTGGGAGGAATCTATGAAATGTGAGTACGATGCCCTCATCGCAAACAACACCTGGTCGCTGGTTGATCTTCCACCCAATGCAAAAGTTATTGGATGCATGTGGGTATATAAAGTGAAAAGAGACAGCCAGGGTAATATTGAGCGGTTCAAGTCAAGACTAGTCGCTAAGGGTTGCAGCCAGCAATATGGCGTGAACTTCAGTGAAACATTTTCGCCAGTCATACGATATGAAAATATTAGAATGTTGTTGGCTGTAGCTGCAGAAAAAGAATTATACCTGCATCAAATGGACGTTTCAAATGCCTACCTCAACAGCGAGCTTACTGAGAGTGTCTATATGAAGCAGCCGGAACATTTTGTCAGCAAAGATTACCCAAATCGTGTTCTGAAGTTGAACAAAGCGTTGTACGGACTCAAGCAGTCAGGCAGAGCGTGGAACAGCACTCTAGATGACGCATTAAAAAGACTGGGATTTAAGGCCACACAAAATGAACCATGCATGTATAAAAATATTTCTGAAGATTCGTACAATTTGATAGCTGTATATGTGGATGATTTAATAATAGCTTGTTCTAAACGCTCAGATCTAATGTACTTTAAGAAGAAGTTGCAGGAAATGTTTGATGTTCACGACAATGGTCAGTTAAATCACTTTTTAGGCATTGAAATACAGCGTGAAGGAGATTTAGGTGCTATCTCTATTTGTCAGAAACAGTATATAAGGTGCCTACTGGTGAAATACGGCATGAACGTCTGTCGTCCTGTATCGACACCTTTAGTTCCTGGATTCCAAATAAGCTGCAACGAAGGTAAATGCAGCAAAGCAGACGTGACTGGATACCAATCACTAATTGGATCACTTACGTATCTGGCCATCTCAAGTCGGCCTGATATAGCTCATTCCGTAAGTAAGCTAGCGCAACGGAATACTGATCCGCACCACGAGCATGAGTCCGCCGCAAAGCACATATTGCGCTACCTGGCAAAGACAATTGACCTAAAACTCCATTATCGAAAAACTGGTCAAGGATTGCACGCATTTGTCGATGCAGACTGGGCTAATGACAGCCTGGATAGAAAATCGTATACTGGCTTCGGATTTTATCTTGGAGGTTCAGCATTTTCTTGGGAATCAAAAAAACAAGGAGTGGTCGCTCAGAGCAGTACTGAGGCTGAATATGTAGCCTTATCAACAACGGCAAAAGAGGCAACATATCTACGACGACTACTGGAAGAGATTGAGTTTCATCGTCCAACAGAGCCCGTGCAAATCTATGGTGACAATTTGAGTGCTCAGCAAATTGCAGCTAATCCTGTACACCATAAGCGAACAAAGCATATCGATATTAAATATCATTACATACGAGAGGTTCTAGCATTAAAAATTGTTTGTATTAATTATGTTCCCACAAATGAAAATGTTGCAGATATCTTAACAAAAAATTTACACAAAGAAAAGCATCAGAAATTTGTTAAATTGCTTGGTTTGGTTGAATAAGAAATACTGTATGTCAAATTAAAATATTAACTTGAGAAGAAGTGTTAAAGTTCAAGTTCAATTATGAATTATGCCATCACTAAGATTTATGAACCAGTTCACATTTGTTCTTATTCTATGAACCTTTTGTAATTTCTCTTCACTCTAAAATAAACGTTCGTCGTGTTCACATTGTTCGTCGTGTGATCTCAGTTCTTATTTGGTTGCCTTATTATTACTTTGCCCTGTGCAGACTCTTTTACACTAACAAAAGCCATTACTTATGTTACGCAGTTTATTTTTGACCGAGTTCTGAGGGTAAGAAATTTCGACCTGTGACTTTATGGGATATTTGAGGGTCCCATTTTCACATGAATTTTGACCAAAAATTATGTTGCCAGATTTAGATGCCGAATTGGTCTATTGGCCGAACCATGAACAAAAAGCCACTCCTTAAGAAAAGCGGTTGATTTTTGACCGAGTTATGGGGGTGTTCTAGAGGCCGAGCCATGAACAAAAAGCCACTCCTTACGAAAATCAGTTGATTTTTGCCCGAGTTCTGGGGGTGATCCAGAGACCGGCCCATGAACAAAAATCCACTCCTTATGGGGTGAGAAATTTCGAACTGTGACTATATGGGATTTTTGAGGGTCCCATTTGCACATGAATTTTGACCAAAAATAATATTGCCAGACTTATATGCCGAATTGATCTACAGGTTAAGCCATGAACAAAAAGCCACTCCTTAAGAAAGGCGGTTGATTTTTGACCGAGTTATGGGGGTGATCTAGAGGCCAAGCCATGAACAAAAAGCCACTCCTTAAGAAAAGCGGTTGATTTTTGACAGAGTTATGACCTTAAGAAAAGCAGTTGATATTTGACCGAGTTCTGAGGGTAAGAAATTTCGACCTGTGACTATATGGGATATTTGAGGGTCCCATTTTCACATGAATTTTGACCAAAAATAATATTGCCAGATTTATATGCCGAATTGATCTACAGGTTAAGCCATCAACAAAAAGCCACTCCTTATGAAAAGCAGTTGATTTTGACCGAGTTATGGGGGTGATCTAGAGGCCGAGCCATGAACAAAAAGCCACTACTTATGAAAAACAGTTGATTTTTGACCGAGTTCTGGGGGTGAGGAATTTCGACCTGTGACTATATGGGATATTTGAGGGTCCCATTTTCACATGAATTTTGACCAAAAATGGTGTTGCAGGATTTAGATGCCGTATTGATCTAGAGGTTAAGCCATAAACAAAAAGCCACTCCTTAAGAAAAGCAGTTGATTTTTGACCGATCTATGGGGGTGATCTAGAGGCCGAGCCATAACAAAAAGCAACTACTTATGAAAAGCAGTTGATATTTGACCGAGTTCTGAGGGTGAGAAATTTCGACCTGTGACTATATGGGATTTTTGGGGGTCTCAATTTCACATGAATTTTGACCAAAAATAATATTGCCAGATTTAGATGCCGAATTGATCTGTAGGTTAAGCCATGAGCAAAAGCCACTCCTTAAGAAAAGAAGTTAATTTTTGACCGATCTATGGGGGTGATCTCGAGGCCGAGCCATGAACAAAAAGCCACTCCTTAAGAAAAGCAGTTAATTTTTGACCGAGCTATGGGGGTGATCTAGAGGCCGAGCCATGAACAAATAGCCACTCCTTAAGAAAAGGAGTTGATTTTTGACCTAGTTCTGGTGTAGAGAAATTTCAACCTGTGTCTATATGGAATATTTGTGGATCCAATTTTCACATGAATATTGACCAAGAATAATATTGCCAGACTTATATGCCGAATTGATCTACAGGTTAAGCCATGCACAAAAAGCCACTCGTTATGCTAAGCAGTTGATTTTGACCGAGTTATGGGGGTGAGAAATTACGACTTGTGCCTATATGGAATATTTGAGGATACCATTTTCACATGAATTTTGACCAAAAATAATATTGCTAGACTTAGAGGCCGAATTGATCTATAGGCCAAGCCATGAACAAAAAGCCACTCCTTAAGAAATGCGGTTGATTTTTGACCGAGTTCTGGTGGTGAGAAATTTCGACCTGTGTCTATATGGGATATTATATGATCCCATTTTCACATGAATTTTGACTAAAAATTATGTTGCCAGATTTAGATGCCGAATTGATCTATTGGCCGAAGCATGGACAAAAAGCCACTTCTTATGATAATCAGTTAATTTTCGACCGAGTTATGGGGGTGATCTAGAGGCCGAGCCATGAACAAAAAGCCACTACTTATGAAAAGCAGTTGATTTTTGGACGAGTTCTGGTGGTGAAAAATTACGATCTGCGACTATATGGGATATTTGAGGGTCCCATTTTCACATGAATTTTGACCAAAAATAATATTGCCAGACTTATATGCCGAATTGATCTACAGGTTAAGCCATGAAAAAATAGCCACTCCTTATGAAAAGCAGTTGACTTTTGACAGAGGTATGGGGGTGATCTAGAGGCCGAGCCATGAACAAATAGCCACTCCTTCTGAAAAGCAGTTAATTTTTGAACGAGTTATGGGGGTGATCTAGAGGCCGAGCCATTAACAAATAGCCACTCCTTAAGAAAAGGAGTTGATTTTTGACCAAGTTCTGGTGGTGAGAAATTTCAACCTGTGTCTACATGGGATATTTGTGGATTCAATTTTCACATGAATATTGACCAAGAATAATATTGCCAGACTTATATGCCGAATTGATCTACAGGTTAAGCCATGAACAAAAAGCCACTCCTTATGAAAAGCAGTTGATTTTTGACAGAGGTATGGGGGTGATCTAGAGGCCGATCCATGAACAAATAGCCACTCCTTAAGAAAAGGAGTTGATTTTTGACCGAGTTCTGGGGGTGAGAAATTTCGACCTGTGACTATACGGGATATTTGAGGGTTCCATTTGCACATGAATTTTGACCAAAAATAATATGGCCAGACTTATATGCCGAATTGATCTACAGGTTGAGCAATGAACAAAAAGCCACTCCTTATGAAAAGCAGTTGACTTTTGACAGAGGTATGGGAGTCATCTAGAGGCCGAGCCATGAACAAATAGCCACTCCTTAAGAAAAGCAGTTAATTTTTTACCGAGTTATGGGGGTG
Organism: Drosophila littoralis; assembly: GCA_018903485.1. Classification (NCBI taxonomy): domain Eukaryota; kingdom Metazoa; phylum Arthropoda; class Insecta; order Diptera; family Drosophilidae; genus Drosophila; species Drosophila littoralis. Next base: position 27,218 of record JAEIGF010000399.1, read on the forward strand.
ATCTAGAGGCCGAGCCATTAACAAATAGCCACTCCTTAAGAAAAGGAGTTGATTTTTGACCTAGTTCTGGTGTAGAGAAATTTCAACCTGTGTCTATATGGAATATTTGTGGATCCAATTTTCACATGAATATTGACCAAGAATAATATTGCCAGACTTATATGCCGAATTGATCTACAGGTTAAGCCATGCACAAAAAGCCACTCGTTATGCTAAGCAGTTGATTTTGACCGAGTTATGGGGGTGAGAAATTACGACTTGTGCCTATATGGGATATTTGAGGGTACCATTTTTACATGAATTTTGACCAAAAATAATATTGCTAGACTTAGAGGCCGAATTGATCTATAGGCCAAGCCATGAACAAAAAGCCACTCCTTAAGAAATGCGGTTGATTTTTGACCGAGTTCTGGGGGTGAGGAATTTCGACCTGTGACTATATGGGATATTTGAGGGTCCCATTTTCACATGAATTTTGACCAAAAATGGTGTTGCAGGATTTAGATGCCGAATTGGTCTATTGGCCGAACCATGGACAAAAAGCCACTCCTTATGAAAAGCAGTTGACTTTTGCCCGAGTTCTGGGGGTGAAAATCCAGAGCCCGGCCCATGAACAAAAATCCACTCCTTATTGGGGTGAGAAATTTCGACCTGTGACTATATGGGATATTTGAGGGTCCCATTTTTACATGAATTTTGATTTAAAAAAGATGTTGCCAGATTTAGATGCCGAATTGATCTAGAGGCCGAACCATGAACAGAAAGCCACTAATTATAAAAAGCAGTTGATTTCTGATCGAGTTCTGGGGGCTAGAAATTTCGACCTGTGACTATATGGGAGATTTGAGGGTGCCATTTTCACATGAATTTTGACCAAAAATGGTGTTGAAGGATTTAGATGCCGTTTTGATCTAGAGGTTAAGCCATGAACAAAAAGCCACTCCTTAAGAAATGCAGTTGATTTTTGACCGATCTATGGGGGTGATCTTGAGGCCGAGCCATGAACAAAAAGCCACTACTTATGAAAAGCAGTTGATTTTTGACCGAGTTCTGGGGGTGAGGAATTTCGACCTGTGACTATATGGGATATTGAGGGTCCCATTTTCACATGAATTTTGACCAAAAATGGTGTTGAAGGATTTAGATGCCGTATTGATCTAGAGGTTAAGCCATGAACAAAAAGCCACTCCTTAAGAAAAGCAGCTAATTTTTGACCGATCTATGGGGGTGATCTAGAGGCCGAGCCATGAACAAAAAGCAACTTGTAGCATGTACTGTGGTGAAGCTACTCTAGCAATACATATCGGGTAGCAACGGTGACGGCGGTTGGCAGCCAATCTTCACAAAATAATTCGGGAAGTATTCACCGAGGCTCCTCGTGGTTGAGTTAGCATGGCAGGGCGGGATCCTCTTGCTCCCTAGCTCTTTCGGGTGGGGGGGGTTCTTTTTGCCATGTCTCGACCTGCATACACAATTTTATTTTAGGATCCCTACAGAATCTAAATTGGAGACCGATACTCCGAAGAAACAAAATCTCAAACAGGCATAACTTAACGAGCACTTAAAGTGCCAATACAATGGTGATAGCTTTCATTAGGGCATATATATTCCGAAGAGGCGAAGTCTTGGATGTAAGCTGACTCTCGCGTTCGATACCCTCCCAGCCATGATCTTCCGCGTTTAAGGTTTTGAAGATCCCAAAAAAACATTCTTCTACGACATTATATCACCATGTCACCAGGAAAGAAAACTTAGCAATTCATAATCAAAATCCGTAATTAATATTTATTATAAACAAAAGCATTATTCAATGAAATTGAATCCTTCCGTTAGATAATCTGCATCTTATTACAAGTGGCATTAATGATTCAACAATAATTCCGTAACTAAAACTATTCAGTTGATTTTTTTTACAATGGCTCAAAAATTCTTCAAACATAATTCATTTTATAAACTATTCAGTTAATATTTTTTTTCTTATTGAGCAAAATAAAAAAAAAGAGAATCTCAAAATTTCGCTAAAGTGCATTTAATAATTATAGAATAAGGCTAGGCAATGAAAAAAATGACATTGTAGTTGATGGTTAATTGTATGGTCGAAAAAAAATATGGGCAACAGAAGGTTAAGCTCGAAGCGCATGGGCAAATCGGAGCGCAGCGCAACCAGCTGAACAGTGAATACGATTATATTTGTGTACATATATTTGATTCTGTTAAAAATCTTTTCTTTTACGTTGCTTCTGGTTAAGCTAATTTGAGCGGGGTGTAGGTAAAATCAAAGATGATAAGCATTCACCAGACTGACACGGTCATAAACATATTGATCGGAGCTAAAGCGTAATGTGAAACAGAAAGTCGTAAAAAGCTCAGCAGGTGCGCATGTCAGCTTGGCTGTGCTTATCTGTGCCAAAATAAGAAAATATAATCAAAACAAAAGGTACAGACTTACATGTATTCCTCGATGAAAGGCCTTCCAGCGGAGAGTTTGCAGCAAATTTTATTTTCTTTCTTTCATTTGTTTTCTTTTGTCTTCTGTGGGGCTTTAAATTGTTTCGATTATTTATTATGGCACAGGGGGGTTTTAAATGGTGAGTACTTAGAAGATACTCTCCGAAACTAAGTGGGAAAAATTCAAAAAAAAAATATAAGAAAAATTCAGAAATGACTTTGGACTCTACCCCAACAAGAAGGGGGATAGATCTATACTATTAATTCTTTCTACATATATAAAGATATATATATAGATGTACATTTTTTCTTTTTCACTGCACTTGCACGAGGTTTTTTTTTTAGACGGTCCTAATAAATGCACTTTGCACAAACTTTTGGAAGTCTCTCACAAGATATAATTAACTAATTTTTTTTTTTTTTTTTTTGTACTAAAAACATTTAACAGCAATTTTCATGCATCTGCACGCTCCGGCCAACTTAATGGGCGATGTCATCTGGGCTTCTGATCAGTGGCGCGTCAATGGGGCCCAAAAGGCTACTCCCTCTTCCGGATTCCAGACTGTGGAAACGGCGCCTGCCCGTTCTTGCTGGCATGAGCAAGGGAATGGCAGCTAATCCGCAGTTGAGGCTGACGTCTATTTACTGGGGGCAGAAATGACATTGCCGTCCCAAGAAATTACAATGCCGTCCAATGGGCACACGTGGCGGTTGCCTCCAAATAAGTGGGTTTTCTATGTCAGAGACGGAGGCGGCAAGATTGATTCCTACAAAAATTACTTCCGGCAGGCAGGCAAGAACTGGTTAAAACTGTGACCAGATCTTGGCACAAAGAAATATATGCCGGTGAGGTGCTGGTGGCCGGCTGGCGTAGCGAAAGGTTTATTCTCAAACGAACAAAAAAATATGTATATTTCGGCAATCGGCCGCTTTTAGGGTTTTCCTTTTTTTTTTTTTTTTATTTTCGTTTTTGGTTCAATTTAGTTGGAATTTAATTAAACGAATTAAGCGACTGATGCCCGAACTTGTGGCTTTTAGCTAAAATTTTTTTTTTTTGTGGGGCTATGTCCGAACCGCCGTAGCCAGACCTTCGATGGTAAAGTAATTTTTGAAAAGAAGAAGGGTTATATCCGGGACCTACAGGCTTATATAGGGTCTCAGAGCTTTTTTTTCTTTCGCGGATTAGATTGAAGATAGCTGCGCTGCCAACGTGCACGCAGGCGGTTTATAGCAGCGGCAGAATCATTCGCAGCTGACCGTGACAGACAAAAGCTGATCGCTATAGCGTCGTTACACAAACGCAAGCTGTTAGGATCGCTTACGCGGTTTAATTTAAATAGGAAAATTGCGACCATTACACCACCCGATAATATCCTACCGTTAGACGGGTATATTAGCGGGAATTAGACTCTAATGTCCTTGGCATGAAAAGTGCCAATTTCTTTTCCTTGCTGATTTTCAAGGGAATAAAAACAATTGCCGAGTTTCTTTTTGACACGGCATTTAATAAACTGGGGAGCCAGTTTAGCATTAAAATTGTGTGAGAATTTACTAAGCGCAAAATTTCGACAGAACACCTCCTGTCCTTCACGAAAAGAAACAGGCTTGCTGCGTAAATTATATTGAGCCGCATTGCGCTCATAGGCTTTCCTGATGTTTTTCTGAATATCTGTCCTTAGCAATGCCAAAAGGTCAGACCGCAACAGGGGGACCAGCGGTTCTTCCAATAAAGACAACTCCTTCAATAATTTGTAATCGGTACCATGAGTGATCATATCCACCCCGAATAGGGCACGGTATGGAGAACACCCAATCGATTGGTGCAGAGCAGACCTTAAGGAGCATGAAATCCCTGTAATATGTTCATCCCAATGGGTCTGATCCTGTTTTAAATACGAGCGAATGGCGGCGAGTATTGAGCGGTTAACTCGTTCTGCAGCATTGCTCTGCGGTGAATATAGAGCTGTATACAGATGTTCAATGCCAAGTTCGGCTAAGAAGGCATTGAACTCACGAGCTTTGAACTGGGTGCCGTTGTCACTTATTATAGTTTGTGGCACACCAAAACAATGGAAAATTTGTTCAAGAAGAAATTTTTGTATCACAGCTGAGGTGAATTTCTTCAGGGGCTGCAACCAATGATACTTGCTAAAGTGATCTAAGACTATTAACAATCCCACATGACCGCTTTTGCTTCTAGGATATGGCCCAAGCAGGTCAATATAAAGCCTTTGAAATGGTCTGCAAGTTGGGATGTGAGCACCCATAGGTGGCCGAAGGGTATAATTTGGAGCCTTAGTTTCTTTACATATCTCGCAATTTCGTATGTATTCACGTACATCTTTAACTAATCCTGGCCAGAACAAATGTCTGCGGATTTTCTCAATAGTTTTTTGCATGCCGGCGTGAGACGACGTTATGCTATCATGGGCTTGTTTGAGCACATCGACTTTAAGTCGATCAGGCACCCATAGTTTCCACGAAGGACTTTCTTGTGTCGAGTCTCCCCTCGAATGTTCGGTGCGTACATACAAAAACTTATCAACGATTTTTATGTCCGGAAACTGAGTAAAATTTTGGGAAAATTTGTCTTTAATTTGTACATAGCTAGCGTCCATAAATGTATCGGACTCAAGATCTATTACAGGACCCATGTCTAATTGAGCGATTTCATTCTCAGGCAACCGAGACAAAGCGTCGGGAACAATGTGTTCTTTGCCTTTCCGATGGGAGACGGAAAATTTAAATTGTTGCAGTCTAAAAACCCATCGTGCCAGTCTACCCGATATATTTTGCTGGCGCATAAGCCATAGCAAACTAGAATGGTCGGTAACCACTTCAAATTCCTGGAGTTCCAAATAACATCGGAACTTCTCGATGGCTAATATGACTGCTAGGCATTCACGCTCGGTAACACTATAGTTTCGCTGCGCACGGCTTAATTTTTTTGACATAAAAGCTATCGGTTGTTCTTCATTATCTTCAGACATCTGTACTAAAACGGCGCCAATGCCAAAATCACTAGCGTCACAATGTAAGAAAAATTTCTTCTTAAAGTCAGCATTTTTTAAAACCGGCGAGGATGTTAGCACTGTTTTTAAGTTGTCCATTGCGGTCTGTGCTTCAGGGGTCCACTCAAACTTTTTCTTTGTCGATAATATGTCCGTTATGGGGCAAGTGAGATCGGAAAAGTTGCATATAAACCGACGATACCAACCGCAAACTCCTAGAAATCCTCGAACTTGCTTCAAGTTTTTGGCGGCGGCCAATTTACAATACAAGCTACTTTTTCCGGGTCTGTGCAAATACCTCCGCTACCAATCACGTAACCAAGATAATTGATACTTGTTACACAGAATTGACTTTTCGAAATATTTAACGTCAAGTTGGCTTTTCTAAACTGCTCAGCGATGCGAACCAATACCGCCAGATGTGAACTGAAATCTTCTGACACAATACACAGATCATCTAAATAACCAAACACGCAATAGCGCAGGTCAGAAGGAATTATCTCGTCCATTAACCGACACATGGTAGAAGGCGCGTTACAAAGGCCAAAGGGCATGACCTTAAACTGATATAGCGGTCTTCCGGGGACCGTAAAAGCAGTGAGAGGCTTTGAATCCTCGGAAAGTTCTATTTGCCAATAGGCGTCTTTCAAATCTAGTTTGGAAATTATATTCGCCTTAGGTAGCCGCGAAAAAATGCCATCGATGCTCGGCAAAGGATAAGCATCTTTTTTGTGGCGTCATTCAGTCTTCGAGCATCCAGACAAAGGCGCACCTTGTTGGGCTTAAGGACGAGTCGCATAGGCGAGCTCCAAGCGCTTACAGACGGCTCAATAACTCCAAGCTGCAACATGCGATCAATTTCTGCATATAACAACTTTTCTACGGCCGGACTTACAGGATAGAATCTTTGTTTCACTGGACGTGCGTCTCCTATATCTATACGGTGTTGGATCAATGTTGTGCGGCCTAATCTATCAGCAGCGTTGGGGAACAACTGCTTTACTACGTGCAGCTGTTGCGTTTGCTGGCTATCTAAGGGGTATGCAATCGACTCTGTTTCCTGCTCTTTTTCCATTGATTTTAGTTCTACAGAATTTATAATGCTTGGCGCAAGCTCAAAGGCTCTCCAAAAATCATGACCCAAAATTAGATTTTGGTTTATAGAAGGAATCACATACAGTTGCAAGGACTTGGTAGCCGATTTATACTGCATTTTAACTTCAAGCACTCCGATGACTTTCTGACTATGGCCATCTGCTGTTCTGACATGCGATTTAATAGGCTTAAATTCCGGCATTGCGGTAAAATCTTGTTGAGCAAGCGTAGAACCTATGCAGCTAATATTCGCGCCTGTATCCAATAGACCAAGCTCGGTAAAGGTTAAAAATGACACTTCGGCATAGCTGCGCATATCGGTGGGATTGCAAAAAACTGTCGAAACTAAAAGCTTGCTATGTTGCTTGATTTTTGAATAATAATTTTTCAAGCGCTGCGTTCGCTGAGAAATACGGGGTTTTTCTTCATAAAAAATCTTATTTCGGACATGCAAATAATTAGCTAACCGTTCATGATACGGTAAAAATCGTAATTTAATAGTTTTCGCTATTTCTAAATTGTTGGAATGTGACTTTAAAGTCGGTGTAGGGACCAAGCTTTTGCTTCGGTCCACAGGTACACAGTTCGTATGGGAATTAATTAGATTTTTGGGGGCATCCGACTGCTGCTGGATGCACCCTTCTGTTGGTTTTCCGAAGCTTTACGGATACAGTTTTGGCATTGGGGCTTATAAATGTTGGGTGCCCCGCACCCGTAACAGAATATACGGCGGTCAGCAAGGCAATTTTCCCACAGATGCCCTTGCTCTTCGCAGTTCCAACATTTAAAATTGGCATGACATCTACGAATTGCTGCGATGTCAAAGTTTGTATCTTCTGAATTCTCTACCTCCGGTTCAATAAAAGACTCTTCTAGTCCATATACTTGGCGACGGCCAATAGTCCTGGATTTATTCATACCATCAGGGCGACAACTGAGCTCATGAACTAAATTCTCGTTCATTTGGACCAATCTACGTAGATGGCCAACTGAACTTATTGGCTGGTATAGCAGTTTATGTCGGGTTTCGGGTAATAAATTATTTTTTAAAATTTCGATTAACTCCTCCTCGTCAATTTTAATTGCAAATTTATCGATCAGTGACGCTACAGCGTCATGGAACGACACAAATGATTCCCCAGGGTTTTGCTTTCTAGCTCTTACTAGTTCCTTGCTCATAAAATCGGAGCGATAATCTTTGTACTGATGGCGAAGTGCAGTACAAAATTCAGTCCAGACTATGTGGTCTACCTGCTTGTGGTACCGCCAGTACCAGTCACGGGCTTTGCCTAAAAATAGCACATGTAAGTGCTTACAGAGACCCATAAAGTCGCTGTCTAAAGTTTCATCAGTCAATGTTTTGACTCTATATAGAAATTCTTCTACCCCTAATCCTTCGGTAGACCCATCGAAATTAAGATTCCATTTTTGCATGGTGTCAGCAATTTTTCCATTTCGGAATGACGAACTACTAGGCGACACCGGGATCGGGGTTGGCAACACTCTTGGAAAGGGTGGTGCTTGTATTTGCAGTGATGACATAACGCGAGTGATTGATTGTTCGATCATCTCCTGAATTATCCTATAGTCCACTCCCAGATTTTGGCGGGTATTATTGGACTGAGTGGGTCTTCCTCTTCTTCTTACCCCAGGAGCTGGTCGTGCAGGAGCGATTTCAGGTGGATTCGTGCTATTGCTAGCGTCGAGTCCTGATTGTGGTACATCACTAACATCTAATAACCTTGCTGTTGGATTCTCGCCACTCTGGGTCGGACCAGGATTAAGAGATTTTGCTAGACTGCGCGTTACCGTTCTCCCTATGTTCGTAGGTGGAGGTGGAGCAGATTGTTTTCCTCTCGGCGAGCAATCTCCAACAACTAATTTAATTGAGGCTGGGTCAATCACAGCACTACAACTGGGACATTTAGCATGGTTTACCAACCAACCTTCCAAGCAAAGTTTGTGAAAAACATGCCTACAAGGGGTGCAATAGCAAGACTGTGTATTGTCCATTACTAACTGGCATAGAACACAGTGGTTATCAGCTCTCTCTGACGACGGCTGTACATTTTGTGGGCTGCGTAAAGGCAACATGATTAATTAAATTTTTCCTGATTCGTGACATTGGTTTGGTAACATAATAGAGTAGAAGTTTTTTTTTTTTTTTTTTTTTTTTAATTACGAAATATAATCGCCTCAATGAAAGTAGGTAATTTATCTTTTTTATTGAAACTACTTTAGAAAGCGGTTTGTAACATTCAACATTTTAATCCAGTCAGAAATGTTCGGCAAGGATATGCAAAGCAGCATATGGCCAAGTTCCGGGCAACATTCTAACTATCTTTGATAGTATCGTTAATACAAAACCATTCAATCTAACTTTATAACTTTTGGCTCCACGAAGACTGAGATTTACTTAACCATCAACAAGCTATCAAGTAGCAATCAGTACTGATATCTTATCAAAATATGCAGTATTCTAAAATTGCATATGAAAGTATTTCTACCTAAGCAAACCTAATCTGTTGTTTCTCCAAAATTATAAGAAAGAAAACGAGCAAATGTATGGGACCGATTGTATAGCTGGTGTTAATAACTATAGTCGTGTTTATATATAGGCACTCAACAATATAGTAAGGTCAGATTCTCGGCATAATTCAAGCTCTGAATTGTAAGCATCGTAGTCCTAATTACTATCTTGTATACTACCAGTATCTGCGCATGCGGAAGATAGACTAAACAAGTCACATCGACATCAGCGTGCGTGGACAATAATATAAAGACTCTTTTTTTTTTTTTTTTTTTTTTATAGACAACCTCGGGCCCCATGATTGGGCGCCAAAAATTTATGTAGCATGTACTGTGGTGAAGCTACTCTAGCAATACATATCGGGTAGCAACGGTGACGGCGGTTGGCAGCCAATCTTCACAAAATAATTCGGGAAGTATTCACCGAGGCTCCTCGTGGTTGAGTTAGCATGGCAGGGCGGGATCCTCTTGCTCCCTAGCTCTTTCGGGTGGGGGGGTTCTTTTTGCCATGTCTCGACCTGCATACACAATTTTATTTTAGGATCCCTACAGAATCTAAATTGGAGACCGATACTCCGAAGAAACAAAATCTCAAACAGGCATAACTTAACGAGCGCTTAAAGTGCCAATACAATGGTGATAGCTTTCATTAGGGCATATATATTCCGAAGAGGCGAAGTCTTGGATGTAAGCTGACTCTCGCGTTCGATACCCTCCCAGCCATGATCTTCCGCGTTTAAGGTTTTGAAGATCCCAAAAAAACATTCTTCTACGACATTATATCACCATGTCACCAGGAAAGAAAACTTAGCAATTCATAATCAAAATCCGTAATTAATATTTATTATAAACAAAAGCATTATTCAATGGAATTGAATCCTTCCGTTAGATAATCTGCATCTTATTACAAGTGGCATTAATGATTCAACAATAATTCAGTAACTAAAACTATTCAGTTGATATTTTTACAATGGCTCAAAAATTCTTCAAACATAATTCATTTTATAAACTATTCAGTTAATATTTTTTTTCTTATTGAGCAAAATAAAAAAAAAAAAAGAGAATCTCAAAATTTCGCTAAAGTGCATTTAATAATTATAGAATAAGGCTAGGCAATGAAAAAAAAATGACATTGTAGTTGATGGTTAATTGTATGGTCGAAAAAAATATGGGCAACAGAAGGTTAAGCTCGAAGCGCATGGGCAAATCGGAGCGCAGCGCAACCAGCTGATCAGTGAATACGATTATATTTGTGTACATATATTTGATTCTGTTAAAAATCTTTTCTTTTACGTTGCTTCTGGTTCAGCTAATTTGAGCGGGGTGTAGGTAGAATCAAAGATGATAAGCATTCACCAGACTGACACGGTCATAAACATATTGATCGGAGCTAAAGCGTAATGTGAAACAGAAAGTCGTAAAAAGCTCAGCAGGTGCGCATGTCAGCTTGGCTGTGCTTATCTGTGCCAAAATAAGAAAATATAATCAAAACAAAAGGTACAGACTTACATGTATTCCTCGATGAAAGGCCTTCCAGCGGAGAGTTTGCAGCAAATTTTATTTCTTTCTTTCATTTGTTTTCTTTTGTCTTCTGTGGGGCTTTAAATTGTTTCGATTATTTATTATGGCACAGGGGGGTTTTTAAATGGTGAGTACTTAGAAGATACTCTCCGAAACTAAGTGGGAAAAATTCAAAAAAAAAAATATAAGAAAAATTCAGAAATGACTTTGGACTCTACCCCAACAAGAAGGGGGATAGATCTATACTATTAATTCTTTCTACATATATAAAGATATATATATAGATGTACATTTTTTCTTTTTCACTGCACTTGCACGAGGTTTTTTTTTAGACGGTCCTAATAAATGCACTTTGCACAAACTTTTGGAAGTCTCTCACAAGATATAATTAACTAATTTTTTTTTTTTTGTACTAAAAACATTTAACTGCAATTTTCATGCATCTGCACGCTCCGGCCAACGTAATGGGCGATGTCATCTGGGCTTCTGATCAGTGGCGCGTCAATGGGGCCCAAAAGGCTACTCCCTCTTCCGGATTCCAGACTGTGGAAACGGCGCCTGCCCGTTCTTGCTGGCATGAGCAAGGGAATGGCAGCTAATCCGCAGTTGAGGCTGACGTCTATTTACTGGGGGCAGAAATGACATTGCCGTCCCAAGAAATTACAATGCCGTCCAATGGGCACACGTGGCGGTTGCCTCCAAATAAGTGGGTTTTCTATGTCAGAGACGGAGGCGGCAAGATTGATTCCTACAAAAATTACTTCCGGCAGGCAGGCAAGAACTGGTTAAAACTGTGACCAGATCTTGGCACAAAGAAATATATGCCGGTGAGGTGCTGGTGGCCGGCTGGCGTAGCGAAAGGTTTATTCTCAAACGAACAAAAAAATATGTATATTTCGGCAATCGGCCGCTTTTAGGGTTTTCCTTTTTTTTTTTTTTTTTTTTTATTTTCGTTTTTGGTTCAATTTAGTTGGAATTTAATTAAACGAATTAAGCGACTGATGCCCGAACTTGTGGCTTTTAGCTAAAATTTTTTTTTTTGTGGGGCTATGTCCGAACCGCCGTAGCCAGACCTTCGATGGTAAAGTAATTTTTGAAAAGAAGAAGGGTTATATCCGGGACCTACAGGCTTATATAGGGTCTCAGAGCTTTTTTCTTTCGCGGATTAGATTGAAGATAGCTGCGCTGCCAACGTGCACGCAGGCGGTTTATAGCAGCGGCAGAATCATTCGCAGCTGACCGTGACAGACAAAAGCTGATCGCTATAGCGTCGTTACACAAACGCAAGCTGTTAGGATCGCTTACGCGGTTTAATTTAAATAGGAAAATTGCGACCATTACAAACTACTTATGAAAAGCAGTTGATATTTGACCGAGTTCTGAGGGTGAGAAATTTCGACCTGTGACTATATGGGATTTTTTAGGGTCCCATTTTCACATGAATTTTGTCCAAAAATAATATTGCCAGATTTAGATGCCGAATTGATCTATAGGTTAAGCTATGAACAAAAAGCCACTCCTTAAGAAAAGCAGTTAATTTTTTACCGAGTTATGGGGGTGATCTAGAGGCCGAGCCATGCACAAATAGCCACTTCTTAAGAAAAGGAATTGATTTTTGACCGAGCTATGGGGGTGATCTAGAGGCCGAGCCGTGAACAAATAGCCACTCCTTAAGAAAAGGAGTTAATTTTTGACCGAGCTATGGGGGTGATCTAGAGGCCGAGCCGTGAACAAATAGCCACTCCTTAAGAAAAGCAGCTAATTTTTGACAGAGTTCTGGTGGTGAGATATTTCGACCTGTGACTATATGGGACTTTTGAGGGTCCCATTTCCACATGAATTTTGACCAAAAATAATATTGAAAGATTTAGATGCCGAATTGATCTATAGGTTAAGCCATGAACAAAAAGACGCTCCTTAAGAAAATTTCAGTTCTGAGGGTGAGAAATTTCGACCTGTGACTATATGGGATATTTGAGGGTCCCATTTTCACATGAATTTTGACTAAAAATGATCTTGCCAGATTTAGATTGCCACTTCTTATGAAAAGCCGTTGATTTTTGGACGAGTTCTGGTGGTGAAAAATTACGACCTGCGACTATATGGGATATTTGAGGGTCCCATTTTCACATGAATTTTGACCAAAACTAATATTGTCAGACTTATATGCCGAATTGATCTACAGGTTAAGCCATGAACAAAAAGCCACTCCTTAAGAAAGGCGGTTGATTTTTGACCGAGATATGGGGGTGATCTAGAGGCCGAGCCATTAACAAAAAGCCACTACTTATGAAAAGCAGTTGATTTTTTACCGAGTTCTGGGGGTGCGAAATTTCGACCTGTGACTATATGGGATTTTTGAGGGTCCCATTTTCACATGAATTTTGACCAAAAATAATATTGCCAGATTTAGATGCCGAATTGATCTATAGGTTAAGCCATGAGAAAAAAGGTACTCCTTAAGAAAAGCAGTTAATTTTTGACCCAGCTATGGGGGTGATCTAGAGGCCGAGTCATGAACAAAAAGCCACTCCATAAGAGAAGCAGTTAATTTTTGACCGAGCTATGGGGGTGATCTAGAGGCCGAGCCGTGAACAAATAGCCACTCCTTAAGAAAAGCAGCTAATTTTTGACAGAGTTCTGGTGGTGAGATATTTCGACCTGTGACTATATGGGACTTTTGAGGGTCCCATTTCCACATGAATTTCGACCAAAAATAATATTGAAAGATTTAGCTGCCGAATTGATCTGAGGTTAAGCCATGAACAAAAAGACGCTCCTTAAGAAAATCAGTTCTGAGGGTGAGAAATTTCGACCTGTGACTATATGGGATATTTGAGGGTCCCATTTTCACATGAATTGTGACCAAAAATAATATTGCCAGATTTAGATGCCGAATTGATCTATAGGTTAAGCCATGAACAATAAGCCACTCCTTAAGAAAAGCAGTTAATTTTTGACCGAGCCATGCACAAATAGCCACTTCTTAAGAAAAGGAATTGATTTTTGACCGAGTTCTGGTGGTGAGAAATTTCGACCTGTGTCTATATGGGATATTAAAGGATCCCATTTTCACATGAATTTTGACTAAAAATGATCTTGCCAGATTTAGATGCCACTACTTATGAAAAGCCGTTGATTTTTGGACGAGTTCTGGTGGTGAAAAATTACGACCTGCGACTATATGGGATATTTGAGGGTCCCATTTTCACATGAATTTTGACCAAAACTAATATTGTCAGACTTATATGCCGAATTGATCTACAGGTTAAGCCATGAACAAAAAGCCACTCCTTAAGAAAGTCGGTTGATTTTTGACCGAGATATGTGGGTGATCTAGAGGCCGAGCCATTAACAAAAAGCCACTACTTATGAAAAGCAGTTGATTTTTGACCGAGTTCTGGGGGTGCGAAATTTCGACCTGTGACTATATGGGATTTTTGAGGGTCCCATTTTCACATGAATTTTGACCAAAAATAATATTGCCAGATTTAGATGCCGAATTAATCTATAGGTTAAGCCATGAGAAAAAAGGTACTCCTTAAGAAAAGCAGTTAATTTTTGACCCAGCTATGGGGATGATCTAGAGGACGAGCCATGAACAAAAAGCCACTCCTTAAGAAAAGCAGTTAATTTTTGACCGAGCTATGGGGGTGATCTAGAGGCCGAGCCATGAACAAATAGCCACTCCTTAAGAAAAGCAGCTAATTTTTGACAGAGTTCTGGTGGTGAGATATTTCGACCTGTGACTATATGGGACTTTTGAGGGTCCCATTTCCACATGAATTTTGACCAAATATAATATTGAAAGATTTTGATGCCGAATTGATCTATAGGTTAAGCCATGAACAAAAAGACGCTCCTTATGAAAAACAGTTATTTTTGACAGAGGTATGTGTGTAATCTAGAGGCCGAGCCATAAACAAAAAGTCACTACTTATGAAAAGCAGATGATTTTTGAGCGAGTTCTGGTGGTGAGAAATTTCGACTTGTGTTATTTGAGGATCCCATTTTCACATGAATTTTGACTAAAAATGATGTTGCCAGATATTAGATGCCGAATTGGTCTATTGGCCGAACCATGGACAAAAAGCCACTCCTTATGAAAATCAGTTGATTTTTGACCAAGTTTTGGGGGTGATCTGGAGGCCGAGCCATGAACAAAAAGCCACTACTTATGAAAAGCAGTTGATTTTTGGACGAGTTCTGGTGGTGACTATATGGGATATTTGAGGATCCCATTTTCACATGAATTTTGACCAAAAATAATATTTACAGATTTCGATGCCGAATTGATCTAAAGGCTAAGCCATGAACAAAAAGCCACCCTTTAAGAAAGTCGGTTGATTTTTGACCGAGATATGTGGGTGATCTAGAGGCCGAGCCATTAACAAAAAGCCACTACTTATGAAAAGCAGTTGATTTTTGACCGAGTTCTGGGGGTGCGAAATTTCAACCTGTGTCTACATGGGATATTTGTGGATCCAATTTTCACATGAATATTGACCAAGAATAATATTGCCAGACTTATATGCCGAATTGATCTACAGGTTAAGCCATGAACAAAAAGCCACTCCTTATGAAAAGCAGTTGATTTTTGACAGAGGTATGGGGGGTCTGAGGGGGTGATCTAGAGGCCGAGCCATTAACAAATAGATCTTGAGGGTCTTCTGATTTGACCAAATAATTTATTATGCGATTGATCTAGGGCCGAGCCATGAACAAATAGCCACTCCTTAAGAAAAGGAGTTGATTTTTGACCGAGTTCTGGGGGTGAGAAATTTCGACCTGTGACTATACGGGATATTTGAGGGTTCCCATTTGCACATGAATTTTGACCAAAAATAATATGGCCAGACTTATATGCCGAATTGATCTACAGGTTGAGCAATGAACAAAAAGCCACTCCTTATGAAAAGAGTTGATTTTGGCCGTTCTGGGGTGTTCGACCTGTGCTTTGGGATATTTGAGGGTCCATTTACATGATTTTGACCAAAATATGTGTGTTATGCAGTTGACTTTTGACAGAGGGGTGTGGGGTCATCTAGAGGCCGAGCCATGAACAAATAGCCACTCCTTAAGAAAAGCAGTTAATTTTTTACCGAGTTATGGGGGTGATCTAGAGGCCGAGCCATTAACAAATAGCCACTCCTTAAGAAAAGGAGTTGATTTTTGACCTAGTTCTGGTGTAGAGAAATTTCAACCTGTGTCTATATGGAATATTTGTGGATCCAATTTTCACATGAATATTGACCAAGAATAATATTGCCAGACTTATATGCCGAATTGATCTACAGGTTAAGCCATGCACAAAAAGCCACTCGTTATGCTAAGCAGTTGATTTTGACCGAGTTATGGGGGTGAGAAATTACGACTTGTGCCTATATGGAATATTTGAGGATACCATTTTCACATGAATTTTGACCAAAAATAATATTGCTAGACTTAGAGCCCGAATTGATCTATAGGCCAAGCCATGAACAAAAAGCCACTCCTTAAGAAAAGGCGGTTGATTTTTGACCGAGTTCTGGGGGTGAGGAATTTCGACCTGTGACTATATGGGATATTTGAGGGTCCCATTTTCACATGAATTTTGACCAAAAATGGTGTTGCAGGATTTAGATGCCGAATTGGTCTATTGGCCGAACCATGGACAAAAAGCCACTCCTTATGAAAAGCAGTTGACTTTTGCCCGAGTTCTGGGGGTGATCCAGAGCCCGGCCCATGAACAAAAATCCACTCCTTATGGGGTGAGAAATTTCGACCTGTGACTAAATGGGATATTTGAGGGTCCCATTTTTACATGAATTTTGATTTAAAAAGATGTTGCCAGATTTAGATGCCGAATTGATCTAGAGGCCGAACCATGAACAGAAAGCCACTAATTATAAAAAGCAGTTGATTTCTGATCGAGTTCTGGGGGCTAGAAATTTCGACCTGTGACTATATGGGAGATTTGAGGGTGCCATTTTCACATGAATTTTGACCAAAAATGGTGTTGAAGGATTTAGATGCCGTTTTGATCTAGAGGTTAAGCCATGAACAAAAAGCCACTCCTTAAGAAATGCAGTTGATTTTTGACCGATCTATGGGGGGTGATCTTGAGGCCGAGCCATGAACAAAAAGCCACTACTTATGAAAAGCAGTTGATTTTTGACCGAGTTCTGGGGGTGAGGAATTTCGACTTGTGACTATATGGGATATTGAGGGTCCCATTTTCACATGAATTTTGACCAAAAATGGTGTTGAAGGATTTAGATGCCGTATTGATCTAGAGGTTAAGCCATGAACAAAAAGCCACTCCTTAAGAAAAGCAGCTAATTTTTGACCGATCTATGGGGGTGATCTAGAGGCCGAGCCATGAACAAAAAGCAACTACTTATGAAAAGCAGTTGATATTTGACCGAGTTCTGAGGGTGAGAAATTTCGACCTGTGACTATATGGGATTTTTTAGGGTCCCATTTTCACATGAATTTTGTCCAAAAATAATATTGCCAGATTTAGATGCCGAATTGATCTATAGGTTAAGCTATGAACAAAAAGCCACTCCTTAAGAAAAGCAGTTAATTTTTTACCGAGTTATGGGGGTGATCTAGAGGCCGAGCCATGCACAAATAGCCACTTCTTAAGAAAAGGAATTGATTTTTGACCGAGCTATGGGGGTGATCTAGAGGCCGAGCCGTGAACAAATAGCCACTCCTTAAGAAAAGGAGTTAATTTTTGACCGAGTTATGGGGGTGATCTAGAGGCCGAGCCGTGAACAAATAGCCACTCCTTAAGAAAAGCAGCTAATTTTTGACAGAGTTCTGGTGGTGAGATATTTCGACCTGTGACTATATGGGACTTTTGAGGGTCCCATTTCCACATGAATTTTGACCAAAAATAATATTGAAAGATTTAGATGCCGAATTGATCTATAGGTTAAGCCATGAACAAAAAGACGCTCCTTAAGAAAATCAGTTCTGAGGGTGAGAAATTTCGACCTGTGACTATATGGGATATTTGAGGGTCCCATTTTCACATGAATTTTGACTAAAAATGATCTTGCCAGATTTAGATGCCACTTCTTATGAAAAGCCGTTGATTTTTGGACGAGTTCTGGTGGTGAAAAATTACGACCTGCGACTATATGGGATATTTGAGGGTCCCATTTTCACATGAATTTTGACCAAAACTAATATTGTCAGACTTATATGCCGAATTGATCTACAGGTTAAGCCATGAACAAAAAGCCACTCCTTAAGAAAGGCGGTTGATTTTTGACCGAGATATGGGGGTGATCTAGAGGCCGAGCCATTAACAAAAAGCCACTACTTATGAAAAGCAGTTGATTTTTTACCGAGTTCTGGGGGTGCGAAATTTCGACCTGTGACTATATGGGATTTTTGAGGGTCCCATTTTCACATGAATTTTGACCAAAAATAATATTGCCAGATTTAGATGCCGAATTGATCTATAGGTTAAGCCATGAGAAAAAAGGTACTCCTTAAGAAAAGCAGTTAATTTTTGACCCAGCTATGGGGGGTGATCTAGAGGCCGAGTCATGAACAAAAAGCCACTCCATAAGAGAAGCAGTTAATTTTTGACCGAGCTATGGGGGTGATCTAGAGGCCGAGCCGTGAACAAATAGCCACTCCTTAAGAAAAGCAGCTAATTTTTGACAGAGTTCTGGTGGTGAGATATTTCGACCTGTGACTATATGGGACTTTTGAGGGTCCCATTTCCACATGAATTTCGACCAAAAATAATATTGAAAGATTTAGATGCCGAATTGATTAGGTTAAGCCATGAACAAAAAGACGCTCCTTAAGAAAATCAGTTCTGAGGGTGAGAAATTTCGACCTGTGACTATATGGGATATTTGAGGGTCCGATTTTCACATGAATTGTGACCAAAAATAATATTGCCAGATTTAGATGCCGAATTGATCTATAGGTTAAGCCATGAACAATAAGCCACTCCTTAAGAAAAGCAGTTAATTTTTGACCGAGCCATGCACAAATAGCCACTTCTTAAGAAAAGGAATTGATTTTTGACCGAGTTCTGGTGGTGAGAAATTTCGACCTGTGTCTATATGGGATATTAAAGGATCCCATTTTCACATGAATTTTGACTAAAAATGATCTTGCCAGATTTAGATGCCACTACTTATGAAAAGCCGTTGATTTTTGGACGAGTTCTGGTGGTGAAAAATTACGACCTGCGACTATATGGGATATTTGAGGGTCCCATTTTCACATGAATTTTGACCAAAACTAATATTGTCAGACTTATATGCCGAATTGATCTACAGGTTAAGCCATGAACAAAAAGCCACTCCTTAAGAAAGTCGGTTGATTTTTGACCGAGATATGTGGGTGATCTAGAGGCCGAGCCATTAACAAAAAGCCACTACTTATGAAAAGCAGTTGATTTTTGACCGAGTTCTGGGGGTGCGAAATTTCGACCTGTGACTATATGGGATTTTTGAGGGTCCCATTTTCACATGAATTTTGACCAAAGATTATATTGCCAGATTTAGATGCCGAATTAATCTATAGGTTAAGCCATGAGAAAAAAGGTACTCCTTAAGAAAAGCAGTTAATTTTTGACCCAGCTATGGGGATGATCTAGAGGACGAGCCATGAACAAAAAGCCACTCCTTAAGAAAAGCAGTTAATTTTTGACCGAGCTATGGGGGGTGATCTAGAGGCCGAGCCATGAACAAATAGCCACTCCTTAAGAAAAGCAGCTAATTTTTGACAGAGTTCTGGTGGTGAGATATTTCGACCTGTGACTATATGGGACTTTTGAGGGTCCCATTTCCACATGAATTTTGACCAAATATAATATTGAAAGATTTTGATGCCGAATTGATCTATAGGTTAAGCCATGAACAAAAAGACGCTCCTTATGAAAAACAGTTATTTTTGACAGAGGTATGTGTGTAATCTAGAGGCCGAGCCATAAACAAAAAGTCACTACTTATGAAAAGCAGATGATTTTTGAGCGAGTTCTGGTGGTGAGAAATTTCGACTTGTGTTATTTGAGGATCCCATTTTCACATGAATTTTGACTAAAAATGATGTTGCCAGATATTAGATGCCGAATTGGTCTATTGGCCGAACCATGGACAAAAAGCCACTCCTTATGAAAATCAGTTGATTTTTGACCAAGTTTTGGGGGTGATCTGGAGGCCGAGCCATGAACAAAAAGCCACTACTTATGAAAAGCAGTTGATTTTTGGACGAGTTCTGGTGGTGACTATATGGGATATTTGAGGATCCCATTTTCACATGAATTTTGACCAAAAATAATATTTACAGATTTCGATGCCGAATTGATCTAAAGGCTAAGCCATGAACAAAAAGCCACTCTTTAAGAAAGTCGGTTGATTTTTGACCGAGATATGTGGGTGATCTAGAGGCCGAGCCATTAACAAAAAGCCACTACTTATGAAAAGCAGTTGATTTTTGACCGAGTTCTGGGGGTGCGAAATTTCGACCTGTGACTATATGGGATTTTTGAGGGTCCCATTTTCACATGAATTTTGACCAAAAATAATATTGCCAGATTTAGATGCCGAATTAATCTATAGGTTAAGCCATGAGAAAAAAGGTACTTCTTAAGAAAAGCAGTTAATTTTTGACCCAGCTATGGGGATGATCTAGAGGACGAGCCACGAACAAAAAGCCACTCCTT
Source organism: Drosophila littoralis (assembly GCA_018903485.1). NCBI lineage: Eukaryota > Metazoa > Arthropoda > Insecta > Diptera > Drosophilidae > Drosophila > Drosophila littoralis. Next base: position 47,504 of record JAEIGF010000399.1, read on the forward strand.
AAGAAAAGCAGTTAATTTTTGACCGAGCTATGGGGGTGATCTAGAGGCCGAGCCATGAACAAATAGCCACTCCTTAAGAAAAGCAGCTAATTTTTGACAGAGTTCTGGTGGTGAGATATTTCGACCTGTGACTATATGGGACTTTTGAGGGTCCCATTTCCACATGAATTTTGACCAAATATAATATTGAAAGATTTGGATGCCGAATTGATCTATAGGTTAAGCCATGAACAAAAAGACGCTCCTTAAGAAATTCAGTTCTGAGGGTGAGAAATTTCGACCTGTGACTATATGGGATATTTGAGGGTCCCATTTTCACATGAATTGTGACCATAAATAATATTGCCAAATTTAGATGCCGAATTGATCTATAGGTTAAGCCATGAACCAACAGCCACTCCTTATGAAAAGCAGTTGATTTTTGACCGAGCTATGGGGATGGTCTAGGGGCCGAGCCATGAACAAAAAGCCGCTCCTTAAGAAAAGCAGTTGATTTTTGATCGAGCTATGGGGGTGATCTAGAGGCCGAGCCATGAACACGTAGCCACTCCTTAAGAAAAGGAGTTGATTTTTGAGCGAGTTCTGATGGTGAGAAATTTCGACCTGTGTCTATATGGGATATTTGAGGATCCCATTTTCACATGAATTTTGACCAAGAATAATATTGCCAGATTTAGATGCCGAATTGATCTATTGGCCGAAGCATGGATAAAAAGCCACACATTATGAAAATCAGTTGATTTTTGACCGAGTTATGGGGGTGATCTAGTGGCCGAGCCATGATAGAAAAGCCATTACTTATGAAAAGCAGTTTATTTTTGACCGAGTTCTGGTGGTGAGAATTTTCGACCTGTGTCTATATGGGATATTTGAGGGTCCCATTTTTACATGAATTTTGACCAAAAATAATATTGCCAGATTTATATGCCGAATTGATTTACAGGTTAAGCCATGAACAAAAAGCCACTCCTTATGAAAAGCAGTTAATTTTTGACCGAGTCCTGGTGGTGAGAAATTTCGACCTGCGACTATATGTGATATTTGAGGGTCCCATTTTCACATGAATTTTGACCAAAAATAATATAGCCAGACTTATATGCCGAATTGATCTACAGGTTAAGCCAAAAGCAGTTGATTTTTGACCGAGTTATGGGGGTGATCTAGAGGCCGAGCCATGAACAAAAAGCCACTCCTTCAGAAAAGGAGTTTATTATTGACCGAGTTCTGGTGGTGAGAAATTTCGTCCTGTGACTATATGGGATTTTTGAAGGTCCCATTTTCACATGAATTTTGACCAAAAATAATATTGCCAGATTTAGATGCCGAATTGACCACTCATTATGAAAAACGGTTGATTTTTGACCGAGTTATGGGGGTGATCTAAAGGCCGAGCCATGAATAAAAAGCCCTTACTTATGAAAAGCAGTTGATTTTTGACCGAGTTCTGGTGGTGAGAAATTTCGACCTTTGTCTATATGGGATATTTGAGGATCCCATTTTCACATGAATTTTGACCAAAAATAATTTTTACAGATTTCGAGCCCGAATTGATCTAAAGGGTAAGCCATGAACAAAAAGCCACTCCTTAAGAAAAGCGGTTGATTTTTGACCGAGTTATGGGGGTGATCTAGAGGCCGAGCCATTAACAAATAGTCACTCCTTCAGAAAAGGAGTTTATTATTGACCGAGTTCTGGTGGTGAGAAATTTCGTCCTGTTACTATATGGGATTTTTGAAGGTCCCATTTTCACATGAATTTTGACCAAAAATAATATTGCCAGATTTAGATGCCGAATTGACCACTCATTATGAAAATCGGTTGATTTTTGACCGAGTTATGGGGGTGATCTAAAAGCCGAGCCATGAATAAAAAGCCATTACGTATGAAAAGCAGATGATTTTTGAGCGAGTTCTGGTGGTGAGAAATTTCGACCTGTGTCTATATGGGATATTTGTGGATCCCATTTTCACGTGAATTTTGACTTAAAATGATGTTGCCAGATGTAGATGCCGAATTGGTCTATTGGCCGAACCATGGACAAAAACCCACTCCTTATGAAAAGCAGTTGATTTTTGACCGAGTTCTGGTGGTAAGAAATTTCGACCTGCGACTATATGGGATATTTGAGGGTCCCATTTTCATTAAGCCATGAACAAAAAGCCACTCCTTATGAAAAGCAGTTATTTTTGACAGAGGCATGTGTGTAATCTAGAGGCCGAGCCATGAACAAATAGCCACTCCTTAAGAAAAACAGTTGATTTTTGACCGAGTTCTGGTGGTGAGAAATTTCGACCTGTGTCTATATGGGATATTTGAGAGTCCCATTTTCACATGAATTTTGACTAAAAATAATGTTGCCAGATTTAGATGCCGAATTGATCTATTGGCCGAACCATGGACAAAAAGCCACTCCTAATGAAAAGCAGTTGATTTTTGCCCGAGTTCTGGGGGTGATCCAGAGCCCGGCCCATGAACAAAAAGCCACTCCTTAAGAAAAATGATTGATTTTTGACAGAGTTATGACCTTAAGAAAAGCAGTTGATATTTGACCGAGTTCTGAGGGTGAGAAATTCCGACCTGTGACTATATGGGATTTTTGGGGGTCTCAATTTCACATGAATTTTGACCAAAAATAATATTGCCAGATTTAGATGCCGAATTGATCATAGGTTAAGCCATGAGCAAAAAGCCACTCCTTAAGAGAATAAGTTAATTTTTGACATGAATATTGACCAAGAATAATATTGCCAGACTTATATGCCGAATTGATCTACAGGTTAAGCCATGAACAAAAAGCCACTCCTTATGAAAAGCAGTTGATTTTTGACAGAGGTATGGGGATGATCTAGAGGCCGAGCCATGAACAAATAGCCACTCCTTGAGAAAAGGAGTTGATTTTTGACCGAGTTCTGGGGGTGAAAAATTTTGACCTGTGATTATATGGGATATTTGAGGGTCCCATTTTCACATGAATTTTGACCAAAAATAATATGGCCAGACTTATATGCCGAATTGATCTACAGGTTAAGCCATGAACAAAAAGCCACTCCTTATGAAAAGCAGTTGACTTTTGACAGAGGTATGGGGGTGATCTAGAGGCCGAGCCATGAACAAATAGCCACTCCTTCAGAAAAGCAGTTAATTTTTGACCGAGTTATGGGGGTGATCTAGAGGCCGAGCCATTAACAAATAGCCACTCCTTAAGAAAAGGAGTTAATTTTTGACCTAGTTCTGGTGGTGAGAAATTTCAACCTGTGCCTATATGGCATATTTGTGGATCCAATTTTCACATGTAATATTGACCAAGGATAATATTGCCAGACTTATATGCCGAATTGATCTACAGGTTAAGCCATGAACAAAAAGCCACTCCTTAAGAAAAGCGGTTGATTTTTGACCGAGTTATGGGGTTGATCTCGAGGCCGAGCGATGAACAAATAGCCACCCCTAAGAAAAGGAGTTGATTTTTGAAAAAGTTCTGGTGGTGAGAATATTCGACCTGCGACTATATGGGATTTTTGAGGGTCCCATTTTCACATGAATTTTGACCAAAAATAATATTGCCAGATTTAGAGGCCGAATTGATCTATAGGCCAATTTTTGCGGATTTTTGACCGAGTTCTGGTGGTGAGAAATTACGACTTTTGTCTATATGGGATATTTGAGGATACCATTTTCACATGAATTTTGACGAAAAAATGATGTTGCCAGACTTAGAGGCCGAATTGATCTATAGGCCAAGCCATGAACAAAAAGCTAGATTTATATGCCGAATTGATCTACAGGTTAAGCCATGAACAAAAAGCCACTCATTATGATAAGCAGTTGATTTTTGACCGAGTTATGGGGATGATTTAGAGGCCGAGCCATGAACAAAAAGCCACTCCTTATGAAAAGCAGTTGACTTTTGACAGAGGTATGGGGGTGATCTAGAGGCCGAGCCATTAACAAATAGCCACTCCTTAAGAAAAGGAGTTGATTTTTGACCTAGTTCTGGTGGTGAGAAATTTCGACCTGTGTCTATATGGGATATTTGTGGATCCAATTTTCACATGAATATTGACCAAGGATAATATTGCCAGACTTATTTGCCGAATTGATCTACAGGTTAAGCCATGAACAAAAAGCCACTCCTTAAGAAAAGCGGTTGATTTTTGACCGAGTTATGGGGTTGATCTCGAGGCCGAGCGATGAACAAATAGCCACCCCTAATAGTGGGGTTTTTGAGGGTCCCATTTTCACATGAATATTTTGACCAAAAATAATATTGCCAGATTTAGAGGCCGAATTGATCTATAGGCCAATTTTTGCGGATTTTTGACCGAGTTCTGGTGGTGAGAAATTACGACTTTTGTCTATATGGGATATTTGAGGATACCATTTTCACATGAATTTTGACGAAAAAATGATGTTGCCAGATTTAGAGGCCGAATTGATCTATAGGCCAAGCCATGAACAAAAAGCTAGATTTATATGCCGAATTGATCTACAGGTTAAGCCATGAACAAAAAGCCACTCATTATGATAAGCAGTTGATTTTTGACCGAGTTATGGGGATGATTTAGAGGCCGAGCCATGAATAAAAAGCCATTACTTATGTTACGCAGTTTATTTTTGACCGAGTTCTGAGGGTATGAAATTTCGACCTGTGACTATATGGGATATTTGAGGATCCCATTTTCCCATGAATTTTGACTTTAAATGATGTTGCCAGATTTAGATGCGGAATTGGTCTATTGACCGAACCATGGACAAAAAGCCACTCCTTATGAAAAGCAGTTGATTTTTGCCCGAGTTCTGGGGGTGATCCAGAGCCCGGCCCATGAACAAAAAGCCACTCCTTATGGGGTGAGAAATTTCGACCTGTGACTATATGGGATTTTTGAGGGTCCCATTTGCACATGAATTTTGACCAAAAATAATATTGCCAGAATTAGAGGCCGAATTGATCTATAGGCCAAGCCATGAACAAAAAGCCAGATTTATATGCCGAATTGATCTACAGGTTAAGCCATGAACAAAAAGCCACTCATTATGATAAGCAGTTGATTTTTGACCGAGTTATGGGGATGATTTAGAGGCCGAGCCATGAACAAAAAGCCACTTCTTATGAAAAGCAGTTGATTTTTGCCCGAGTTCTGGGGGTGATCCAGAGCCCGGCCCATGAACAAGAAACCACTCCTTATGGGGTGAGAAATTTCGACCTGTGACTATATGGGATATTTGAGGGTCCCATTTGCACATGAATTTTGACCCAAAATAATATTGCCAGAATTAGAGGCCGAATTGATCTATAGGCCAAGCCATGAACAAAAAGCCAGATTTATATGCCGAATTGATCTACAGGTTAAGCCATGAACAAAAAGCCACTCATTATGATAAGCAGTTGATTTTTGACCGAGTTATGGGGATGATTTAGAGGCCGAGCCATGAACAAAAAGCCACTACTTATGAAAAGCAGTTGATTTTTGCCCGAGTTCTGGGGGTGTGAAATTTCGACCTGTGACTATATGGGATATTTGAGCGTCCCATTTTCACATTAATTTTGACGAAAAATTATGTTGCCAGATTTAGATGCCGAATTGATCTAAAGGCCAAGCCATGAACAAAAAGCCACTCCTTAAGAAAGGCGGTTGATTTTTGACCGAGTTATGGGGGTGATCTAGAGGCCGAGCCATGAACAAATAGCCACTTCATAAAAAAAGGAGTTGATTTTTGACCGAGTTCTGGTGGTGAGAAATTTCGACCTGTGACTATATGGGCTATTTGAGGATCCCATTTTCCCATGAATTTTGACGAAAAATTATGTTGCCAGATTTAGATGCCGAATTGATCTATTGGCTGAAGCATGGACAAAAAGCCACTCCTTATGAAAATCAGTTGATTTCTGACCGAGTTATGGGGGTCATCTAGAGGCCGAGCCATGAATAAAAAGGCATTACTTATGTTACGCAGTTTATTTTTGACCGAGTTCTGAGGGTAAGAAATTTCGACCTGTGACTATATGGGATATTTGAGGGTCCCATTTTCACATTAATTTTGATCAAAAATAATATTGCCAGATTTATATGCCGATTGATCTACAGGTTAAGCCATAAACAAAAAGCCACTCCTTAAGAAAAGCAGTTGATTTTTGACCGATCTATGGGGGGTGATCTAGAGGCCGAGCCATGAACAAAAAGCAACTACTTATGAAAAGCAGTTGATATTTGACCGAGTTCTGAGGGTGAGAAATTTCGACCTGTGTCTATATGGGATTTTTGGGGTCTCAATTTCACATGAATTTTGACCAAAAATAATATTGCCAGATTTAGATGCCGAATTGATCCGTAGGTTAAGCCATGAGCAAAAAGCCACTCCTTAAGAAAAGAAGTTAATTTTTGACCGATCTATGGGGGTGATCTAGAGGCCGAGCCATGAACAAAAAGCCACTCCTTAAGAAAAGCAGTTAATTTTTGACCGAGCTATGGGGGTGATCTAGAGGCCGAGCCATGAACAAATAGCCACTCCTTAAGAAAAGCGGTTGATTTTTGGACGAGTTCTGGTGGTGGAAAATTACGATCTGCGACTATATTGGATATTTGAGGTCCCATTTTCACATGAATTTTGACCAAAAATAATATGGCCAGACTTATATGCCGAATTGATCTACAGGTTAAGCCATGAACAAAAAGCCACTCCTTATGAAAAGCAGTTGACTTTTGACAGAGGTATGGGGGTGATCTAGAGGCCGAGCCATGAACAAATAGCCACTCCTTCTGAAAAGCAGTTAATTTTTGAACGAGTTATGGGGGTGATCTAGAGGCCGAGCCATTAACAAATAGCCACTCCTTAAGAAAAGGAGTTGATTTTTGACCTAGTTCAGGTGGTGAGAAATTTCAACCTGTGTCTATATGGGATATTTGTGGATCCAATTTTCACATGAATATTGACCAAGAATAATATTGCGAGACTTATATGCCGAATTGATCTACAGGTTAAGCCATGAACAAAAAGCCACTCCTTATGAAAAGCAGTTGATTTTTGACAGAGGTATGGGGGCGATCTAGAGGCCGAGCCATGAACAAATAGCCACTCCTTAAGAAAAGGAGTTGATTTTTGACCGAGTTCTGGGGGTGAGAAATTTCGACCTGTGACTATATGGGATATTTGAGGGTCCCATTTGCACATGAATTTTGACCAAAAATAATATGGCCAGACTTATATGCCGAATTGATCTACAGGTTAAGCCATGAACAAAAAGCCACTCCTTATGAAAAGCAGTTGACTTTTGACAGAGGTATGGGGGTGATCTAGAGGCCGAGCCATGAACAAATAGCCACTCCTTAAGAAAAGGAGTTGATTTTTGACCGAGTTCTGGGGGTGAGAAATTTCGACCTGTGACTATATGAGATATTTGAGGGTCCCATTTGCACATGAATTTTGACCAAAAATAATATGGCCAGACTTATATGCCGAATTGATCTACAGGTTCAGCCATGAACAAAAAGCCACTCCTTATGAAAAGCAGTTGACTTTTGACAGAGGTATGGGGGTGATCTAGAGGCCGAGCCATGAACAAATAGCCACTCCTTCTGAAAAGCAGTTAATTTTTGAACGAGTTATGGGGGTGATCTAGAGGCCGAGCCATTAACAAATAGCCACTCCTTAAGAAAAGGAGTTGATTTTTGACCTAGTTCAGGTGGTGAGAAATTTCAACCTGTGTCTATATGGGATATTTGTGGATCCAATTTTCAGATGAATATTGACCAAGAATAATATTATGAGACTTATATGCCGAATTGATCTACAGGTTAAGCCATGAACAAAAAGCCACTCCTTATGAAAAGCAGTTGACTTTTGACAGAGGTATGGGGGTGATCTAGAGGCCGAGCCATGAACAAATAGCCACTCCTTAAGAAAAGGAGTTTATTATTGACCGAGTTCTGGTGGTGAGAAATTTCGTCCTGTGACTATATGGGATTTTTGAAGGTCCCATTTTCACATGAATTTTGACCAAAAATAATATTGCCAGATTTAGATGCCGAATTGACCACTCATTATGAAAAACGGTTGATTTTTGACCGAGTTATGGGGGTGATCTAAAGGCCGAGCCATGAATAAAAAGCCCTTACTTATGAAAAGCAGTTGATTTTTGACCGAGTTCTGGTGGTGAGAAATTTCGACCTTTGTCTATATGGGATATTTGAGGATCCCATTTTCACATGAATTTTGACCAAAAATAATATTTACAGATTTCGAGCCCGAATTGATCTAAAGGCTAAGCCATGAACAAAAAGCCACTCCTTAAGAAAAGCGGTTGATTTTTGACCGAGTTATGGGGGTGATCTAGAGGCCGAGCCATTAACAAATAGCCACTCCTTCAGAAAAGGAGTTTATTATTGACCGAGTTCTGGTGGTGAGAAATTTCGTCCTGTTACTATATGGGATTTTTGAAGGTCCCATTTTCACATGAATTTTGACCAAAAATAATATTGCCAGATTTAGATGCCGAATTGACCACTCATTATGAAAATCGGTTGATTTTTGACCGAGTTATGGGGGTGATCTAGAGGCCGAGCCATGAATAAAAAGCCATTACTTATGAAAAGCAGATGATTTTTGAGCGAGTTCTGGTGGTGAGAAATTTCGACCTGTGTCTATATGGGATATTTGTGGATCCCATTTTCACGTGAATTTTGACTTAAAATGATGTTGCCAGATGTAGATGCCGAATTGGTCTATTGGCCGAACCATGGACAAAAACCCACTCCTTATGAAAAGCAGTTGATTTTTGACCGAGTTCTGGTGGTAAGAAATTTCGACCTGCGACTATATGGGATATTTGAGGGTCCCATTTTCATTAAGCCATGAACAAAAAGCCACTCCTTATGAAAAGCAGTTATTTTTGACAGAGGCATGTGTGTAATCTAGAGGCCGAGCCATGAACAAAAAGCCACTCCTTAAGAAAAACAGTTGATTTTTGACCGAGTTCTGGTGGTGAGAAATTTCGACCTGTGTCTATATGGGATATTTGAGGGTCCCATTTTCACATGAATTTTGACTAAAAATAATGTTGCCAGATTTAGATGCCGAATTGATCTATTGGCCGAACCATGGACAAAAAGCCACTCCTTATGAAAAGCAGTTGATTTTTGCCCGAGTTCTGGGGGTGATCCAGAGCCCGGCCCATGAACAAAAAGCCACTCCTTAAGAAAAATGATTGATTTTTGACAGAGTTATGACCTTAAGAAAAGCAGTTGATATTTGACCGAGTTCTGAGGGTGAGAAATTCCGACCTGTGACTATATGGGATTTTTGGGGGTCTCAATTTCACATGAATTTTGACCAAAAATAATATTGCCAGATTTAGATGCCGAATTGATCATAGGTTAAGCCATGAGCAAAAAGCCACTCCTTAAGAGAATAAGTTAATTTTTTACATGAATATTGACCAAGAATAATATTGCCAGACTTATATGCCGAATTGATCTACAGGTTAAGCCATGAACAAAAAGCCACTCCTTATGAAAAGCAGTTGACTTTTGACAGAGGTATGGGGATGATCTAGAGGCCGAGCCATGAACAAATAGCCACTCCTTGAGAAAAGGAGTTGATTTTTGACCGAGTTCTGGGGGTGAAAAATTTTGACCTGTGATTATATGGGATATTTGAGGGTCCCATTTTCACATGAATTTTGACCAAAAATAATATAGCCAGACTTATATGCCGAATTGATCTACAGGTTAAGCCATGAACAAAAAGCCACTCCTTATGAAAAGCAGTTGACTTTTGACAGAGGTATGGGGATGATCTAGAGGCCGAGCCATGAACAAATAGCCACTCCTTCAGAAAAGCAGTTAATTTTTGACCGAGTTATGGGGGTGATCTAGAGGCCGAGCCATTAACAAATAGCCACTCCTTAAGAAAAGGAGTTAATTTTTGACCTAGTTCTGGTGGTGAGAAATTTCAACCTGTGCCTATATGGCATATTTGTGGATCCAATTTTCACATGAATATTAACCAAGAATAATATTGCCAGACTTATATGCCGAATTGATCTACAGGTTAAGCCAGGAACAAAAAGCCACTCCTTAAGAAAAGCAGTTAATTTTTGACCGAGCTATGGGGGTGATCTAGAGGCCGAGCCATGAACAAATAGCCACTCATTAAGAAAAGCGGTTGATTTTTGACCGAGTTCTGGTGGTGAGAAATTTCGACCTGTGTCTATATCGGATATTAGAGGATCCCATTTTCACATAAATTTTGACTTAAAATTATGTTGCCAGATTTAGATGCCGAATTGATCTATTGGCCGAAGCATGGACAAAAAGCCACTTCTTATGATAATCAGTTAATTTTCGACCGAGTTATGGGGGTGATCTAGAGGCCGAGCCATGAACAAAAAGCCACTACTTATGAAAAGCAGTTGATTTTTGGACGAGTTCTGGTGGTGAAAAATTACGACCTGCGACTATATGGGATATTTGAGGGTCCCATTTTCACATGAATTTTGACCAAAAATAATATGGCCAGACTTATATGCCGAATTGATCTACAGGTTAAGCCATGAACAAAAAGCCACTCCTTATGAAAAGCAGTTGACTTTTGACAGAGGTATGGGGGTGATCTAGAGGCCGAGCCATTAACAAATAGCCACTCCTTAAGAAAAGGAGTTGATTTTTGACCTAGTTCTGGTGGTGAGAAATTTCGACCTGTGTCTATATGGAATATTTGTGGATCCAATTTTCACATGAATATTGACCAAGGATAATATTGCCAGACTTATATGCCGAATTGATCTACAGGTTAAGCCATGAACAAAAAGCCACTCCTTAAGAAAAGCGGTTGATTTTTTACCGAGTTATGGGGTTGATCTCGAGGCCGAGCGATGAACAAATAGCCACCCCTAAGAAAAGGAGTTGATTTTTGAAAAAGTTCTGGTGGTGAGAATATTCGACCTGCGACTATATGGGATTTTTGAGGGTCCCATTTTCACATGAATTTTGACCAAAAATAATATTGCCAGATTTAGAGGCCGAATTGATCTATAGGCCAATTTTTGCGGATTTTTGACCGAGTTCTGGTGGTGAGAAATTACGACTTTTGTCTATATGGGATATTTGAGGATACCATTTTCACATGAATTTTGACGAAAAAATGATGTTGCCAGATTTAGAGGCCGAATTGATCTATAGGCCAAGCCATGAACAAAAAGCTAGATTTATATGCCGAATTGATCTACAGGTTAAGCCATGAACAAAAAGCCACTCATTATGATAAGCAGTTGATTTTTGACCGAGTTATGGGGATGATTTAGAGGCCGAGCCATGAATAAAAAGCCATTACTTATGTTACGCAGTTTATTTTTGACCGAGTTCTGAGGGTATGAAATTTCGACCTGTGACTATATGGGATATTTGAGGATCCCATTTTCCCATGAATTTTGACTTTAAATGATGTTGCCAGATTTAGATGCGGAATTGGTCTATTGACCGAACCATGGACAAAAAGCCACTCCTTACGAAAATCAGTTGATTTTTGCCCGAGTTCTGGGGGTGATCCAGAGCCCGGCCCATGAACAAGAAACCACTCCTTATGGGGTGAGAAATTTCGACCTGTGACTATATGGGATATTTGAGGGTCCCATTTGCACATGAATTTTGACCCAAAATAATATTGCCAGAATTAGAGGCCGAATTGATCTATAGGCCAAGCCATGAACAAAAAGCCAGATTTATATGCCGAATTGATCTACAGGTTAAGCCATGAACAAAAAGCCACTCATTATGATAAGCAGTTGATTTTTGACCGAGTTATGGGGATGATTTAGAGGCCGAGCCATGAACAAAAAGCCACTACTTATGAAAAGCAGTTGATTTTTGCCCGAGTTCTGGGGGTGTGAAATTTCGACCTGTGACTATATGGGATATTTGAGCGTCCCATTTTCACATTAATTTTGACCAAGAATAATATTGCCAGATTTAGATGCCGAATTGATCTAAAGGCCAAGCCATGAACAAAAAGCCACTCCTTAAGAAAGGCGGTTGATTTTTGACCGAGTTATGGGGGTGATCTAGAGGCCGAGCCATGAACAAATAGCCACTTCATAAAAAAAGGAGTTGATTTTTGACCGAGTTCTGGTGGTGAGAAATTTCGACCTGTGACTATATGGGCTATTTGAGGATCCCATTTTCCCATGAATTTTGACTAAAAATTATGTTGCCAGATTTAGATGCCGAATTGATATATTGGCTGAAGCATGGACAAAAAGCCACTCCTTATGAAAATCAGTTGATTTCTGACCGAGTTATGGGGGTCATCTAGAGGCCGAGCCATGAATAAAAAGGCATTACTTATGTTACGCAGTTTATTTTTGACCGAGTTCTGAGGGTAAGAAATTTCGACCTGTGACTATATGGGATATTTGAGGGTCCCATTTTCACATTAATTTTGACCAAAAATAATATTGCCAGATTTATATGCCGAATTGATCTACAGGTTAAGCCATAAACAAAAAGCCACTCCTTAAGAAAAGCAGTTGATTTTTGACCGATCTATGGGGGTGATCTAGAGGCCGAGCCATGAACAAAAAGCAACTACTTATGAAAAGCAGTTGATATTTGACCGAGTTCTGAGGGTGAGAAATTTCGACCTGTGTCTATATGGGATTTTTGGGGGTCTCAATTTCACATGAATTTTGACCAAAAATAATATTGCCAGATTTAGATGCCGAATTGATCCGTAGGTTAAGCCATGAGCAAAAAGCCACTCCTTAAGAAAAGAAGTTAATTTTTGACCGATCTATGGGGGTGATCTAGAGGCCGAGCCATGAACAAAAAGCCACTCCTTAAGAAAAGCAGTTAATTTTTGACCGAGCTATGGGGGTGATCTATAGGCCGAGCCATGAACAAATAGCCACTCCTTAAGAAAAGCGGTTGATTTTTGACCGAGTTCTGGTATTGAGAAATTTCGACCTGTGTCTATATGGGATATTAGAGGATCCCATTTTCACATGAATTTTGACTAAAAATGATGTTGCCAGATTTAGGTGCCGAATTGATCTATTGGCCGAAGCATGGACAAAAAGCCACTTCTTATGATAATCAGTTAATTTTCGACCGAGTTATGGGGGTGATCTAGAGGCCGAGCCATGAACAAAAAGCCACTACTTATGAAAAGCAGTTGATTTTTGGACGAGTTCTGGTGGTGAAAAATTACGACCTGCGACTATATGGGATATTTGAGGGTCCCATTTTCACATGAATTTTGACCAAAAATAATATGGCCAGACTTATATGCCGAATTGATCTACAGGTTAAGCCATGAACAAAAAGCCACTCCTTATGAAAAGCAGTTGACTTTTGACAGAGGTATGGGGGTGATCTAGAGGCCGAGCCATTAACAAATAGCCACTCCTTAAGAAAAGGAGTTGATTTTTGACCTAGTTCTGGTGGTGAGAAATTTCGACCTGTGTCTATATGGGATATTTGTGGATCCAATTTTCACATGAATATTGACCAAGGATAATATTGCCAGACTTATATGCCGAATTGATCTACAGGTTAAGCCATGAACAAAAAGCCACTCCTTAAGAAAAGCGGTTGATTTTTTACCGAGTTATGGGGTTGATCTCGAGGCCGAGCGATGAACAAATAGCCACCCCTAAGAAAAGGAGTTGATTTTTGAAAAAGTTCTGGTGGTGAGAATATTCGACCTGCGACTATATGGGATTTTTGAGGGTCCCATTTTCACATGAATTTTGACCAAAAATAATATTGCCAGATTTAGAGGCCGAATTGATCTATAGGCCAATTTTTGCGGATTTTTGACCGAGTTCTGGTGGTGAGAAATTACGACTTTTGTCTATATGGGATATTTGAGGATACCATTTTCACATGAATTTTGACGAAAAAATGATGTTGCCAGATTTAGAGGCCGAATTGATCTATAGGCCAAGCCATGAACAAAAAGCTAGATTTATATGCCGAATTGATCTACAGGTTAAGCCATGAACAAAAAGCCACTCATTATGATAAGCAGTTGATTTTTGACCGAGTTATGGGGATGATTTAGATGCCGAGCCATGAATAAAAAGCCATTACTTATGTTACGCAGTTTATTTTTGACCGAGTTCTGAGGGTATGAAATTTCGACCTATGACTATATGGGATATTTGAGGATCCCATTTTCCCATGAATTTTGACTTTAAATGATGTTGCCAGATTTAGATGCGGAATTGGTCTATTGACCGAACCATGGACAAAAAGCCACTCCTTACGAAAATCAGTTGATTTTTGCCCGAGTTCTGGGGGTGATCCAGAGCCCGGCCCATGAACAAGAAACCACTCCTTATGGGGTGAGAAATTTCGACCTGTGACTATATGGGATATTTGAGGGTCCCATTTGCACATGAATTTTGACCCAAAATAATATTGCCAGAATTAGAGGCCGAATTGATCTATAGGCCAAGCCATGAACAAAAAGCCAGATTTATATGCCGAATTGATCTACAGGTTAAGCCATGAACAAAAAGCCACTCATTATGATAAGCAGTTGATTTTTGACCGAGTTATGGGGATGATTTAGAGGCCGAGCCATGAACAAAAAGCCACTACTTATGAAAAGCAGTTGATTTTTGCCCGAGTTCTGGGGGTGTGAAATTTCGACCTGTGACTATATGGGATATTTGAGCGTCCCATTTTCACATTAATTTTGACCAAGAATAATATTGCCAGATTTAGATGCCGAATTGATCTAAAGGCCAAGCCATGAACAAAAAGCCACTCCTTAAGAAAGGCGGTTGATTTTTGACCGAGTTATGGGGGTGATCTAGAGGCCGAGCCATGAACAAATAGCCACTTCATAAAAAAAAGGAGTTGATTTTTGACCGAGTTCTGGTGGTGAGAAATTTCGACCTGTGACTATATGGGCTATTTGAGGATCCCATTTTCCCATGAATTTTGACTAAAAATTATGTTGCCAGATTTAGATGCCGAATTGATATATTGGCTGAAGCATGGACAAAAAGCCACTCCTTATGAAAATCAGTTGATTTCTGACCGAGTTATGGGGGTCATCTAGAGGCCGAGCCATGAATAAAAAGGCATTACTTATGTTACGCAGTTTATTTTTGACCGAGTTCTGAGGGTAAGAAATTTCGACCTGTGACTATATGGGATATTTGAGGGTCCCATTTTCACATTAATTTTGACCAAAAATAATATTGCCAGATTTATATGCCGAATTGATCTACAGGTTAAGCCATAAACAAAAAGCCACTCCTTAAGAAAAGCAGTTGATTTTTGACCGATCTATGGGGGTGATCTAGAGGCCGAGCCATGAACAAAAAGCAACTACTTATGAAAAGCAGTTGATATTTGACCGAGTTCTGAGGGTGAGAAATTTCGACCTGTGTCTATATGGGATTTTTGGGGGTCTCAATTTCACATGAATTTTGACCAAAAATAATATTGCCAGATTTAGATGCCGAATTGATCCGTAGGTTAAGCCATGAGCAAAAAGCCACTCCTTAAGAAAAGAAGTTAATTTTTGACCGATCTATGGGGGTGATCTAGAGGCCGAGCCATGAACAAAAAGCCACTCCTTAAGAAAAGCAGTTAATTTTTGACCGAGCTATGGGGGTGATCTAGAGGCCGAGCCATGAACAAATAGCCACTCCTTAAGAAAAGCGGTTGATTTTTGACCGAGTTCTGGTATTGAGAAATTTCGACCTGTGTCTATATGGGATATTAGAGGATCCCATTTTCACATGAATTTTGACTAAAAATGATGTTGCCAGATTTAGGTGCCGAATTGATCTATTGGCCGAAGCATGGACAAAAAGCCACTTCTTATGATAATCAGTTAATTTTCGACCGAGTTATGGGGGTGATCTAGAGGCCGAGCCATGAACAAAAAGCCACTACTTATGAAAAGCAGTTGATTTTTGGACGAGTTCTGGTGGTGGAAAATTACGATCTGCGACTATATGGGATATTTGAGGTCCCATTTTCACATGAATTTTGACCAAAAATAATATGGCCAGACTTATATGCCGAATTGATCTACAGGTTAAGCCATGAACAAAAAGCCACTCCTTATGAAAAGCAGTTGACTTTTGACAGAGGTATGGGGGTGATCTAGAGGCCGAGCCATGAACAAATAGCCACTCCTTCTGAAAAGCAGTTAATTTTTGAACGAGTTATGGGGGTGATCTAGAGGCCGAGCCATTAACAAATAGCCACTCCTTAAGAAAAGGAGTTGATTTTTGACCTAGTTCAGGTGGTGAGAAATTTCAACCTGTGTCTATATGGGATATTTGTGGATCCAATTTTCACATGAATATTGACCAAGAATAATATTGCGAGACTTATATGCCGAATTGATCTACAGGTTAAGCCATGAACAAAAAGCCACTCCTTATGAAAAGCAGTTGATTTTTGACAGAGGTATGGGGGGCGATCTAGAGGCCGAGCCATGAACAAATAGCCACTCCTTAAGAAAAGGAGTTGATTTTTGACCGAGTTCTGGGGGTGAGAAATTTCGACCTGTGACTATATGGGATATTTGAGGGTCCCATTTGCACATGAATTTTGACCAAAAATAATATGGCCAGACTTATATGCCGAATTGATCTACAGGTTAAGCCATGAACAAAAAGCCACTCCTTATGAAAAGCAGTTGACTTTTGACAGAGGTATGGGGGTGATCTAGAGGCCGAGCCATGAACAAATAGCCACTCCTTAAGAAAAGGAGTTGATTTTTGACCGAGTTCTGGGGGTGAGAAATTTCGACCTGTGACTATATGAGATATTTGAGGGTCCCATTTGCACATGAATTTTGACCAAAAATAATATGGCCAGACTTATATGCCGAATTGATCTACAGGTTCAGCCATGAACAAAAAGCCACTCCTTATGAAAAGCAGTTGATTTTTTACAGAGGTATGGGGGTGATCTAGAGGCCGAGCCATGAACAAATAGCCACTCCTTCTGAAAAGCAGTTAATTTTTGAACGAGTTATGGGGGTGATCTAGAGGCCGAGCCATTAACAAATAGCCACTCCTTAAGAAAAGGAGTTGATTTTTGACCTAGTTCAGGTGGTGAGAAATTTCAACCTGTGTCTATATGGGATATTTGTGGATCCAATTTTCACATGAATATTGACCAAGAATAATATTGCGAGACTTATATGCCGAATTGATCTACAGGTTAAGCCATGAACAAAAAGCCACTCCTTATGAAAAGCAGTTGATTTTTTACAGAGGTATGGGGGGCGATCTAGAGGCCGAGCCATGAACAAATAGCCACTCCTTAAGAAAAGGAGTTGATTTTTGACCGAGTTCTGGGGGTGAGAAATTTCGACCTGTGACTATATGGGATATTTGAGGGTCCCATTTGCACATGAATTTTGACCAAAAATAATATGGCCAGACTTATATGCCGAATTGATCTACAGGTTAAGCCATGAACAAAAAGCCACTCCTTATGAAAAGCAGTTGACTTTTGACAGAGGTATGGGGGTGATCTAGAGGCCGAGCCATGAACAAATAGCCACTCCTTAAGAAAAGGAGTTGATTTTTGACCGAGTTCTGGGGGTGAGAAATTTCGACCTGTGACTATATGGGATATTTGAGGGTCCCATTTGCACATGAATTTTGACCAAAAATAATATGGCCAGACTTATATGCCGAATTGATCTACAGGTTAAGCCATGAACAAAAAGCCACTACTTATGAAAAGCAGTTGATTTTTGACCGAGTTCTGGGGGTGAGAAATTTCGACCTGTGACTATATGGGATTTTTGGGGGTCTCAATTTCACATGAATTTTGACCAAAAATAATATTGCCAGATTTAGATGCCGAATTGGTCTATTGGCCGAACCACGAACAAAAAGCCACTCCTTAAGAAAAGCGGTTGATTTTTGACCGAGTTATGGGGGTGATCTAGAGGCCGAGCCATGAACAAAAATCCACTCCTTACGAAAATCAGTTGATTTTTGCCCGAGTTCTGGGGGTGATCCAGAGCCCGGCCCATGAACAAGAAACCACTCCTTATGGGGTGAGAAATTTCGACCTGTGACTACTTGGGATATTTGAGGGTCCCATTTGCACATGAATTTTGACCCAAAATAATATTGCCAGAATTAGAGGCCGAATTGATCTATAGGCCAAGCCATGAACAAAAGCCAGATTTATATGCCGAATTGATCTACAGGTTAAGCCATGAACAAAAAGCCACTCATTATGATAAGCAGTTGATTTTTGACCGAGTTATGGGGATGATTTAGAGGCCGAGCCATGAACAAAAAGCCACTACTTATGAAAAGCAGTTGATTTTTGCCCGAGTTCTGGGGGTGAGAAATTTCGACCTGTGACTATATGGGATATTTGAGCGTCCCATTTTCACATGAATTTTGACCAAGAATAATATTGCCAGATTTAGATGCCGAATTGATCTAAAGGCCAAGCCATGAACAAAAAGCCACTCCTTAAGAAAGGCGGTTGATTTTTGACCGAGTTATGGGGGTGATCTAGAGGCCGAGCCATGAACAAATAGCCACTCCATAAAAAAAGGAGTTGATTTTTGACCGAGTTCTGGTGGTGAGAAATTTCGACCTGTGACTATATGGGCTATTTGAGGATCCCATTTTCCCATGAATTTTGACGAAAAATTATGTTGCCAGATTTAGATGCCGAATTGATCTATTGGCTGAAGCATGGACAAAAAGCCACTCCTTATGAAAATCAGTTGATTTTGACCGAGTTATGGGGGTCATCTAGAGGCCGAGCCATGAATAAAAAGCCATTACTTATGTTACGCAGTTTATTTTTGACCGAGTTCTGAGGGTAAGAAATTTCGACCTGTGACTATATGGGATATTTGTGGATCCCATTTTCACATGAATTTTGACCAAAAATAATATTGCCAGAATTAGAGGCCGAATTGATCCATAGGCCAAGCCAAGAACAAAAAGCCACTCCTTAAGAAAAGCGGTTGATTTTTGACAGAGTTATGACCTTAAGAAAAGCAGTTGATATTTGACCGAGTTCTGAGGGTAAGAAATTTCGACCTGTGACTATATGGGATATTTGAGGGTCCCATTTTCACATGAATTTTGACCAAAAATAATATTGCCAGATTTATATGCCGAATTGATCTACAGGTTAAGCCATAAACAAAAAGCCACTCCTTAAGAAAAGCAGTTGATTTTTGACCGATCTATGGGGGTGATCTAGAGGCCGAGCCATGAACAAAAAGCAACTACTTATGAAAAGCAGTTGATATTTGACCGAGTTCTGAGGGTGAGAAATTTCGACCTGTGACTATATGGGATTTTTGGGGGTCTCAATTTCACATGAATTTTGACCAAAAATAATATTGTCAGATTTATATGCCGAATTGATCTACAGGTTAAGCCATAAACAAAAAGCCACTCCTTAAGAAAAGCAGTTGATTTTTGACCGATCTATGGGGGTGATCTAGAGGCCGAGCCATGAACAAATAGCCACTCCTTAAGAAAAGCGGTTGATTTTTGACCGAGTTCTGGTGGTGAGAAATTTCGACCTGTGTCTATATGGGATATTAGAGGATCCCATTTTCACATGAATTTTGACTAAAAATGATGTTGCCAGATTTAGATGCCGAATTGATCTATTGGCCGAAGCATGGACAAAAAGCCACTTCTTATGATAATCAGTTAATTTTCGACCGAGTTATGGGGGTGATCTAGAGGCCGAGCCATGAACAAAAAGCCACTACTTATGAAAAGCAGTTGATTTTTGGACGAGTTCTGGTGGTGGAAAATTACGATCTGCGACTATATGGGAAATTTGAGGGTCCCATTTTCACATGAATTTTGACCAAAAATAATATGGCCAGACTTATATGCCGAATTGATCTACAGGTTAAGCCATGAACAAAAAGCCACTACTTATGAAAAGCAGTTGATTTTTGCCCGAGTTCTGGGGGTGATCTAGAGGCCGAGCCATGAACAAAAAGCCACTCCTTACGAAAATCAGTTGATTTTTCCCCGAGTTCTGGGGGTGATCCAGAGCCCGGCCCATGAACAAGAAACCACTCCTTATGGGGTGAGAAATTTCGACCTGTGACTACTTGGGATATTTGAGGGTCCCATTTGCACATGAATTTTGACCCAAAATAATATTGCCAGAATTAGAGGCCGAATTGATCTATAGGCCAAGCCATGAACAAAAAGCCAGATTTATATGCCGAATTGATCTACAGGTTAAGCCATGAACAAAAAGCCACTCATTATGATAAGCAGTTGATTTTTGACCGAGTTATGGGGATGATTTAGAGGCCGAGCCATGAACAAAAAGCCACTACTTATGAAAAGCAGTTGATTTTTGCCCGAGTTCTGGGGGTGAGAAATTTCGACCTGTGACTATATGGGATATTTGAGCGTCCCATTTTCACATGAATTTTGACCAAGAATAATATTGCCAGATTTAGATGCCGAATTGATCTAAAGGCCAAGCCATGAACAAAAAGCCACTCCTTAAGAAAGGCGGTTGATTTTTGACCGAGTTATGGGGGTGATCTAGAGGCCGAGCCATAAACAAATAGCCACTCCATAAAAAAAGGAGTTGATTTTTGACCGAGTTCTGGTGGTGAGAAATTTCTACCTGTGACTATATGGGCTATTTGAGGATCCCATTTTCCCATGAATTTTGACGAAAAATTATGTTGCCAGATTTAGATGCCGAATTGATCTATTGGCTGAAGCATGGACAAAAAGCCACTCCTTATGAAAATCAGTTGATTTTTGACCGAGTTATGGGGGTCATCTAGAGGCCGAGCCATGAATAAAAAGCCATTACTTATGTTACGCAGTTTATTTTTGACCGAGTTCTGAGGGTAAGAAATTTCGACCTGTGACTATATGGGATATTTGAGGGTCCCATTTTCACATGATTTTTGACTAAAAATAATGTTGCCAGATTTAGATGCCGAATTGATCTATTGGCCGAACCATGGACAAAAAGCCACTCCTTATGAAAAGCAGTTGATTTTTGCCCGAGTTCTGGGGGTGATCCAGAGCCCGGCCCATGAACAAAAAGCCACTCCTTAAGAAAAATGATTGATTTTTGACAGAGTTATGACCTTAAGAAAAGCAGTTGATATTTGACCGAGTTCTGAGGGTGAGAAATTCCGACCTGTGACTATATGGGATTTTTGGGGGTCTCAATTTCACATGAATTTTGACCAAAAATAATATTGCCAGATTTAGATGCCGAATTGATCATAGGTTAAGCCATGAGCAAAAAGCCACTCCCTTAAGAGAATAAGTTAATTTTTGACATGAATATTGACCAAGAATAATATTGCCAGACTTATATGCCGAATTGATCTACAGGTTAAGCCATGAACAAAAAGCCACTCCTTATGAAAAGCAGTTGATTTTTGACAGAGGTATGGGGATGATCTAGAGGCCGAGCCATGAACAAATAGCCACTCCTTGAGAAAAGGAGTTGATTTTTGACCGAGTTCTGGGGGTGAAAAATTTTGACCTGTGATTATATGGGATATTTGAGGGTCCCATTTTCACATGAATTTTGACCAAAAATAATATGGCCAGACTTATATGCCGAATTGATCTACAGGTTAAGCCATGAACAAAAAGCCACTCCTTATGAAAAGCAGTTGACTTTTGACAGAGGTATGGGGGTGATCTAGAGGCCGAGCCATGAACAAATAGCCACTCCTTCAGAAAAGCAGTTAATTTTTGACCGAGTTATGGGGGTGATCTAGAGGCCGAGCCATTAACAAATAGCCACTCCTTAAGAAAAGGAGTTAATTTTTGACCTAGTTCTGGTGGTGAGAAATTTCAACCTGTGCCTATATGGCATATTTGTGGATCCAATTTTCACATGAATATTAACCAAGAATAATATTGCCAAACTTATATGCCGAATTGATTTACAGGTTAAGCCAGGAACAAAAAGCCACTCCTTAAGAAAAGCAGTTAATTTTTGACCGAGCTATGGGGGTGATCTAGAGGCCGAGCCATGAACAAATAGCCACTCCTTAAGAAAAGCGGTTGATTTTTGACCGAGTTCTGGTGGTGAGAAATTTCGACCTGTGTCTATATCGGATATTAGAGGATCCCATTTTCACATGAATTTTGACTTAAAATTATGTTGCCAGATTTAGATGCCGAATTGATCTATTGGCCGAAGCATGGACAAAAAGCCACTTCTTATGATAATCAGTTAATTTTCGACCGAGTTATGGGGTGATCTAGAGGCCGAGCCATGACACAAAAGCCACTACTTATGAAAAGCAGTTGATTTTTGGACGAGTTCTGGTGGTGAAAAATTACGACCTGCGACTATATGGGATATTTGAGGGTCCCATTTTCACATGAATTTTGACCAAAAATAATATGGCCAGACTTATATGCCGAATTGATCTACAGGTTAAGCCATGAACAAAAAGCCACTCCTTATGAAAAGCAGTTGACTTTTGACAGAGGTATGGGGGTGATCTAGAGGCCGAGCCATTAACAAATAGCCACTCCTTAAGAAAAGGAGTTGATTTTTGACCTAGTTCTGGTGGTGAGAAATTTCGACCTGTGTCTATATGGGATATTTGTGGATCCAATTTTCACATGAATATTGACCAAGGATAATATTGCCAGACTTATATGCCGAATTGATCTACAGGTTAAGCCATGAACAAAAAGCCACTCCTTAAGAAAAGCGGATGATTTTTTACCGAGTTATGGGGTTGATCTCGAGGCCGAGCGATGAACAAATAGCCACCCCTAAGAAAAGGAGTTGATTTTTGAAAAAGTTCTGGTGGTGAGAAATTTCAACCTGTGTCTATATGGGATATTTGTGGATCCAATTTTCACATGAATATTGACCAAGAATAATATTGCGAGACTTATATGCCGAATTGATCTACAGGTTAAGCCATGAACAAAAAGCCACTCCTTATGAAAAGCAGTTGACTTTTGACAGAGGTATGGGGGTGATCTAGAGGCCGAGCCATGAACAAATAGCCACTCCTTCTGAAAAGCAGTTGATTTTTGACCGAGTTATGGGGGTGATCTAGAGGCCGAGCCATGAACAAATAGCCACTTCATAAAAAAAAGGAGTTGATTTTTGACCGAGTTCTGGTGGTGAGAAATTTCGACCTGTGACTATATGGGCTATTTGAGGATCCCATTTTCCCATGAATTTTGACGAAAAATTATGTTGCCAGATTTAGATGCCGAATTGATCTATTGACTGAAGCATGGACAAAAAGCCACTCCTTATGAAAATCAGTTGATTTCTGACCGAGTTATGGGGGTCATCTAGAGGCCGAGCCATGAATAAAAAGGCATTACTTATGTAACGCAGTTTATTTTTGACCGAGTTCTGAGGGTAAGAAATTTCGACCTGTGACTATATGGGATATTTGAGGGTCCCATTTTCACATTAATTTTGACCAAAAATAATATTGCCAGATTTATATGCCGAATTGATCTACAGGTTAAGCCATAAACAAAAAGCCACTCCTTAAGAAAAGCAGTTGATTTTTGACCGATCTATGGGGGTGATCTAGAGGCCGAGCCATGAACAAAAAGCAACTACTTATGAAAAGCAGTTGATATTTGACCGAGTTCTGAGGGTGAGAAATTTCGACCTGTGTCTATATGGGATTTTTGGGGGTCTCAATTTCACATGAATTTTGACCAAAAATAATATTGCCAGATTTAGATGCCGAATTGATCCGTAGGTTAAGCCATGAGCAAAAAGCCACTCCTTAAGAAAAGAAGTTAATTTTTGACCGATCTATGGGGGGTGATCTAGAGGCCGAGCCATGAACAAAAAGCCACTCCTTAAGAAAAGCGGTTGATTTTTGACCGAGTTCTGGTATTGAGAAATTTCGACCTGTGTCTATATGGGATATTAGAGGATCCCATTTTCACATGAATTTTGACTAAAAATGATGTTGCCAGATTTAGATGCCGAATTGATCTATTGGCCGAAGCATGGACAAAAAGCCACTTCTTATGATAATCAGTTAATTTTCGACCGAGTTATGGGGGTGATCTAGAGGCCGAGCCATGAACAAAAAGCCACTACTTATGAAAAGCAGTTGATTTTTGGACGAGTTCTGGTGGTGGAAAATTACGATCTGCGACTATATGGGATATTTGAGGTCCCATTTTCACATGAATTTTGACCAAAAATAATATGGCCAGACTTATATGCCGAATTGATCTACAGGTTAAGCCATGAACAAAAAGCCACTCCTTATGAAAAGCAGTTGACTTTTGACAGAGGTATGGGGGTGATCTAGAGGCCGAGCCATGAACAAATAGCCACTCCTTCTGAAAAGCAGTTAATTTTTGAACGAGTTATGGGGGTGATCTAGAGGCCGAGCCATTAACAAATAGCCACTCCTTAAGAAAAGGAGTTGATTTTTGACCTAGTTCAGGTGGTGAGAAATTTCAACCTGTGTCTATATGGGATATTTGTGGATCCAATTTTCACATGAATATTGACCAAGAATAATATTGCGAGACTTATATGCCGAATTGATCTACAGGTTAAGCCATGAACAAAAAGCCACTCCTTATGAAAAGCAGTTGACTTTTGACAGAGGTATGGGGGTGATCTAGAGGCCGAGCCATGAACAAATAGCCACTCCTTCTGAAAAGCAGTTGATTTTTGACCGAGTTATGGGGGTGATCTAGAGGCCGAGCCATGAACAAATAGCCACTTCATAAAAAAAGGAGTTGATTTTTGACCGAGTTCTGGTGGTGAGAAATTTCGACCTGTGACTATATGGGCTATTTGAGGATCCCATTTTCCCATGAATTTTGACGAAAAATTATGTTGCCAGATTTAGATGCCGAATTGATCTATTGACTGAAGCATGGACAAAAAGCCACTCCTTATGAAAATCAGTTGATTTCTGACCGAGTTATGGGGGTCATCTAGAGGCCGAGCCATGAATAAAAAGGCATTACTTATGTAACGCAGTTTATTTTTGACCGAGTTCTGAGGGTAAGAAATTTCGACCTGTGACTATATGGGATATTTGAGGGTCCCATTTTCACATTAATTTTGACCAAAAATAATATTGCCAGATTTATATGCCGAATTGATCTACAGGTTAAGCCATAAACAAAAAGCCACTCCTTAAGAAAAGCAGTTGATTTTTGACCGATCTATGGGGGTGATCTAGAGGCCGAGCCATGAACAAAAAGCAACTACTTATGAAAAGCAGTTGATATTTGACCGAGTTCTGAGGGTGAGAAATTTCGACCTGTGTCTATATGGGATTTTTGGGGTCTCAATTTCACATGAATTTTGACCAAAAATAATATTGCCAGATTTAGATGCCGAATTGATCCGTAGGTTAAGCCATGAGCAAAAAGCCACTCCTTAAGAAAAGAAGTTAATTTTTGACCGATCTATGGGGGTGATCTAGAGGCCGAGCCATGAACAAAAAGCCACTCCTTAAGAAAAGCGGTTGATTTTTGACCGAGTTCTGGTATTGAGAAATTTCGACCTGTGTCTATATGGGATATTAGAGGATCCCATTTTCACATGAATTTTGACTAAAAATGATGTTGCCAGATTTAGATGCCGAATTGATCTATTGGCCGAAGCATGGACAAAAAGCCACTTCTTATGATAATCAGTTAATTTTCGACCGAGTTATGGGGGTGATCTAGAGGCCGAGCCATGAACAAAAAGCCACTACTTATGAAAAGCAGTTGATTTTTGGACGAGTTCTGGTGGTGGAAAATTACGATCTGCGACTATATGGGATATTTGAGGTCCCATTTTCACATGAATTTTGACCAAAAATAATATGGCCAGACTTATATGCCGAATTGATCTACAGGTTAAGCCATGAACAAAAAGCCACTCCTTATGAAAAGCAGTTGACTTTTGACAGAGGTTGGGGTGATCTAGAGGCCGAGCCATGAACAAATAGCCACTCCTTCTGAAAAGCAGTTAATTTTTGAACGAGTTATGGGGGTGATCTAGAGGCCGAGCCATTAACAAATAGCCACTCCCTTAAGAAAAGGAGTTGATTTTTGACCTAGTTCAGGTGGTGAGAAATTTCAACCTGTGTCTATATGGGATATTTGTGGATCCAATTTTCACATGAATATTGACCAAGAATAATATTGCGAGACTTATATGCCGAATTGATCTACAGGTTAAGCCATGAACAAAAAGCCACTCCTTATGAAAAGCAGTTGATTTTTGACAGAGGTATGGGGGCGATCTAGAGGCCGAGCCATGAACAAATAGCCACTCCTTAAGAAAAGGAGTTGATTTTTGACCGAGTTCTGGGGGTGAGAAATTTCGACCTGTGACTATATGGGATATTTGAGGGTCCCATTTGCACATGAATTTTGACCAAAAATAATATGGCCAGACTTATATGCCGAATTGATCTACAGGTTAAGCCATGAACAAAAAGCCACTCCTTATGAAAAGCAGTTGACTTTTGACAGAGGTATGGGGGGTGATCTAGAGGCCGAGCCATGAACAAATAGCCACTCCTTAAGAAAAGGAGTTGATTTTTGACCGAGTTCTGGGGGTGAGAAATTTCGACCTGTGACTATATGAGATATTTGAGGGTCCCATTTGCACATGAATTTTGACCAAAAATAATATGGCCAGACTTATATGCCGAATTGATCTACAGGTTCAGCCATGAACAAAAAGCCACTCCTTATGAAAAGCAGTTGACTTTTGACAGAGGTATGGGGGTGATCTAGAGGCCGAGCCATGAACAAATAGCCACTCCTTCTGAAAAGCAGTTAATTTTTGAACGAGTTATGGGGGTGATCTAGAGGCCGAGCCATTAACAAATAGCCACTCCTTAAGAAAAGGAGTTGATTTTTGACCTAGTTCAGGTGGTGAGAAATTTCAACCTGTGTCTATATGGGATATTTGTGGATCCAATTTTCACATGAATATTGACCAAGAATAATATTGCGAGACTTATATGCCGAATTGATCTACAGGTTAAGCCATGAACAAAAAGCCACTCCTTATGAAAAGCAGTTGATTTTTTACAGAGGTATGGGGGCGATCTAGAGGCCGAGCCATGAACAAATAGCCACTCCTTAAGAAAAGGAGTTGATTTTTGACCGAGTTCTGGGGGTGAAAAATTTCGACCTGTGACTATATGGGATATTTGAGGGTCCCATTTGCACATGAATTTTGACCAAAAATAATATGGCCAGACTTATATGCCGAATTGATCTACAGGTTAAGCCATGAACAAAAAGCCACTCCTTATGAAAAGCAGTTGACTTTTGACAGAGGTATGGGGGTGATCTAGAGGCCGAGCCATGAACAAATAGCCACTCCTTAAGAAAAGGAGTTGATTTTTGACCGAGTTCTGGGGGTGAGAAATTTCGACCTGTGACTATATGGGATATTTGAGGGTCCCATTTGCACATGAATTTTGACCAAAAATAATATGGCCAGACTTATATGCCGAATTGATCTACAGGTTAAGCCATGAACAAAAAGCCACTCCTTATGAAAAGCAGTTGACTTTTGACAGAGGTATGGGGGTGATCTAGAGGCCGAGCCATGAACAAATAGCCACTCCTTCTGAAAAGCACTTAATTTTTGAACGAGTTATGGGGGTGATCTAGAGGCCGAGCCATTAACAAATAGCCACTCCTTAAGAAAAGGAGTTGATTTTTGACCTAGTTCAGGTGGTGAGAAATTTCAACCTGTGTCTATATGGGATATTTGTGGATCCAATTTTCACATGAATATTGACCAAGAATAATATTGCGAGACTTATATGCCGAATTGATCTACAGGTTAAGCCATGAACAAAAAGCCACTCCTTATGAAAAGCAGTTGATTTTTGACAGAGGTATGGGGGCGATCTAGAGGCCGAGCCATGAACAAATAGCCACTCCTTAAGAAAAGGAGTTGATTTTTGACCGAGTTCTGGGGGTGAGAAATTTCGACCTGTGACTATATGGGATATTTGAGGGTCCCATTTGCACATGAATTTTGACCAAAAATAATATGGCCAGACTTATATGCCGAATTGATCTACAGGTTAAGCCATGAACAAAAAGCCACTCCTTATGAAAAGCAGTTGACTTTTGACAGAGGTATGGGGGTGATCTAGAGGCCGAGCCATGAACAAATAGCCACTCCTTAAGAAAAGGAGTTGATTTTTGACCGAGTTCTGGGGGTGAGAAATTTCGACCTGTGACTATATGAGATATTTGAGGGTCCCATTTGCACATGAATTTTGACCAAAAATAATATGGCCAGACTTATATGCCGAATTGATCTACAGGTTCAGCCATGAACAAAAAGCGACTCCTTATGAAAAGCAGTTGACTTTTGACAGAGGTATGGGGGTGATCTAGAGGCCGAGCCATGAACAAATAGCCACTCCTTCTGAAAAGCAGTTAATTTTTGAACGAGTTATGGGGGTGATCTAGAGGCCGAGCCATTAACAAATAGCCACTCCTTAAGAAAAGGAGTTGATTTTTGACCTAGTTCAGGTGGTGAGAAATTTCAACCTGTGTCTATATGGGATATTTGTGGATCCAATTTTCACATGAATATTGACCAAGAATAATATTGCGAGACTTATATGCCGAATTGATCTACAGGTTAAGCCATGAACAAAAAGCCACTCCTTATGAAAAGCAGTTGATTTTTTACAGAGGTATGGGGGCGATCTAGAGGCCGAGCCATGAACAAATAGCCACTCCTTAAGAAAAGGAGTTGATTTTTGACCGAGTTCTGGGGGTGAGAAATTTCGACCTGTGACTATATGGGATATTTGAGGGTCCCATTTGCACATGAATTTTGACCAAAAATAATATGGCCAGACTTATATACCGAATTGATCTACAGGTTAAGCCATGAACATAAAGCCACTCCTTATGAAAAGCAGTTGACTTTTGACAGAGGTATGGGGGTGATCTAGAGGCCGAGCCATGAACAAATAGCCACTCCTTAAGAAAAGGAGTTGATTTTTGACCGAGTTCTGGGGGTGAGAAATTTCGACCTGTGACTATATGGGATATTTGAGGGTCCCATTTGCACATGAATTTTGACCAAAAATAATATGGCCAGACTTATATGCCGAATTGATCTACAGGTTAAGCCATGAACAAAAAGCCACTACTTATGAAAAGCAGTTGATTTTTGCCCGAGTTCTGGGGGTGAGAAATTTCGACCTGTGACTATATGGGATTTTTGGGGGTCTCAATTTCACATGAATTTTGACCAAAAATAATATTGCCAGATTTAGATGCCGAATTGGTCTATTGGCCGAACCACGAACAAAAAGCCACTCCTTAAGAAAAGCGGTTGATTTTTGACCGAGTTATGGGGGTGATCTAGAGGCCGAGCCATGAACAAAAAATCCACTCCTTACGAAAATTAGTTGATTTTTGCCCGAGTTCTGGGGGGTGATCCAGAGCCCGGCCCATGAACAAGAAACCACTCCTTATGGGGGTGAGAAATTTCGACCTGTGACTACTTGGGATATTTGAGGGTCCCATTTGCACATGAATTTTGACCCAAAATAATATTGCCAGAATTAGAGGCCGAATTGATCTATAGGCCAAGCCATGAACAAAAAGCCAGATTTATATGCCGAATTGATCTACAGGTTAAGCCATGAACAAAAAGCCACTCATTATGATAAGCAGTTGATTTTTGACCGAGTTATGGGGATGATTTAGAGGCCGAGCCATGAACAAAAAGCCACTACTTATGAAAAGCAGTTGATTTTTGCCCGAGTTCTGGGGGTGAGAAATTTCGACCTGTGACTATATGGGATATTTGAGCGTCCCATTTTCACATGAATTTTGACCAAGAATAATATTGCCAGATTTAGATGCCGATTGATCTAAAGGCCAAGCCATGAACAAAAAGCCACTCCTTAAGAAAGGCGGTTGATTTTTGACCGAGTTATGGGGGTGATCTAGAGGCCGAGCCATGAACAAATAGCCACTCCATAAAAAAAGGAGTTGATTTTTGACAGAGGTATGGTGGTGAGAAATTTCGACCTGTGACTATATGGGCTATTTGAGGATCCCATTTTCCCATGAATTTTGACGAAAAATTATGTTGCCAGATTTAGATGCCGAATTGATCTATTGGCTGAAGCATGGACAAAAAGCCACTCCTTATGAAAATCAGTTGATTTTGACCGAGTTATGGGGGTCATCTAGAGGCCGAGCCATGAATAAAAAGCCATTACTTATGTTACGCAGTTTATTTTTGACCGAGTTCTGAGGGTAAGAAATTTCGACCTGTGACTATATGGGATATTTGTGGATCCCATTTTCACATGAATTTTGACCCAAAATAATATTGCCAGAATTAGAGGCCGAATTGATCTATAGGCCAAGCCAAGAACAAAAAGCCACTCCTTAAGAAAAGCGGTTGATTTTTGACAGAGTTATGACCTTAAGAAAAGCAGTTGATATTTGACCGAGTTCTGAGGGTAAGAAATTTCGACCTGTGACTATATGGGATATTTGAGGGTCCCATTTTCACATGAATTTTGACCAAAAATAATATTGCCAGATTTATATGCCGAATTGATCTACAGGTTAAGCCATAAACAAAAAGCCACTCCTTAAGAAAAGCAGTTGATTTTTGACCGATCTATGGGGGTGATCTAGAGGCCGAGCCATGAACAAAAAGCAACTACTTATGAAAAGCAGTTGATATTTGACCGAGTTCTGAGGGTGAGAAATTTCGACCTGTGACTATATGGGATTTTTGGGGGTCTCAATTTCACATGAATTTTGACCAAAAATAATATTGCCAGATTTATATGCCGAATTGATCTACAGGTTAAGCCATAAACAAAAAGCCACTCCTTAAGAAAAGCAGTTGATTTTTGACCGATCTATGGGGGTGATCTAGAGGCCGAGCCATGAACAAATAGCCACTCCTTAAGAAAAGCGGTTGATTTTTGACCGAGTTCTGGTGGTGAGAAATTTCGACCTGTGTCTATATGGGATATTAGAGGATCCCATTTTCACATGAATTTTGACTAAAAATGATGTTGCCAGATTTAGATGCCGAATTGATCTATTGGCCGAAGCATGGACAAAAAGCCACTTCTTATGATAATCAGTTAATTTTCGACCGAGTTATGGGGGTGATCTAGAGGCCGAGCCATGAACAAAAAGCCACTACTTATGAAAAGCAGTTGATTTTTGGACGAGTTCTGGTGGTGGAAAATTACGATCTGCGACTATATGGGATATTTGAGGGTCCCATTTTCACATGAATTTTGACCAAAAATAATATGGCCAGACTTATATGCCGAATTGATCTACAGGTTAAGCCATGAACAAAAAGCCACTACTTATGAAAAGCAGTTGATTTTTGCCCGAGTTCTGGGGGTGATCTAGAGGCCGAGCCATGAACAAAAAGCCACTCCTTACGAAAATCAGTTGATTTTTCCCCGAGTTCTGGGGGTGATCCAGAGCCCGGCCCATGAACAAGAAACCACTCCTTATGGGGTGAGAAATTTCGACCTGTGACTACTTGGGATATTTGAGGGTCCCATTTGCACATGAATTTTGACCCAAAATAATATTGCCAGAATTAGAGGCCGAATTGATCTATAGGCCAAGCCATGAACAAAAAGCCAGATTTATATGCCGAATTGATCTACAGGTTAAGCCATGAACAAAAAGCCACTCATTATGATAAGCAGTTGATTTTTGACCGAGTTATGGGGATGATTTAGAGGCCGAGCCATGAACAAAAAGCCACTACTTATGAAAAGCAGTTGATTTTTGCCCGAGTTCTGGGGGTGAGAAATTTCGACCTGTGACTATATGGGATATTTGAGCGTCCCATTTTCACATGAATTTTGACCAAGAATAATATTGCCAGATTTAGATGCCGAATTGATCTAAAGGCCAAGCCATGAACAAAAAGCCACTCCTTAAGAAAGGCGGTTGATTTTTGACCGAGTTATGGGGGTGATCTAGAGGCCGAGCCATGAACAAATAGCCACTCCATAAAAAAAGGAGTTGATTTTTGACCGAGTTCTGGTGGTGAGAAATTTCGACCTGTGACTATATGGGCTATTTGAGGATCCCATTTTCCCATGAATTTTGACGAAAAATTATGTTGCCAGATTTAGATGCCGAATTGATCTATTGGCTGAAGCATGGACAAAAAGCCACTCCTTATGAAAATCAGTTGATTTTTGACCGAGTTATGGGGGTCATCTAGAGGCCGAGCCATGAATAAAAAGCCATTACTTATGTTACGCAGTTTATTTTTGACCGAGTTCTGAGGGTAAGAAATTTCGACCTGTGACTATATGGGATATTTGAGGGTCCCATTTGCACATGAATTTTGACCAAAATTAATATGGCCAGACTTATATGCCGAATTGATCTACAGGTTAAGCCATGAACAAAAAGCCACTCCTTATGAAAAGCAGTTGACTTTTGACAGAGGTATGGGGGTGATCTAGAGGCCGAGCCATGAACAAATAGCCACTCTTTAAGAAAAGGAGTTGATTTTTGACCGAGTTCTGGGGGTGAGAAATTTCGACCTGTGACTATATGAGATATTTGAGGGTCCCATTTGCACATGAATTTTGACCAAAAATAATATGGCCAGACTTATATGCCGAATTGATCTACAGGTTAAGCCATGAACAAAAAGCCACTCCTTATGAAAAGCAGTTGATTTTTGACAGAGGTATGGGGGCGATCTAGAGGCCGAGCCATGAACAAATAGCCACTCCTTAAGAAAAGGAGTTGATTTTTGACCTAGTTCAGGTGGTGAGAAATTTCAACCTGTGTCTATATGGGATATTTGTGGATCCAATTTTCACATGAATATTGACCAAGAATAATATTGCGAGACTTATATGCCGAATTGATCTACAGGTTAAGCCATGAACAAAAAGCCACTCCTTATGAAAAGCAGTTGATTTTTGACAGAGGTATGGGGGTGATCTAGAGGCCGAGCCATGAACAAATAGCCACTCCTTCTGAAAAGCAGTTAATTTTTGAACGAGTTATGGGGGTGATCTAGAGGCCGAGCCATTAGCAAATAGCCACTCCTTAAGAAAAGGAGTTGATTTTTGACCTAGTTCAGGTGGTGAGAAATTTCAACCTGTGTCTATATGGGATATTTGTGGATCCAATTTTCACATGAATATTGACCAAGAATAATATTGCGAGACTTATATGCCGAATTGATCTACAGGTTAAGCCATGAACAAAAAGCCACTCCTTATGAAAAGCAGTTGATTTTTGACAGAGGTATGGGGCGATCTAGAGGCCGAGCCATGAACAAATAGCCACTCCTTAAGAAAAGGAGTTGATTTTTGACCGAGTTCTGGGGGTGAGAAATTTCGACCTGTGACTATATGGGATATTTGAGGGTCCCATTTGCACATGAATTTTGACCAAAAATAATATGGCCAGACTTATATGCTGAATTGATCTACAGGTTAAGCCATGAACAAAAAGCCACTCCTTATGAAAAGCAGTTGACTTTTGACAGAGGTATGGTGGTGAGAAATTTCGACCTGTGACTATATGGGCTATTTGAGGATCCCATTTTCCCATGAATTTTGACGAAAAATTATGTTGCCAGATTTAGATGCCGAATTGATCTATTGGCTGAAGCATGGACAAAAAGCCACTCCTTATGAAAATCAGTTGATTTTTGACCGAGTTATGGGGGTCATCTAGAGGCCGAGCCATGAATAAAAAGCCATTATTTATGTTACGCAGTTTATTTTTGACCGAGTTCTGAGGGTAAGAAATTTCGACCTGTGACTATATGGGATATTTGTGGATCCCATTTTCACATGAATTTTGACCAAAAATAATATTGCCAGAATTAGAGGCCGAATTGATCTATAGGCCAAGCCAAGAACAAAAAGCCACTCCTTAAGAAAAGCGGTTGATTTTTGACAGAGTTATGACCTTAAGAAAAGCAGTTGATATTTGACCGAGTTCTGAGGGTAAGAAATTTCGACCAGTGACTATATGGGATATTTGAGGGTCCCATTTTCACATGAATTTTGACCAAAAATAATATTGCCAGATTTATATGCCGAATTGATCTACAGGTTAAGCCATAAACAAAAAGCCACTCCTTAAGAAAAGCAGTTGATTTTTGACCGATCTATGGGGGTGATCTAGAGTCCGAGCCATGAACAAAAAGCAACTACTTATGAAAAGCAGTTGATATTTGACCGAGTTCTGAGGGTGAGAAATTTCGACCTGTGACTATATGGGATTTTTGGGGGTCTCAATTTCACATGAATTTTGACCAAAAATAATATTGCCAGATTTAGATGCCGAATTGATCCGTAGGTGAAGCCATGAGCAAAAAGCCACTGCTTAAGAAAAGAAGTTAATTTTTGACCGATCTATGGGGGTGATCTAGAGGCCGAGCCATGAACAAAAGCCACTCCTTAAGAAAAGCAGTTAATTTTCGACCGAGCTATGGGGGGTGATCTAGAGGCCGAGCCATGAACAAATAGCCACTCCTTAAGAAAAGCGGTTGATTTTTGACCGAGTTCTGGTGGTGAGAAATTTCGACCTGTGACTATATGGGATATTTGAGCGTCCCATTTTCACATGAATTTTGACCAAGAATAATATTGCCAGATTTAGATGCCGAATTGATCTACAGGTTAAGCCATGAACAAAAAGCCACTCCTTATGAAAAGCAGTTGACTTTTGACAGAGGTATGGTGGTGAGAAATTTCGACCTGTGTCTATATGGGATATTAGAGGATCCCATTTTCACATGAATTTTGACTAAAAAATGATGTTGCCAGATTTAGATGCCGAATTGATCTATTGGCCGAAGCATGGACAAAAAGCCACTTCTTATGATAATCAGTTGATTTTCGACCGAGTTATGGGGGTGATCTAGAGGCCGAGCCATGAACAAAAAGCCACTACTTATGAAAAGCAGTTGATTTTTGGACGAGTTCTGGTGGTGGAAAATTACGATCTGCGACTATATGGGATATTTGAGGGTCCCATTTGCACATGAATTTTGACCAAAAATAATATGGCCAGACTTATATGCCGAATTGATCTACAGGTTAAGCCATGAACAAAAAGCCACTACTTATGAAAAGCAGTTGATTTTTGCCCGAGTTCTGGGGGTGATCTAGAGGCCGAGCCATGAACAAAAAGCCACTCCTTACGAAAATCAGTTGATTTTTGCCCGAGTTCTGGGGGTGATCCAGAGCCCGGCCCATGAACAAGAAACCACTCCTTATGGGGTGAGAAATTTCGACCTGTGACTACTTGGGATATTTGAGGGTCCCATTTGCACATGAATTTTGACCCAAAATAATATTGCCAGAATTAGAGGCCGAATTGATCTATAGGCCAAGCCATGAACAAAAAGCCAGATTTATATGCCGAATTGATCTACAGGTTAAGCCATGAACAAAAAGCCACTCATTATGATAAGCAGTTGATTTTTGACCGAGTTATGGGGATGATTTAGAGGCCGAGCCATGAACAAAAAGCCACTACTTATGAAAAGCAGTTGATTTTTGCCCGAGTTCTGGGGGTGAGAAATTTCGACCTGTGACTATATGGGATATTTGAGCGTCCCATTTTCACATGAATTTTGACCAAGAATAATATTGCCAGATTTAGATGCCGAATTGATCTAAAGGCCAAGCCATGAACAAAAAGCCACTCCTTAAGAAAGGAGGTTGATTTTTGACCGAGTTATGGGGGGTGATCTAGAGGCCGAGCCATGAACAAATAGCCACTCCATAAAAAAAGGAGTTGATTTTTGACCGAGTTCTGGTGGTGAGAAATTTCGACCTGTGACTATATGGGCTATTTGAGGATCCCATTTTCCCATGAATTTTGACTAAAAATTATGTTGCCAGATTTAGATGCCGAATTGATCTATTGGCTGAAGCATGGACAAAAAGCCACTCCTTATGAAAATCAGTTGATTTTTGACCGAGTTATGGGGGTCATCTAGAGGCCGAGCCATGAATAAAAAGCCATTACTTATGTTACGCAGTTTATTTTTGACCGAGTTCTGAGGGTAAGAAATTTCGACCTGTGTCTATATGGGATATTAGAGGATCCCATTTTCACATGAATTTTGACTAAAAATGATGTTGCCAGATTTAGATGCCGAATTGATCTATTGGCCGAAGCATGGACAAAAAGCCACTTCTTATGATAATCAGTTAATTTTCGACCGAGTTATGGGGGTGATCTAGAGGCCGAGCCATGAACAAAAAGCCACTACTTATGAAAAGCAGTTGATTTTTGGACGAGTTCTGGTGGTGGAAAATTACGATCTGCGACTATATGGGATATTTGAGGGTCCCATTTTCACATGAATTTTGACCAAAAATAATATGGCCAGACTTAAATGCCGAATTGATCTACAGGTTAAGCCATGAACAAAAAGCCACTACTTATGAAAAGCAGTTGATATTTGACCGAGTTCTGAGGGTGAGAAATTTCGACCTGTGACTATATGGGATTTTTGGGGGTCTCAATTTCACATGAATTTTGACCAAAAATAATATTGCCAGATTTAGATGCCGAATTGATCCGTAGGTGAAGCCATGAGCAAAAAGCCACTGCTTAAGAAAAGAAGTTAATTTTTGACCGATCTATGGGGGTGATCTAGAGGCCGAGCCATGAACAAAAAGCCACTCCTTAAGAAAAGCAGTTAATTTTCGACCGAGCTATGGGGGTGATCTAGAGGCCGAGCCATGAACAAATAGCCACTCCTTAAGAAAAGCGGTTGATTTTTGACCGAGTTCTAGTGGTGAGAAATTTCGACCTGTGACTATATGGGATATTTGAGCGTCCCATTTTCACATGAATTTTGACCAAGAATAATATTGCCAGATTTAGATGCCGAATTGATCTACAGGTTAAGCCATGAACAAAAAGCCACTCCTTATGAAAAGCAGTTGACTTTTG
Organism: Drosophila littoralis; assembly: GCA_018903485.1. Taxonomy (NCBI): domain Eukaryota; kingdom Metazoa; phylum Arthropoda; class Insecta; order Diptera; family Drosophilidae; genus Drosophila; species Drosophila littoralis. The sequence goes on from JAEIGF010000399.1 coordinate 84,465, forward strand.
ACAGAGGTATGGTGGTGAGAAATTTCGACCTGTGTCTATATGGGATATTAGAGGATCCCATTTTCACATGAATTTTGACTAAAAATGATGTTGCCAGATTTAGATGCCGAATTGATCTATTGGCCGAAGCATGGACAAAAAGCCACTTCTTATGATAATCAGTTGATTTTCGACCGAGTTATGGGGGTGATCTAGAGGCCGAGCCATGAACAAAAAGCCACTACTTATGAAAAGCAGTTGATTTTTGGACGAGTTCTGGTGGTGGAAAATTACGATCTGCGACTATATGGGATATTTGAGGGTCCCATTTGCACATGAATTTTGACCAAAAATAATATGGCCAGACTTATATGCCGAATTGATCTACAGGTTAAGCCATGAACAAAAAGCCACTACTTATGAAAAGCAGTTGATTTTTGCCCGAGTTCTGGGGGTGATCTAGAGGCCGAGCCATGAACAAAAAGCCACTCCTTACGAAAATCAGTTGATTTTTGCCCGAGTTCTGGGGGGTGATCCAGAGCCCGGCCCATGAACAAGAAACCACTCCTTATGGGGTGAGAAATTTCGACCTGTGACTACTTGGGATATTTGAGGGTCCCATTTGCACATGAATTTTGACCCAAAATAATATTGCCAGAATTAGAGGCCGAATTGATCTATAGGCCAAGCCATGAACAAAAAGCCAGATTTATATGCCGAATTGATCTACAGGTTAAGCCATGAACAAAAAGCCACTCATTATGATAAGCAGTTGATTTTTGACCGAGTTATGGGGATGATTTAGAGGCCGAGCCATGAACAAAAAGCCACTACTTATGAAAAGCAGTTGATTTTTGCCCGAGTTCTGGGGTGAGAAATTTCGACCTGTGACTATATGGGATATTTGAGCGTCCCATTTTCACATGAATTTTGACCAAGAATAATATTGCCAGATTTAGATGCCGAATTGATCTAAAGGCCAAGCCATGAACAAAAAGCCACTCCTTAAGAAAGGAGGTTGATTTTTGACCGAGTTATGGGGGTGATCTAGAGGCCGAGCCATGAACAAATAGCCACTCCATAAAAAAAGGAGTTGATTTTTGACCGAGTTCTGGTGGTGAGAAATTTCGACCTGTGACTATATGGGCTATTTGAGGATCCCATTTTCCCATGAATTTTGACGAAAAATTATGTTGCCAGATTTAGATGCCGAATTGATTTATTGGCTGAAGCATGGACAAAAAGCCACTCCTTATGAAAATCAGTTGATTTTTGACCGAGTTATGGGGGTCATCTAGAGGCCGAGCCATGAATAAAAAGCCATTACTTATGTTACGCAGTTTATTTTTGACCGAGTTCTGAGGGTAAGAAATTTCGACCTGTGTCTATATGGGATATTAGAGGATCCCATTTTCACATGAATTTTGACTAAAAATGATGTTGCCAGATTTAGATGCCGAATTGATCTATTGGCCGAAGCATGGACAAAAAGCCACTTCTTATGATAATCAGTTAATTTTCGACCGAGTTATGGGGGGTGATCTAGAGGCCGAGCCATGAACAAAAAGCCACTACTTATGAAAAGCAGTTGATTTTTGGACGAGTTCTGGTGGTGGAAAATTACGATCTGCGACTATATGGGATATTTGAGGGTCCCATTTTCACATGAATTTTGACCAAAAATAATATGGCCAGACTTATATGCCGAATTGATCTACAGGTTAAGCCATGAACAAAAAGCCACTACTTATGAAAAGCAGTTGATTTTTGCCCGAGTTCTGGAGGTGATCTAGAGGCCGAGCCATGAACAAAAAGCCACTCCTTACGAAAATCAGTTGATTTTTGCCCGAGTTCTGGGGGTGATCCAGAGCCCGGCCCATGAACAAGAAACCACTCCTTATGGGGTGAGAAATTTCGACCTGTGACTACTTGGGATATTTGAGGGTCCCATTTGCACATGAATTTTGACCCAAAATAATATTGCCAGAATTAGAGGCCGAATTGATCTATAGGCCAAGCCATGAACAAAAAGCCAGATTTATATGCCGAATTGATCTACAGGTTAAGCCATGAACAAAAAGCCACTCATTATGATAAGCAGTTGATTTTTGACCGAGTTATGGGGGTGATCTAGAGGCCGAGCCATGAACAAAAAGCCACTACTTATGAAAAGCAGTTGATTTTTGCCCGAGTTCTGGGGGTGAGAAATTTCGACCTGTGACTATATGGGATATTTGAGCGTCCCATTTTCACATGAATTTTGACCAAGAATAATATTGCCAGATTTAGATGCCGAATTGATCTAAAGGCCAAGCCATGAACAAAAAGCCACTCCTTAAGAAAGGCGGTTGATTTTTGACCGAGTTATGGGGGTGATCTAGAGGCCGAGCCATGAACAAATAGCCACTCCATAAAAAAGGAGTTGATTTTTGACCGAGTTCTGGTGGTGAGAAATTTCGACCTGTGACTATATGGGCTATTTGAGGATCCCATTTTCCCATGAATTTTGACGAAAAATTATGTTGCCAGATTTAGATGCCGAATTGATCTATTGGCTGAAGCATGGACTAAAAGCCACTCCTTATGAAAATCAGTTGATTTTTGACCGAGTTATGGGGGTCATCTAGAGGCCGAGCCATGAATAAAAAGCCATTACTTATGTTACGCAGTTTATTTTTGACCGAGTTCTGAGGGTAAGAAATTTCGACCTGTGACTATATGGGATATTTGTGGATCCCATTTTCACATGAATTTTGACCAAAAATAATATTGCCAGAATTAGAGGCCGAGTTGATCTATAGGCCAAGCCAAGAACAAAAAGCCACTCCTTAAGAAAAGCGGTTGATTTTTGACAGAGTTATGACCTTAAGAAAAGCAGTTGATATTTGACCGAGTTCTGAGGGTAAGAAATTTCGACCTGTGACTATATGGGATATTTGTGGATCCCATTTTCACATGAATTTTGACCAAAAATAATATTGCCAGATTTATATGCCGAATTGATCTACAGGTTAAGCCATAAACAAAAAGCCACTCCTTAAGAAAAGCAGTTGATTTTTGACCGATCTATGGGGGTGATCTAGAGGCCGAGCCATGAACAAAAAGCAACTACTTATGAAAAGCAGTTGATATTTGACCGAGTTCTGAGGGTGAGAAATTTCGACCTGTGACTATATGGGATTTTTGGGGGTCTCAATTTCACATGAATTTTGACCAAAAGTAATATTGCCAGATTTAGATGCCGAATTGATCCGTAGGTTAAGCCATGAGCAAAAAGCCACTCCTTAAGAAAAGAAGTTAATTTTTGACCGATCTATGGGGGTGATCTAGAGGCCGAGCCATGAACAAAAAGCCACTCCTTAAGAAAAGCAGTTAATTTTTGACCGAGCTATGGGGGTGATCTAGAGGCCGAGCCATGAACAAATAGCCACTCCTTAAGAAAAGCGGTTGATTTTTGACCGAGTTCTGGTGGTGAGAAATTTCGACCTGTGTCTATATGGGATATTAGAGGATCCCATTTTCACATGAATTTTGACTAAAAATGATGTTGCCAGATTTAGATGCCGAATTGATCTATTGGCCGAAGCATGGACAAAAAGCCACTTCTTATGATAATCAGTTAATTTTCGACCGAGTTATGGGGGTGATCTAGAGGCCGAGCCATGAACAAAAAGCCACTACTTATGAAAAGCAGTTGATTTTTGGACGAGTTCTGGTGGTGGAAAATTACGATCTGTGACTATATGGGCTATTTGAGGGTCCCATTTTCACATGAATTTTGACCAAAAATAATATGGCCAGACTTATATGCCGAATTGATCTACAGGTTAAGCCATGAACAAAAAGCCACTACTTATGAAAAGCAGTTGATTTTTGCCCGAGTTCTGAGCTGATCTAGAGGCCGAGCCATGAACAAAAAGCCACTCCTTACGAAAATCAGTTGATTTTTGCCCGAGTTCTGGGGTGATCCAGAGCCCGGCCCATGAACAAGAAACCACTCCTTATGGGGTGAGAAATTTCGACCTGTGACTACTTGGGATATTTGAGGGTCCCATTTGCACATGAATTTTGACCCAAAATAATATTGCCAGAATTAGAGGCCGAATTGATCTATAGGCCAAGCCATGAACAAAAGCCAGATTTATATGCCGAATTGATCTACAGGTTAAGCCATGAACAAAAAGCCACTCATTATGATAAGCAGTTGATTTTTGACCGAGTTATGGGGGTGATCTAGAGGCCGAGCCATGAACAAAAAGCCACTACTTATGAAAAGCAGTTGATTTTTGCCCGAGTTCTGGGGGTGAGAAATTTCGACCTGTGACTATATGGGATATTTGAGCGTCCCATTTTCACATGAATTTTGACCAAGAATAATATTGCCAGATTTAGATGCCGAATTGATCTAAAGGCCAAGCCATGAACAAAAAGCCACTCCTTAAGAAAGGCGGTTGATTTTTGACCGAGTTATGGGGGTGATCTAGAGGCCGAGCCATGAACAAATAGCCACTCCATAAAAAAAGGAGTTGATTTTTGACCGAGTTCTGGTGGTGAGAAATTTCGACCTGTGACTATATGGGCTATTTGAGGATCCCATTTTCCCATGAATTTTGACGAAAAATTATGTTGCCAGATTTAGATGCCGAATTGATCTATTGGCTGAAGCATGGACTAAAAGCCACTCCTTATGAAAATCAGTTGATTTTTGACCGAGTTATGGGGGTCATCTAGAGGCCGAGCCATGAATAAAAAGCCATTACTTATGTTACGCAGTTTATTTTTGACCGAGTTCTGAGGGTAAGAAATTTCGACCTGTGACTATATGGGATTTTTGGGGGTCTCAATTTCACATGAATTTTGACCAAAAGTAATATTGCCAGATTTAGATGCCGAATTGATCCGTAGGTTAAGCCATGAGCAAAAAGCCACTCCTTAAGAAAAGAAGTTAATTTTTGACCGATCTATGGGGGTGATCTAGAGGCCGAGCCATGAACAAAAAGCCACTCCTTAAGAAAAGCAGTTAATTTTTGACCGAGCTATGGGGGTGATCTAGAGGCCGAGCAATGAACAAATAGCCACTCCTTAAGAAAAGCGGTTGATTTTTGACCGAGTTCTGGTGGTGAGAAATTTCGACCTGTGTCTATATGGGATATTAGAGGATCCCATTTTCACATGAATTTTGACTAAAAATGATGTTGCCAGATTTAGATGCCGAATTGATCTATTGGCCGAAGCATGGACAAAAAGCCACTTCTTATGATAATCAGTTAATTTTCGACCGAGTTATGGGGGTGATCTAGAGGCCGAGCAATGAACAAAAAGCCACTACTTATGAAAAGCAGTTGATTTTTGGACGAGTTCTGGTGGTGGAAAATTACGATCTGCGACTATATGGGATATTTGAGGGTCCCATTTTCACATGAATTTTGACCAAAAATAATATGGCCAGACTTATATGCCGAATTGATCTACAGGTTAAGCCATGAACAAAAAGCCACTACTTATGAAAAGCAGTTGATTTTTGCCCGAGTTCTGGAGCTGATCTAGAGGCCGAGCCATGAACAAAAAGCCACTCCTTACGAAAATCAGTTGATTTTTGCCCGAGTTCTGGGGGTGATCCAGAGCCCGGCCCATGAACAAGAAACCACTCCTTATGGGGTGAGAAATTTCGACCTGTGACTACTTGGGATATTTGAGGGTCCCATTTGCACATGAATTTTGACCCAAAATAATATTGCCAGAATTAGAGGCCGAATTGATCTATAGGCCAAGCCATGAACAAAAAGCCAGATTTATATGCCGAATTGATCTACAGGTTAAGCCATGAACAAAAAAGCCACTCATTATGATAAGCAGTTGATTTTTGACCGAGTTATGGGGGTGATCTAGAGGCCGAGCCATGAACAAAAAGCCACTACTTATGAAAAGCAGTTGATTTTTGCCCGAGTTCTGGGGGTGAGAAATTTCGACCTGTGACTATATGGGATATTTGAGCGTCCCATTTTCACATGAATTTTGACCAAGAATAATATTGCCAGATTTAGATGCCGAATTGATCTAAAGGCCAAGCCATGAACAAAAAGCCACTCCTTAAGAAAGGCGGTTGATTTTTGACCGAGTTATGGGGGTGATCTAGAGGCCGAGCCATGAACAAATAGCCACTCCATAAAAAAAGGAGTTGATTTTTGACCGAGTTCTGGTGGTGAGAAATTTCGACCTGTGACTATATGGGCTATTTGAGGATCCCATTTTCCCATGAATTTTGACGAAAAATTATGTTGCCAGATTTAGATGCCGAATTGATCTATTGGCTGAAGCATGGACTAAAAGCCACTCCTTATGAAAATCAGTTGATTTTTGACCGAGTTATGGGGGTCATCTAGAGGCCGAGCCATGAATAAAAAGCCATTACTTATGTTACGCAGTTTATTTTTGACCGAGTTCTGAGGGTAAGAAATTTCGACCTGTGACTATATGGGATATTTGTGGATCCCATTTTCACATGAATTTTGACCAAAAATAATATTGCCAGAATTAGAGGCCGAATTGATCTATAGGCCAAGCCAAGAACAAAAAGCCACTCCTTAAGAAAAGCGGTTGATTTTTGACAGAGTTATGACCTTAAGAAAAGCAGTTGATATTTGACCGAGTTCTGAGGGTAAGAAATTTCGACCTGTGACTATATGGGATATTTGAGGGTCCCATTTTCACATGAATTTTGACCAAAAATAATATTGCCAGATTTATATGCCGAATTGATCTACAGGTTAAGCCATAAACAAAAAGCCACTCCTTAAGAAAAGCAGTTGATTTTTGACCGATCTATGGGGGTGATCTAGAGGCCGAGCCATGAACAAAAAGCAACTACTTATGAAAAGCAGTTGATATTTGACCGAGTTCTGAGGGTGAGAAATTTCGACCTGTGACTATATGGGATTTTTGGGGGTCTCAATTTCACATGAATTTTGACCAAAAGTAATATTGCCAGATTTAGATGCCGAATTGATCCGTAGGTTAAGCCATGAGCAAAAGCCACTCCTTAAGAAAAGAAGTTAATTTTTGACCGATCTATGGGGGTGATCTAGAGGCCGAGCCATGAACAAAAAGCCACTCCTTAAGAAAAGCAGTTAATTTTTGACCGAGCTATGGGGGTGATCTAGAGGCCGAGCAATGAACAAATAGCCACTCCTTAAGAAAAGCGGTTGATTTTTGACCGAGTTCTGGTGGTGAGAAATTTCGACCTGTGTCTATATGGGATATTAGAGGATCCCATTTTCACATGAATTTTGACTAAAAATGATGTTGCCAGATTTAGATGCCGAATTGATCTATTGGCCGAAGCATGGACAAAAAGCCACTTCTTATGATAATCAGTTAATTTTCGACCGAGTTATGGGGGGTGATCTAGAGGCCGAGCCATGAACAAAAAGCCACTACTTATGAAAAGCAGTTGATTTTTGGACGAGTTCTGGTGGTGGAAAATTACGATCTGCGACTATATGGGATATTTGAGGGTCCCATTTTCACATGAATTTTGACCAAAAATAATATGGCCAGACTTATATGCCGAATTGATCTACAGGTTAAGCCATGAACAAAAAGCCACTCCTTATGAAAAGCAGTTGACTTTTGACAGAGGTATGGGGGTGATCTAGTGGCCGAGCCATGAACAAATAGCCACTCCTTCTGAAAAGCAGTTAATTTTTGAACGAGTTATGGGGGGTGATCTAGAGGCCGAGCCATTAACAAATAGCCACTCCTTAAGAAAAGGAGTTGATTTTTGACCTAGTTCAGGTGGTGAGAAATTTCAACCTGTGTCTATATGGGATATTTGTGGATCCAATTTTCACATGAATATTGACCAAGAATAATATTGCGAGACTTATATGCCGAATTGATCTACAGGTTAAGCCATGAACAAAAAGCCACTCCTTATGAAAGCAGTTGATTTTTGACAGAGGTATGGGGGCGATCTAGAGGCCGAGCCATGAACAAATAGCCACTCCTTAAGAAAAGGAGTTGATTTTTGACCGAGTTCTGGGGTGAGAAATTTCGACCTGTGACTATATGGGATATTTGAGGGTCCCATTTGCACATGAATTTTGACCAAAAATAATATGGCCAGACTTATATGCCGAATTGATCTACAGGTTAAGCCATGAACAAAAAGCCACTACTTATGAAAAGCAGTTGATTTTTGCCCGAGTTCTGGGGGTGAGAAATTTCGACCTGTGACTATATGGGATTTTTGGGGGTCTCAATTTCACATGAATTTTGACCAAAAATAATATTGCCAGATTTAGATGCCGAATTGGTCTATTGGCCGAACCACGAACAAAAAGCCACTCCTTAAGAAAAGCGGTTGATTTTTGACCGAGTTATGGGGGTGATCTAGAGGCCGAGCCATGAACAAAAAGCCACTCCTTACGAAAATCAGTTGATTTTTGCCCGAGTTCTGGGGGTGATCCAGAGCCCGGCCCATGAATAAGAAACCACTCCTTATGGGGTGAGAAATTTCGACCTGTGACTACTTGGGATATTTGAGGGTCCCATTTGCACATGAATTTTGACCCAAAATAATATTGCCAGAATTAGAGGCCGAATTGATCTATAGGCCAAGCCATGAACAAAAAGCCAGATTTATATGCCGAATTGATCTACAGGTTAAGCCATGAACAAAAAGCCACTACTTATGAAAAGCAGTTGATTTTTGCCCGAGTTCTGGGGGTGAGAAATTTCTACCTGTGACTATATGGGATATTTGAGCGTCCCATTTTCACATGAATTTTGACCAAGAATAATATTGCCAGATTTAGATGCCGAATTGATCTAAAGGCCAAGCCATGAACAAAAAGCCACTCCTTAAGAAAGGCGGTTGATTTTTGACCGAGTTATGGGGGTGATCTAGAGGCCGAGCCATGAACAAATAGCCACTCCATAAAAAAAGGAGTTGATTTTTGACCGAGTTCTGGTGGTGAGAAATTTCGACCTGTGACTATATGGGCTATTTGAGGATCCCATTTTCCCATGAATTTTGACGAAAAATTATGTTGCCAGATTTAGATGCCGAATTGATCTATTGGCTGAAGCATGGTCAAAAAACCACTCCTTATGAAAATCAGTTGATTTTTGACCGAGTTATGGGGGTCATCTAGAGGCCGAGCCATGAATAAAAAGCCATTACTTATGTTACGCAGTTTATTTTTGACCGAGTTCTGAGGGTAAGAAATTTCGACCTGTGACTATATGGGATATTTGTGGATCCCAATTTCACATGAATTTTGACCAAAAATAATATTGCCAGAATTAGAGGCCGAGTTGATCTATAGGCCAAGCCAAGAACTAAAAGCCACTCCTTAAGAAAAGCGGTTGATTTTTGACAGAGTTATGACCTTAAGAAAAGCAGTTGATATTTGACCGAGTTCTGAGGGTAAGAAATTTCGACCTGTGACTATATGGGATATTTGAGGGTCCCATTTTCACATGAATTTTGACCAAAAATAATATTGCCAGATTTATATGCCGAATTGATCTACAGGTTAAGCCATAAACAAAAAGCCACTCCTTAAGGGTGATCTAGAGGCCGAGCCATGAACAAAAAGCAACTACTTATGAAAAGCAGTTGATATTTGACCGAGTTCTGAGGGTGAGAAATTTCTCCTTAAGAAAAGGAGTTGATTTTTGACCTAGTTCAGGTGGTGAGAAATTTCAACCTGTGTCTATATGGGATATTTGTGGATCCAATTTTCACATGAATATTGACCAAGAATAATATTGCGAGACTTATATGCCGAATTGATCTACAGGTTAAGCCATGAACAAAAAGCCACTCCTTATGAAAAGCAGTTGATTTTTGACAGAGGTATGGGGGCGATCTAGAGGCCGAGCCATGAACAAATAGCCACTCCTTAAGAAAATGAGTTGATTTTTGACCGAGTTCTGGGGGTGAGAAATTTCGACCTGTGACTATATGGGATATTTGAGGGTCCCATTTGCACATGAATTTTGACCAAAAATAATATGGCCAGACTTATATGCCGAATTGATCTACAGGTTAAGCCATGAACAAAAAGCCAGTCCTTATGAAAAGCAGTTGACTTTTGACAGAGGTATGGGGGTGATCTAGAGGCCGAGCCATGAACAAATAGCCACTCCTTCTGAAAAGCAGTTAATTTTTGAACGAGTTATGGGGGTGATCTAGAGGCCGAGCCATGAACAAAAAGCCACTACTTATGAAAAGCAGTTGATTTTTGCCCGAGTTCTGGGGGTGAGAAATTTCGACCTGTGACTATATGGGATATTTGAGCGTCCCATTTTCACATGAATTTTGACCAAAAATAATATTGCCAGAATTAGAGGCCGAATTGATCTATAGGCCAAGCCATGAACAAAAAGCCAGATTTATATGCCGAATTGATCTACAGGTTAAGCCATGAACAAAAAGCCACTCATTATGATAAGCAGTTGATTTTTGACCGAGTTATGGGGATGATTTAGAGGCCGAGCCATGAACAAAAAGCCACTACTTATGAAAAGCAGTTGATTTTTGCCCGAGTTCTGTGGGTGAGAAATTTCGACCTGTGACTATATGGGATATTTGAGCGTCCCATTTTCACATGAATTTTGACCAAAAATAATATTGCCAGAATTAGAGGCCGAATTGATCTATAGGCCAAACCAAGAACAAAAAGCCACTCCTTAAGAAAAGCGGTTGATTTTTGACAGAGTTATGACCTTAAGAAAAGCAGTTGATATTTGACCGAGTTCTGAGGGTAAGAAATTTCGACCTGTGACTATATGGGATATTTGAGGGTCCCATTTTCACATGAATTTTGACCAAAAATAATATTGCCAGATTTATATGCCGAATTGATCTACAGGTTAAGCCATAAACAAAAAGCCACTCCTTAAGAAAAGCAGTTGATTTTTGACCGATCTATGGGGGTGATCTAGAGGCCGAGCCATGAACAAAAAGCAACTACTTATGAAAAGCAGTTGATATTTGACCGAGTTCTGAGGGTGAGAAATTTCGACCTGTGACTATATGGGATTTTTGGGGGTCTCAATTTCACATGAATTTTGACCAAAAATAATATTGCCAGATTTAGATGCCGAATTGATCCGTAGGTTAAGCCATGAGCAAAAAGCCACTCCTTAAGAAAAGAAGTTAATTTTTGACCGATCTATGGGGGGTGATCTAGAGGCCGAGCCATGAACAAAAAGCCACTCCTTAAGAAAAGCAGTTAATTTTTGACCGAGCTATGGGGGTGATCTAGAGGCCGAGCCATGAACAAATAGCCACTCCTTAAGAAAAGCGGTTGATTTTTGACCGAGTTCTGGTGGTGAGAAATTTCGACCTGTGTCTATATGGGATATTAGAGGATCCCATTTTCACATGAATTTTGACTAAAAATGATGTTGCCAGCTTTAGATGCCGAATTGATCTATTGGCCGAAGCATGGACAAAAAGCCACTTCTTATGATAATCAGTTAATTTTCGACCGAGTTATGGGGGGTGATCTAGAGGCCGAGCCATGAACAAAAAGCCACTACTTATGAAAAGCAGTTGATTTTTGGACGAGTTCTGGTGGTGGAAAATTACTATCTGCGACTATATGGGATATTTGAGGGTCCCATTTTCACATGAATTTTGACCAAAAATAATATGGCCAGACTTATATGCCGAATTGATCTACAGGTTAAGCCATGAACAAAAAGCCACTCCTTATGAAAAGCAGTTGACTTTTGACAGAGGTATGGGGGGTGATCTAGAGGCCGAGCCATGAACAAATAGCCACTCCTTCTGAAAAGCAGTTAATTTTTGAACGAGTTATGGGGGTGATCTAGAGGCCGAGCCATTAACAAATAGCCACTCCTTAAGAAAAGGAGTTGATTTTTGACCTAGTTCAGGTGGTGAGAAATTTCAACCTGTGTCTATATGGGATATTTGTGGATCCAATTTTCACATGAATATTGACCAAGAATAATATTGCGAGACTTATATGCCGAATTGATCTACAGGTTAAGCCATGAACAAAAAGCCACTCCTTATGAAAAGCAGTTGATTTTTGACAGAGGTATGGGGGCGATCTAGAGCCCGAGCCATGAACAAATAGCCACTCCTTATGATAAGGAGTTGATTTTTGACCGAGTTCTGGGGGTGAGAAATTTCGACCTGTGACTATATGGGATATTTGAGGGTCCTATTTGCACATGAATTTTGACCAAAAATAATATGGCCAGACTTATATGCCGAATTGATCTACAGGTTAAGCCATGAACAAAAAGCCACTCCTTATGAAAAGCAGTTGACTTTTGACAGAGGTATGGGGGGTGATCTAGAGGCCGAGCCATGAACAAATAGCCACTCCTTAAGAAAAGGAGTTGATTTTTGACCGAGTTCTGGGGGTGAGAAATTTCGACCTGTGACTATATGGGATATTTGAGGGTCCCATTTGCACATGACTTTTGACCAAAAATAATATGGCCAGACTTATATGCCGAATTGATCTACAGGTTAAGCCATGAACAAAAAGCCACTACTTATGAAAAACAGTTGATTTTTGCCCGAGTTCTGGGGGTGAGAAATTTCGACCTGTGACTATATGGGATTTTTTGGGGGTCTCAATTTCACATGAATTTTGACCAAAAATAATATTGCCAGATTTAGATGCCGAATTGGTCTATTGGCCGAACCACGAACAAAAAGCCACTCCTTAAGAAAAGCGGTTGATTTTTGACCGAGTTATGGGGGTGATCTAGAGGCCGAGCCATGAACAAAAAGCCACTCCTTACGAAAATCAGTTGATTTTTGCCCGAGTTCTGGGGGTGATCCAGAGCTCGGCCCATGAACAAGAAACCACTCCTTATGGGGTGAGAAATTTCGACCTGTGACTATATGGGATATTTGAGCGTCCCATTTTCACATGAATTTTGACCAAGAATAATATTGCCAGATTTAGATGCCGAATTGATCTAAAGGCCAAGCCATGAACAAAAAGCCACTCCTTAAGAAAGGCGGTTGATTTTTGACCGAGTTATGGGGGTGATCTAGAGGCCGAGCCATGAACAAATAGCCACTCCATAAAAAAAGGAGTTGATTTTTGACCGAGTTCTGGTGGTGAGAAATTTCGACCTGTGACTATATGGGCTAGTTGAGGATCCCATTTTCCCATGAATTTTGACGAAAAATTATGTTGCCAGATTTAGATGCCGAATTGATCTATTGGCTGAAGCATGGACAAAAAGCCACTCCTTATGAAAATCAGTTGATTTTTGACCAAGTTATGGGGGTCATCTAGAGGCCGAGCCATGAATAAAAAGCCATTACTTATGTTACGCAGTTTATTTTTGACCGAGTTCTGAGGGTAAGAAATTTAGACCTGTGACTATATGGGATATTTGTGGATCCCATTTTCACATGAATTTTGACCAAAAATAATATTGCCAGAATTAGCGGCCGAATTGATCTATAGGCCAAGCCATGAACAAAAAGCCACTCCTTAAGAAAAGCGGTTGATTTTTGACAGAGTTATGACCTTAAGAAAAGCAGTTGATATTTGACCGAGTTCTGAGGGTAAGAAATTTCGACCTGTGACTATATGGGATATTTGAGGGTCCCATTTTCACATGAATTTTGACCAAAAATAATATTGCCAGATTTATATGCCGAATTGATCTACAGGTTAAGCCATAAACAAAAAGCCACTCCTTAAGAAAGGCGGTTGATTTTTGACCGATCTATGGGGGTGATCTAGAGGCCGAGCCATGAACAAAAAGCAACTACTTATGAAAAGCAGTTGATATTTGACCGAGTTCTGAGGTTGAGAAATTTCGACCTGTGACTATATGGGATTTTTGGGGGTCTCAATTTTGACCAAAAATAATATTGCCAGATTTAGATGCCGAATTGATCCGTAGGTTAAGCCCTGAGCAAAAAGCCACTCCTTAAGAAAAGAAGTTAATTTTTGACCGATCTATGGGGGTGATCTAGAGGCCGAGCAATGAACAAAAAGCCACTCCTTAAGAAAAGCAGTTAATTTTTGACCGAGCTATGGGGGTGATCTAGAGGCCGAGCCATGAACAAATAGCCACTCCTTAAGAAAAGCGGTTGATTTTTGATCGAGTTCTGGTGGTGAGAAATTTCGACCTGTGTCTATATGGGATATTAGAGGATCCCATTTTCACATGAATTTTGACTAAAAATGATGTTGCCAGATTTAGATGCCGAATTGATCTATTGGCCGAAGCATGGACAAAAAGCCACTTCTTATGATAATCAGTTAATTTTCGACCGAGTTATGGGGGTGATCTAGAGGCCGAGCCATTAACAAAAAGCCACTACTTATGAAAAGCAGTTGATTTTTGGACGAGTTCTGGTGGTGGAAAATTACGATCTGCGACTATATGGGATATTTGAGGGTCCCATTTTCACATGAATTTTGACCAAAAATAATATGGCCAGACTTATATGCCGAATTGATCTACAGGTTAAGGCATGAACAAAAAGCCACTCCTTATGAAAAGCAGTTGACTTTTGACAGAGATATGGGGGTGATCTAGAGGCCGAGCCATGAACAAATAGCCACTCCTTCTGAAAAGCAGTTAATTTTTGAACGAGTTATGGGGGTGATCTAGAGGCCGAGCCATTAACAAATAGCCACTCCTTAAGAAAAGGAGTTGATTTTTGACCTAGTTCAGGTGGTGAGAAATTTCAACCTGTGTCTATATGGGATATTTGTGGATCCAATTTTCACATGAATATTGACCAAGAATAATATTGCCAGACTTATATGCCGAATTGATCTACAGGTTAAGCCATGAACAAAAAGCCACTTCTTATGATAATCAGTTAATTTTCGACCGAGTTATGGGGGTGATCTAGAGGCCGAGCCATGAACAAAAAGCCACTACTTATGAAAAGCAGTTGATTTTTGGACGAGTTCTGGTGGTGGAAAATTACGATCTGCGACTATATGGGATATTTGAGGGTCCCATTTTCACATGAATTTTGACCAAAAATAATATGGCCAGACTTATATGCCGAATTGATCTACAGGTTAAGGCATGAACAAAAAGCCACTCCTTATGAAAAGCAGTTGATTTTTGACAGAGGTATGGGGGCGATCTAGAGGCCGAACCATGAACAAATAGCCACTCCTTAAGAAAAGGAGTTGATTTTTGACCGAGTTCTGGGGGTGAGAAATTTCGACCTGTGACTATATGGGATATTTGAGGGTCCCATTTGCACATGAATTTTGACCAAAAATAATATGGCCAGACATATATGCCGAATTGATCTACAGGTTAAGCCATGAACAAAAAGCCACTCCTTATGAAAAGCAGTTGACTTTTGACAGAGGTATGGGGGTGATCTAGAGGCCGAGCCATGAACAAATAGCCACTCCTTAAGAAAAGCAGTTAATTTTTTACCGAGTTATGGGGGTGATCTAGAGGTCGAGCCATTAACAAATAGCCACTCCTTAAGAAAAGGAGTTGATTTTTGACCTAGTTCTGGTGTAGAGATATTTCAACCTGTGTCTATATGGAATATTTGTGGATCCAATTTTCACATGAATATTGACCAAGAATAATATTGCCAGACTTATATGCCGAATTGATCTACAGGTTAAGCCATGAACAAAAAGCCACTCCTTATGAAAAGCAGTTGATTTTTGACAGAGGTATGGGGGCGATCTAGAGGCCGAGCCATGAACAAAAAGCCACTACGTATGAAAAGCAGTTGATTTTTGACCGAGTTCTGGGGGTGAGAAAGTTCGACCTGTGACTATATGGGATATTTGAGGAGCCCATTTCCCCATGAATTTTGACTAAAAATTATGTTGCCAGATTTAGATGCCGAATTGATGTATTGGCCGAACCATGGACAAAAATCCACTCCTTATGAAAAGCAGTTGATTTTTGCTCGAGTTCTGGGGGTGATCCAGAGCCCGGCCCATGAACAAAAAGCCACTCCTTATGGGGTGAGAAATTTCGACCTGTGACTATATGGGATATTTGAGGGTCCCATTTTCACATGAATTTTGACCAAAAATAATATTGCCAGATTTAGAGGCCGAATTGATCTATAGGCCAAGCCATGAACAAAAAGCCGCTCCTTAAGAAAAGCGGTTGATTTTTGACCGAGTTATGGGGGGTGATCTCGAGGCCGAGCCAGGAACAAATAGCCACTCCTTAAGAAAAGGAGTTGATTTTTGACCGAGTTCTGGTGGTGAGAATATTCGACCTGTGACTATATGTGATTTTTGAGGGTCCCATTTGCACATGAATTTAAGAAAAGCGGTTGATTTTTGACCGAGGTCTGGTGGTGAGAAATTACGACTTGTGTCTATATGGGATATTTGAGGATACCATTTTCACATGAATTTTGACCAAAAATTATATTGCCAGATTTAGAGGCCGAATTGATCTACAGGTTAAGCCATGAACAAAAAGCCACTCCTTAAGAAAAGCGGTTGATTTTTGACCGAGTTATGGGGGTGATCTCGAGGCCGAGCCATGAACAAAAAGCCACTCCTTAAGAAAAGGAGTTGATTTTTGACCGAGTTCTGGTGGTGAGAATATTCGACCTGTGACTATATGGGATATTTGAGGGTCCCATTTTCACATGAATTTTGACCAAAAATGGTGTTGCAGGATTTAGATGCCGAATTGGTCTATTGGCCGAACCATGGACAAAAAGCCACTCCTTATGAAAAGCAGTTGATTTTTGCCCGAGTTCTGGGGGTGATCCAGAGCCCGGCCCATTGACAAAAAGCCACTCCTTATGGGGTGAGAAATTTCGACCTGTGACTATATGGGATATTTGAGGGTCCCATTTTCACATGAATTTTGACCAAAAATAATATTGCCAGATTTAGATGCCGAATTGGTCTATAGGCCGAACCATAGTCAAAAAGCCACTCTTTATGAAAATTCGTTGATTTTTGACCGAGTTCTGGTGGTGAGAAATTACGACTTGTGCCTATGTGGGATATTGGAGGATACCATTTTCACATGAATTTTGACCAAAAATAATATTGCCAGATTTACAGACCGAATTTATCTAAAGGCCATGCCATGAACAAAAAGCCAATCCTCAAGAAGAGCGGTTGATTTTTGATCGAGTTATGGGGGTGATCTCGAGGCCGAGCCATGAACAAAAAGCCACTCCTTAAGAAAAGGAGTTAATTTTTGACCGAGTTCTGGTGGTGAGAATATTCGACCTGTGACTATATGGGATATTTGAGGGTCCCATTTTCACATGAATTTTGACCAAAAATAATATTGCCAGATTTAGATGCCGAATTGGTCTATAGGCCGAACCATAGTCAAAAAGCCCCTCTTTATGAAAATTCGTTGATTTTTGAGCGAGTTCTGGTGGTGAGAAATTACGACTTGTGCCTATGTGGGATATTTGAGGATACCATTTTCACATGAATTTTGAACAAAAATAATATTGCCAGATATAGAGGCCGAATTTATCTATAGGCCAAGCCATGAACAAAAAGCCACTCCTCAAGAAGAGCGGTTGATTTTTGATCGATTTATGGGGGTGATCTCGAGGCCGAGCCATGAACAAAAAGCCACTCCTTAAGAAAAGGAGTTAATTTTCGACCGAGTTCTGGTGGTGAGAATATTCGACCTGTGACTATATGGGATATTTGAGGGTCCCATTATCACATGAATTTGACCAAAAATAATATTGCCAGATTTAGCTGCTGAATTGATCTAAAGGCTAAGCCATGAACAAAAAGCCACTCCTTAAGAAAGGCGGTTGATTTTTGACCGAGTTATGGGGGTGATCTAGAGGCCGAGCCATGAACAAATAGCCACTCCTTAAGAAAAGGTGTTGATTTTTGACCGAGTTCTGGTGGTGAGAAATTTCGACCTGTGTCTATATGGGATATTAAAGGATCCCATTTTCACATGAATTTTCACTAAAAATGATCTTGCCAGATTTAGATGCCACTACTTATGAAAAGCAGTTGATTTTTTACCGAGTTCTGGGGGTGCGAAATTTCGACCTGTGACTATATGGGATTTTTGTGGGTCCCATTTCCACATGAATTTTGACCAAAAATAATATTGAAAGACTTAGATGCCGAATTGATCTATAGGTTAAGCCATGAACAAAAAGACGCTCCTTAAGAAAATCAGTTCTGAGGGTGAGAAATTTCGACCTGTGACTATATGGGATATTTGAGGGTCCCATTTTCACATGAATTGTGACCAAAAATAATATTTCCAGATTTAGATGCCGAATTGATCTATAGGTTAAGCCATGAACAAAAAGCCACTCCTTAAGAAAAGCAGTTAATTTTTTACCGAGTTATGGGGGTGATCTAGAGGCCGAGCCATGCACAAATAGCCACTTCTTAAGAAAAGGAATTGATTTTTTACCGAGTTCTGGTGGTGAGAAATTTCGACCTGTGTCTATATGGGATATTAAAGGATCCCATTTTCACATAAATTTTGACTAAAAATGATCTTGCCAGATTTAGATGCCACTACTTATGACAAGCCGTTGATTTTTGGACGAGTTCTGGTGGTGAAAAATTACGACCTGCGACTATATGGGATATTTGAGGGTCCCATTTTCACATGAATTTTGACCAAAACTAATATTGTCAGACTTATATGCCGAATTGATCTACAGGTTAAGCCATGAACAAAAAGCCACTCCTTAAGAAAGGCGGTTGATTTTTGACCGAGATATGGGGGTGATCTAGAGGCCGAGCCATTAACAAAAAGCCACTACTTATGAAAAGCAGTTGATTTTTTACCGAGTTCTGGGGGTGCGAAATTTCGACCTATGACTATATGGGATTTTTGAGGGTAGCATTTTCACATGAATTTTGACCAAAAATAATATTGCCAGATTTAGATGCCGAATTAATCTATAGGTTAAGCCATGAGAAAAAAGGTACTCCTTAAGAAAAGCAGTTAATTTTTGACCCAGCTATGGGGATGATCTAGAGGCCGAGCCATGAACAAAAAGCCACTCCTTAAGAAAAGCAGTTAATTTTTTACCGAGTTATGGGGGTGATCTAGAGGCCGAGCCATGCACAAATAGCCACTTCTTAAGAAAAGGAATTGATTTTTTACCGAGTTCTGGTGGTGAGAAATTTCGACCTGTGTCTATATGGGATATTAAAGGATCCCATTTTCACATAAATTTTGACTAAAAATGATCTTGCCAGATTTAGATGCCACTATGCTTAACCATGAACAAAAGCCGTTGATTTTTGGAAATCGAGTTCTGGTGGTGAGAAATTACGACCTGCGACTATATGGGATATTTGAGGGTCCCATTTTCACATGAATTTTGACCAAAACTAATATTGTCAGACTTATATGCCGAATTGATCTACAGGTTAAGCCATGAACAAAAAGCCACTCCTTAAGAAAAGCGGTTGATTTTTGACCGAGATATGGGGGTGATCTAGAGGCCGAGCCATTAACAAAAAGCCACTACTTATGAAAAGCAGTTGATTTTTTACCGAGTTCTGGGGGTGCGAAATTTCGACCTGTGACTATATGGGATTTTTGTGGGTCCCATTTCCACATGAATTTTGACCAAAAATAATATTGAAAGACTTAGATGCCGAATTGATCTATAGGTTAAGCCATGAACAAAAAGACGCTCCTTAAGAAAATCAGTTCTGAGGGTGAGAAATTTCGACCTGTGACTATATGGGATATTTGAGGGTCCCATTTTCACATGAATTGTGACCAAAAATAATATTGCCAGATTTAGATGCCGAATTGATCTATAGGTTAAGCCATGAACAAAAAGCCACTCCTTAAGAAAAGCAGTTAATTTTTTACCGAGTTATGGGGGTGATCTAGAGGCCGAGCCATGCACAAATAGCCACTTCTTAAGAAAAGGAATTGATTTTTTACCGAGTTCTGGTGGTGAGAAATTTCGACCTGTGTCTATATGGGATATTAAAGGATCCCATTTTCACATAAATTTTGACTAAAAATGATCTTGCCAGATTTAGATGCCACTACTTATGACAAGCCGTTGATTTTTGGACGAGTTCTGGTGGTGAAAAATTACGACCTGCGACTATATGGGATATTTGAGGGTCCCATTTTCACATGAATTTTGACCAAAACTAATATTGTCAGACTTATATGCCGAATTGATCTACAGGTTAAGCCATGAACAAAAAGCCACTCCTTAAGAAAGGCGGTTGATTTTTGACCGAGATATGGGGGTGATCTAGAGGCCGAGCCATTAACAAAAAGCCACTACTTATGAAAAGCAGTTGATTTTTTACCGAGTTCTGGGGGTGCGAAATTTCGACCTATGACTATATGGGATTTTTGAGGGTAGCATTTTCACATGAATTTTGACCAAAAATAATATTGCCAGATTTAGATGCCGAATTAATCTATAGGTTAAGCCATGAGAAAAAAGGTACTCCTTAAGAAAAGCAGTTAATTTTTGACCCAGCTATGGGGATGATCTAGAGGCCGAGCCATGAACAAAAAGCCACTCCTTAAGAAAAGCAGTTAATTTTTGACTGAGCTATGGGGGTGATCTAGAGGCCGAGCCATGAACAAATAGCCACTCCTTAAGAAAAGCAGCTAATTTTTGACAGAGTTCTGGTGGTGAGATATTTCTACCTGTGACTATATGGGACTTTTGAGGGTCCCATTTCCACATGAATTTTGACCAAATATAATATTGAAAGATTTAGATGCCGAATTGATCTATAGGTTAAGCCATGAACAAAAAGACGCTCCTTAAGAAAATCAGTTCTGAGGGTGAGAAATTTCGACCTGTGACTATATGGGATATTTGAGGGTCCCATTTTCACATGAATTGTGACCATAAATAATATTGCCAGATTTAGATGCCGAACTGATCTATAGGTTAAGCCATGAACCAAAAGCCACTCCTTAAGAAAAGCAGTTGATTTTTGACCGAGCTATGGGGGTGGTCTAGAGGCCGAGCCATGAACAAAAAGCCACTCCTTAAGAAAAGCAGTTAATTTTTGACCGAGCTATGGGGGTGATCTAGAGGCCGAGCCATGAACAAATAGCCACTCCTTAAGAAAAGCAGCTAATTTTTGACAGAGTTCTGGTGGTGAGATATTTCGACCTGTGACTATATGGGACTTTTGAGGGTCCCATTTCCACATGAATTTTGACCATATATAATATTGAAAGATTTAGATGCCGAATTGATCTATAGGTTAAGCCATGAACAAAAAGCCGCTCCTTAAGAAAAGCAGTTGATTTTTGATCGAGCTATGGGGGTGATCTAGAGGCCGAGCCATGAACACACAGCCACTCCTTAAGAAAAGGAGTTGATTTTTGAGCGAGTTCTGATGGTGAGAAATTTCGACCTGTGTCTATATGGGATATTTGAGGATACCATTTTCACATGAATTTTGACCAAAAATTATATTGCCAGATTTAGAGGCCGAATTGATCTACAGGTTAAGCCATGAACAAAAAGCCACTCCTTAAGAAAATCAGTTCTGAGGGTGAGAAATTTCGACCTGTGACTATATGGGATATTTGAGGGTCCCATTTTCACATGAATTGTGACCATAAATAATATTGCCAGATTTAGATGCCGAATTGATCTATAGGTTAAGCCATGAACAAAAAGCCGCTCCTTAAGAAAAGCAGTTGATTTTTGATCGAGCTATGGGGGTGATCTAGAGGCCGAGCCATGAACACATAGCCACTCCTTAAGAAAAGGAGTTGATTTTTGAGCGAGTTCTGATGGTGAGAAATTTCGACCTGTGTCTATATGGGATATTTGAGGATCCCATTTCCACATGAATTTTGACCAAGAATAATATTGCCAGATTTAGATGCCGAATTGATCTATTGACCTAGTTCTGGTGTAGAGATATTTCAACCTGTGTCTATATGGAATATTTGTGGATCCAATTTTCACATGAATATTGACCAAGAATAATATTGCCAGACTTATATGCCGAATTGATCTACAGGTTAAGCCATGAACAAAAAGCCACTCCTTATGAAAAGCAGTTGATTTTTGACAGAGGTATGGGGGCGATCTAGAGGCCGAGCCATGAACAAAAAGCCACTACTTATGAAAAGCAGTTGATTTTTGACCGAGTTCTGGGGGTGAGAAAGTTCGACCTGTGACTATATGGGATATTTGAGGAGCCCATTTCCCCATGAATTTTGACTAAAAATTATGTTGCCAGATTTAGATGCCGAATTGATCTATTGGCCGAACCATGGACAAAAAATCCACTCCTTATGAAAAGCAGTTGATTTTTGCCCGAGTTCTGGGGGTGATCCAGAGCCCGGCCCATGAACAAAAAGCCACTCCTTATGGGGTGAGAAATTTCGACCTGTGACTATATGGGATATTTGAGGGTCCCATTTTCACATGAATTTTGACCAAAAATAATATTGCCAGATTTAGAGGCCGAATTGATCTATAGGCCAAGCCATGAACAAAAAGCCGCTCCTTAAGAAAAGCGGTTGATTTTTGACCGAGTTATGGGGGAGATCTCGAGGCCGAGCCAGGAACAAATAGCCACTCCTTAAGAAAAGGAGTTGATTTTTGACCGAGTTCTGGTGGTGAGAATATTCGACCTGTGACTATATGTGATTTTTGAGGGTCCCATTTGCACATGAATTTAAGAAAAGCGGTTGATTTTTGACCGAGGTCTGGTGGTGAGAAATTACGACTTGTGTCTATATGGGATATTTGAGGATACCATTTTCACATGAATTTTGACCAAAAAATTATATTGCCAGATTTAGAGGCCGAATTGATCTACAGGTTAAGCCATGAACAAAAAGCCACTCCTTAAGAAAAGCGGTTGATTTTTGACCGAGTTATGGGGGTGATCTCGAGGCCGAGCCATGAACAAAAAGCCACTCCTTAAGAAAAGGAGTTGATTTTTGACCGAGCTCTGGTGGTGAGAATATTCGACCTGTGACTATATGGGATATTTGAGGGTCCCATTTTCACATGAATTGTGACCATAAATAATATTGCCAGATTTAGATGCCGAATTGATCTATAGGTTAAGCCATGAACAAAAAGCCGCTCCTTAAGAAAAGCAGTTGATTTTTGATCGAGCTATGGGGGTGATCTAGAGGCCGAGCCATGAACACATAGCCACTCCTTAAGAAAAGGAGTTGATTTTTGAGACGGTTCTGATGGTGAGAAATTTCGACCTGTGTCTATATGGGATATTTGAGGATCCCATTTCCACATGAATTTTGACCAAGAATAATATTGCCAGATTTAGATGCCGAATTGATCTATTGACCTAGTTCTGGTGTAGAGATATTTCAACCTGTGTCTATATGGAATATTTGTGGATCCAATTTTCACATGAATATTGACCAAGAATAATATTGCCAGACTTATATGCCGAATTGATCTACAGGTTAAGCCATGAACAAAAAGCCACTCCTTATGAAAAGCAGTTGATTTTTGACAGAGGTATGGGGGCGATCTAGAGGCCGAGCCATGAACAAAAAGCCACTACTTATGAAAAGCAGTTGATTTTTGACCGAGTTCTGGGGGTGAGAAAGTTCGACCTGTGACTATATGGGATATTTGAGGAGCCCATTTTCCCATGAATTTTGACTAAAAATTATGTTGCCAGATTTAGATGCCGAATTGATCTATTGGCCGAACCATGGACAAAAATCCACTCCTTATGAAAAGCAGTTGATTTTTGCCCGAGTTCTGGGGGTGATCCAGAGCCCGGCCCATGAACAAAAAGCCACTCCTTATGGGGTGAGAAATTTCGACCTGTGACTATATGGGATATTTGAGGGTCCCATTTTCACATGAATTTTGACCAAAAATAATATTGCCAGATTTAGAGGCCGAATTGATCTATAGGCCAAGCCATGAACAAAAAGCCGCTCCTTAAGAAAAGCGGTTGATTTTTGACCGAGTTATGGGGGTGATCTCGAGGCCGAGCCAGGAACAAATAGCCACTCCTTAAGAAAAGGAGTTGATTTTTGACCGAGTTCTGGTGGTGAGAATATTCGACCTGTGACTATATGTGATTTTTGAGGGTCCCATTTGCACATGAATTTAAGAAAAGCGGTTGATTTTTGACCGAGGTCTGGTGGTGAGAAATTACGACTTGTGTCTATATGGGATATTTGAGGATACCATTTTCACATGAATTTTGACCAAAAATTATATCGCCAGATTTAGAGGCCGAATTGATCTACAGGTTAAGCCATGAACAAAAAGCCACTCCTTAAGAAAAGCGGTTGATTTTTGACCGAGTTATGGGGGTGATCTCGAGGCCGAGCCATGAACAAAAAGCCACTCCTTAAGAAAAGGAGTTGATTTTTGACCGAGTTCTGGTGGTGAGAATATTCGACCTGTGACTATATGGGATATTTGAGGGTCCCATTTTCACATGAATTTTGACCAAAAATGGTGTTGCAGGATTTAGATGCCGAATTGGTCTATTGGCCGAACCATGGACAAAAAGCCACTCCTTATGAAAAGCAGTTGATTTTTGCCCGAGTTCTGGGGGTGATCCAGAGCCCGGCCCATTGACAAAAAGCCACTCCTTATGGGGTGAGAAATTTCGACCTGTGACTATATGGGATATTTGAGGGTCCCATTTTCACATGAATTTTGACCAAAAATAATATTGCCAGATTTAGATGCCGAATTGGTCTATAGGCCGAACCATAGTCAAAAAGCCACTCTTTATGAAAATTCGTTGATTTTTGACCGAGTTCTGGTGGTGAGAAATTACGACTTGTGCCTATGTGGGATATTGGAGGATACCATTTTCACATGAATTTTGACCAAAAATAATATTGCCAGATTTACAGACCGAATTTATCTAAAGGCCATGCCATGAACAAAAAGCCAATCCTCAAGAAGAGCGGTTGATTTTTGATCGAGTTATGGGGGTGATCTCGAGGCCGAGCCATGAACAAAAAGCCACTCCTTAAGAAAAGGAGTTAATTTTTGACCGAGTTCTGGTGGTGAGAATATTCGACCTGTGACTATATGGGATATTTGAGGGTCCCATTTTCACATGAATTTTGACCAAAAATAATATTGCCAGATTTAGATGCCGAATTGGTCTATAGGCCGAACCATAGTCAAAAAGCCCCTCTTTATGAAAATTCGTTGATTTTTGAGCGAGTTCTGGTGGTGAGAAATTACGACTTGTGCCTATGTGGGATATTTGAGGATACCATTTTCACATGAATTTTGACCAAAAATAATATTGCCAGATATAGAGGCCGAATTTATCTATAGGCCAAGCCATGAACAAAAAGCCACTCCTCAAGAAGAGCGGTTGATTTTTGATCGATTTATGGGGGTGATCTCGAGGCCGAGCCATGAACAAAAAGCCACTCCTTAAGAAAAGGAGTTAATTTTCGACCGAGTTCTGGTGGTGAGAATATTCGACCTGTGACTATATGGGATATTTGAGGGTCCCATTATCACATGAATTTGACCAAAAATAATATTGCCAGATTTAGCTGCTGAATTGATCTAAAGGCTAAGCCATGAACAAAAAGCCACTCCTTAAGAAAGGCGGTTGATTTTTGACCGAGTTATGGGGGTGATCTAGAGGCCGAGCCATGAACAAATAGCCACTCCTTAAGAAAAGGTGTTGATTTTTGACCGAGTTCTGGTGGTGAGAAATTTCGACCTGTGTCTATATGGGATATTAAAGGATCCCATTTTCACATGAATTTTCACTAAAAATGATCTTGCCAGATTTAGATGCCACTACTTATGAAAAGCAGTTGATTTTTACCGAGTTCTGGGGGTGCGAAATTTCGACCTGTGACTATATGGGATTTTTGTGGGTCCCATTTCCACATGAATTTTGACCAAAAATAATATTGAAAGATTTAGATGCCGAATTGATCTATAGGTTAAGCCATGAACAAAAAGACGCTCCTTAAGAAAATCAGTTCTGAGGGTGAGATATTTCTACCTGTGACTATATGGGACTTTTGAGGGTCCCATTTCCACATGAATTTTGACCAAATATAATATTGAAAGATTTAGATGCCGAATTGATCTATAGGTTAAGCCATGAACAAAAAGACGCTCCTTAAGAAAATCAGTTCTGAGGGTGAGAAATTTCGACCTGTGACTATATGGGATATTTGAGGGTCCCATTTTCACATGAATTGTGACCATAAATAATATTGCCAGATTTAGATGCCGAACTGATCTATAGGTTAAGCCATGAACCAAAAGCCACTCCTTAAGAAAAGCAGTTGATTTTTGACCGAGCTATGGGGGTGGTCTAGAGGCCGAGCCATGAATAAAAAGCCATTACTTATGAGAAGCAGTTTATTTTTGACCGAGTTCTGGTGGTGAGAATTTTCGACCTGTGTCTATATGTCTATATATTTGAGTGTCCCATTTTTACATGAATTTTGACCAAAAATAATATTGCCAGATTTATATGCCGAATTGATCTACAGGTTAAGCCATGAACAAAAAGCCACTCCTTATGAAAAGCAGTTAATTTTTGACCGAGTGCTGGTGGTAAGAAATTTCGACCTGCGACTATATGTGATATTTGAGGGTCCCATTTTCACATGAATTTTGACCAAAAATAATATTGCCAGACTTATATGCCGAATTGATCTACAGGTTAAGCCATGAACAAAAAGCCACTCCTTATGAAAAACAGTTATTTTTGACAGAGGTATGTGTGTAATCTAGAGGCCGAGCCATAAACAAAAAGTCACTACTTATGAAAAGCAGATGATTTTTGAGCGAGTTCTGGTGGTGAGAAATTTCGACTTGTGTTATTTGAGGATCCCATTTTCACATGAATTTTGACTAAAAAATGATGTTGCCAGATTTAGAGGCCGAATTGGTCTATTGGCCGAACCATGGACAAAAAGCCACTCCTTATGAAAATCAGTTGATTTTTGACCAAGTTTTGGTGGTGAGAAATTTCGTCCTGTGACTATATGGGATTTTTGAAGGTCCCATTTTCACATGAATTTTGACCAAAAATAATATTGCCAGATTTAGATGCCGAATTGACCACTCATTATGAAAATCGGTTGATTTTTGACCGAGTTATGGGGGTGATCTAGAGGCCGAGCCATGAATAAAAAGCCATTACTTATGAAAAGCAGATGATTTTTGAGCGAGTTCTGGTGGTGAGAAATTTCGACCTGTGTCTAAATGGGATATTTGTGGATCCCATTTTCACATGAATTTTGACGAAAAAATGATGTTGCCAGATTTATTGCCGAATTGGTCTATTGGCCGAACCATGAAAAAAAAATAATTACGACCTGCGACTGGGATATTTGAGGGTCCCATTTTCACATGAATTTTGACCAAAAATAATATGGCCAGACTTATATGCCGAATTGATCTACAGGTTAAGCCATGAACAAAAAGTCACTCCTTATGAAAAGCAGTTAACTTTTGACAGAGGTATGGGGGTGATCTAGAGGCCGAGCCATGAACAAATAGCCACTCCTTCAGAAAAGCAGTTAATTTTTGACCGAGTTATGGGGGTGATCTAGATTCCGAGCCATTAACAAATAGCCATTCCTTAAGAAAAGGAGTTGATTTTTGACCTAGTTCTGGTGGTGAGAAATTTAAACCTGTGTCTATATGGGATATTTGTGGATCCAATTTTCACATGAATATTGACCAAGAATAATATTGCCAGACTTATATGCCGAATTGATCTACAGGTTAAGCCATGAACAAAAGCCACTCCTTAAGAAAAGCGGTTGATTTTTGACCGAGTTATGGGGGTGATCTCGAGGCCGAGCGATGAACAAATAGCCACTCCCTAAGAAAAGGAGTTGATTTTTGACCGAGTTCTGGTGGTGAGAATATTCGACCTGCGACTATATGGGATTTTTGAGGGTCCCATTTTCACATGAATTTTGACCAAAAATAATATTGCCAGATTTAGAGGCCGAATTGATCTGTAGGCTGAAGCATGGACAAAAAGCCACTCCCTATGAAAAACAGTTGATTTTTAACCGAGTTATGGGGGTCATCTAGAGGCCGAGCCATGAATAAAAAGCCATTACTTATGTTACGCAGTTTATTTTTGACCGAGATCTGAGGGTAAGAAATTTCGACCTGTGACTATATGGGATATTTGTGGATCCCATTTTCAACTGAAATTTGACTTTAAATGATGTTGCCAGATTTAGATGCCGAATTGGTCTATTGGCCGAACCATTGACAAAAAGCCACTACTTATGAAAAGCAGTTGATTTTTGCCAGAGTTCTGGGGGTGATCCAGAGCCCGGCCCATGAACAAAAAGCCAGATTTATATGCCGAATTGATCTACAGGTTAAGCCAAGAACAAAAAGCCACTCATTATGATAAGCAGTTGATTTTTGACCGAGTTATGGGGATGATTTAGAGGCCGAGCCATGAATAAAAAGCCATTACTTATGTTACGCAGTTTATTTTTGACCGAGCTCTGAGGGTAAGAAATTTCGACCTGTGACCATATGGGATATTTGAGGATCCCATATTCCCATGAATTTTGACTAAAAATTATGTTGCCAGATTTAGATGCCGAATTGATCTATTGGCTGATGCATGGACAAAAAGCCACTCCCTATGAAAATCAGTTGATTTTTAACCGAGTTATGGGGGTCATCTAGAGGCCGAGCCATGAATAAAAAGCCATTACTTATGTTACGCAGTTTATTTTTGACCGAGTTCTGAGGGTAAGAAATTTCGACCTGAGACTATATGGGATATTTGTGGATCCCATTTTCAACTGAAATTTGACTTTAAATGATGTTGCCAGATTTAGATGCCGAATTGGTCTATTGGCCGAACCATTGACAAAAAGCCACTACTTATGAAAAGCAGTTGATTTTTGCCCGAGTTCTGGGGGTGATCCAGAGCCCGGCCCATGAACAAAAAGCCACTCCTTATGGTGTGAGAAATTTCGACCTGTGATTATATGGGATTTTTGAGGGTCCCATTTGCACATGAATTTTGACCAAAAATAATATTGCCAGAATTAGAGGCCGAATTCATCTATAGGCCAAGCCATGAACAAAAAGCCACTCCTTAAGTATTGAAATATGCATAAGTTTTTCGGCAACAACTACTATTTGAATCTTGGTCACACTTAAGTCTTTTGTTTTGCTTTGTGCTTACTCTTATTCTTAAGTATACCATTGTCTGTCGCTTATGAACTACCGAACAATGTAGACGTACAGATGCGTAATATAAAGAAAGACCTATTAATCCGGTTCAGTTTCCTGTTTAGTTCCACTTTAAAAACATTATATAACCAACAGGTTATGGGCCCAGGGCTCTAAACACGAAATTGTGCGATTAACTTTAATTACTGTGTGTGATTATACGAAAAAATTTATAAACATGAGTGGACAAGGGTTATATTCCATCGAAAAGTTGGATGACGAAAATTACGCGGTGTGGTCAGTGCAAATGAAAAGCATATTGGTACAAAATGATCTATGGCCGATAGTATGCGGAAGAATCGTTAAAAATGAAGGTGACAGCGAAGAACAGAAGGCTCAGTTTGATACACGGGACGAAAAGGCACTAGCAAACATATTGCTGGCTGTTAAAGCGTCGCAGATTAATTTCATAAAAAATTGCGTGTCGTCTAAAGAAGCATGGGAGAAGCTAATAAGTGTGTATCAACCGCGCGGGCCAGCAAGAAAAATTGCGTTATTTAAAAGTTTGCTTCGATTGAGTATGCCAGAAGGTGCAAGTGTGCAAACCTATTTGAATGAGTTTTCCAACATAGTTGAAAAATTAAAAGAAATCGAAATGAATATAAATGAAGACATGCTCACAATTTTGCTGTTACGGGATTAGGAAAAAAGTTCGAAAACTTTGTTGTAGCGATCGAAACGCGTGAACAGTTGCCGTCCTTGTCTGATTTGAAAATCAAAATTATTGAAGAAGGACAAAGACAACAAGCAAACAACGAAGAAGTGGGTAATGGCATACAGCAAGCATTTGTGTCGCGTACAAAAAATGCTCATCAGAAAACAGATCCGAAAAGGAATAAAAAATGTTTTAGATGCGACCGCGAAGGTCATTTTATTGCTGAGTGCAAGGAAAAAGTGAAAAGTAAAGAAGGCAAAGAGAGAAACGCTGAAATAAAGCGATCGTTAGCCATACTTGCGAATGTGCAGAAAAGCGACAACTTGACAAAATCGACGTGGTGTCTGGATAGTGGCGCCACTGCTCACATGTGTTGTGATAGATCATGGTTTGTAGATATTAGAGAGCACAAAGAGAAAATATTGCTTGCAGGGAAAATTTTATAGTTGCCGACGGCATTGGTACTGTATGTATTACTGTCGGAAATTTTTATCTTGAACTGCAAAATGTGTTGTTTGTTAATGAGTTGCAAGCAAACTTTATATCGGTATCAAAAGCTGTAGAAAAAGGATACAGAGTTACTTTTGATAAAGACAGAGCAGTGATAAAGGACAGAGATAATGTGAATATACTGAAAGCATACAAGAGAGGTGATTTGTTCACCATTGATGTTAAAATGAAACAGTGTATGTACTCTAAGGCAAGCAGCACTGAGTTATGGAAATGGCATTATCGATTTGGACACTTAAATCTGGCCAGTTTAAGGAAAATGGCAAGTGGTGAGATGGTGTATGGCTTAAAATCAATCAATAAAAATTTTGAAATAAAAAATGATTTGTGTGAAACCTGTGCAAAAAGTAAAATAAGTGTAAAACCATTTCCAAAAGCTTCTGAAA
Organism: Drosophila littoralis; assembly: GCA_018903485.1. Taxonomy (NCBI): domain Eukaryota; kingdom Metazoa; phylum Arthropoda; class Insecta; order Diptera; family Drosophilidae; genus Drosophila; species Drosophila littoralis. The sequence goes on from JAEIGF010000399.1 coordinate 115,186, forward strand.
ATCGTGCGACTCAATTATTGAGTTTGATTCACACTGACATTTGTGGACCAATAAGCAGACCGTCTGCCGGGGGCGCACGATACTTTGCAACATTTATTGACGATTACTTTTAATCGTATTCGTTGTTGTGTATTTTTGAAGTCTCGCGACCAAATATTAAGCGCGTTTAAAGACTTTGTTTTGTTTGCCGAGAGACAATGCGGCAAAAAGGTAAAATCAATTCGAAGCGATAACGGGCGCGAGTATGTTAGTCATGAATTTGAAAAATTCTTGTCGGTACACGGAATTAAAAGACAACTGACAGTACCCTATACTCCGCAGCAAAATGAAGTTGCTGAGCGAGCAAATCGCACACTGGTAGAGATGGCCAGAAGTATGCTAGTACACTCGGGCGTAGATGAAACACTATGGGGTGAGGCAGTAGGGACTGCAGTATACTTACGCAACAGGTCAGAAACCAAGACATTGGCTAACAAAACACCATTTGAGGTTTGGACTGGCAAGAAACCGTCTGTATCGCATTTGAAGATTTTCGGCTCAAAAGCAATTGTCTTAAAGAAAGGGCACAGAAATAAGTTTAGTCCAAAGGGAATCGAATATGTAATGGTTGGCTATTCGATGGCAGCAAAAGCATATCGCCTATTTTGTCCAGAGTCGAAGAAAGTTGTCGAAAGCAGAGAAGTTATTTTTATAGAAAATAATTTAGGTGGATCTGCAAGCGATAAAAAAGAAACAGTGCTGTTTGATGATTGTGCAACAGTAAATCAGCAGGCTGAGGCTGAGAATGTCCTGCAGACACAGGCAGAGATTGAAATCGGAGGGCAACATACTGAAAGGAAAGATACTGACGAGTATGAGAGTGCAAAAAGTGATGATGCAGAACCGCCCGTAAACTGTGAAGCTCGTGGTCCAGGGCGTCCACGAAAGATAAAAACTGGAAAACCAGGTAGACCCCGCAAGCAGTATAATTGCCTGAATATGCTGAAGGCAGAGGAAATCGTCATTCCTGAAAATTTTAGCCAAGCAAATGAGTCAGAAATGAGCCAAGAATGGTCAGCATCGATTCAGAAGGAGATAAAAGCACTTGAAGACAATAAGACTTGGGAGCTTGTGGAATTGCCAGCGAATAAGAAAGCGATAGGCTGCAAATGGGTCTTTGGCATAAAAGTTGACAAGGATGGCTATGTAGAGCGCTTTAAGTCAAGATTAGTTGCCAAAGGATGTGCGCAGCGATATGGCGTTGATTTCTTTGAGACGTTCTCTCCAGTTGTGAGATACTCGTCTGTACGAATGATTATGGCATTGGCAGTCGAACATAAGTTGTTTGTGCATCAGATGGACGTGTCTACTGCCTACCTGAATAGTGAGCTTTCGGAGGAAGTTTATATGAAACAACCGGACGGATTCGTAAGCGATGAATTCCCTTATAAAGTCTTGAAACTAAAAAAATCTCTCTATGGGCTAAAGGAAAGCGGTAGAGAGTGGAACAGTAGACTGGACGCAGTCTTGAAAAAACTGGGTTTTACTCCATGTGTCAGCGAGCCCTGCGTATATATACGCAATATTATGTTGATGATATTTTACTTGCCAGCTCAAATAAAGACGAATTGTTGAAAATCAAAGCGTCCATTGCCAGGGAATTCGACATTGTTGATGGCGGCCAGCTCAACCATTTCTTGGGAATAGAAATTGAGCGCGAAGGGGAGACTGGAAGTATAACAATCGGCCACAAGCAGTATGTGGAACAAATGCTACATACTTGGGGCATGTCAACGTGTAGGCCTGTAGCTACACCACTGGATGCAGGTCACCAAGTCAAATGTGATGACGTCAACTGCGAGATGGTTAATGAAAAGAGCTACCAATCATTGATAGGTTCTTTGATGTATTTAGCCATAACAACCAGGCCGGACATACTACATTCGGTAGCGAAACTGGCACAACGAAATGCCAGCCCTCACAAGGAGCATGAAGTTGCAGCGAAGCGTGTGCTAAGGTATTTAAAAGGCACGGCTAATATGAGACTTCATTATCAGGATACTGGCAAGCAGATCTATGGATACGTCGACGCAGACTGGGCGAACGATGCTGCAGATCGAAAATCATATAGTGGATATGTCTTTATTGGTGCAGGCAGCGCGATTTCGTGGGAATCGAAGAAACAAAGTCTGGTGGCGTTAAGCAGCACTGAAGCCGAATATATTGCCTTATCTACCGCAGCAAGAGAAGCAACATATATTAAAAAATTGGTGCATGAAATGGGATTTATAGAAACCAAGCCTATTTTATTGTATTGCGATAATCAAAGCGCACAGTGCTTAGCTAAAAATCCAATTTTACATAAACGTAGTAAGCACATCGACATAAAGTATCACCATGTACGCGAGCTATATTCTAAGAACGAAATAGATGTTAAATATATAGGTACTAATGATATGATTGCCGATGTACTAACTAAAAATTTGCAAAAGAACAAGCATGTAAAATGTATTAATGAAATGAATTGTTATTAATAAGTTTTCAAGTATGTAATTGTTGAGAAGGAGTATTGAAATATGCATTTGTTTTTCGGCAACAACTACTATTTGAATCTTGGTCACACTTAAGTCTTTTGTTTTGCTTTGTGCTTATTCTTTTTCTTAAGTATACCATTGTCTGTCGCTTATGAACTACCGAACAATGTAGACGTACAGATGCGTAATATAAAGAAAGACCTATTAATCCGGTTCAGTTTCCTGTTTAGTTCCACTTTAAAAACATTATATAACCAACATTAAGAAAAGCGATTGATTTTTGACAGAGTTATGACCTTAAGAAAAGCAGTTGATACTTGACCGAGTTCTGAGGGTAAGAAATTTCGCCCTGTGACTATATGGGATATTTGAGGGTCCCATTTTCACATGAGTTTTGACCAAAAATAATATTGCCAGATTTATATGCCGAATTGATCTACAGGTTAAGCCATGAACAAAAAGCCACTCCTTATGAAAAGCAGTTGATTTTGACCGAGTTATGGGGGTGATCTAGAGGCCGAGCCATGAACAAATAGCCACTACTTAAGAAAAGGAGTTGATTTTTGACCGAGTTCTGGGGGTGAAAAATTTTGAACTGTGACTATATGGGATATTTGAGGGTCCCATTTTCACATGAATTTTGACCAAAAATGGTGTTGCAGGATTTAGATGCCGTATTGATCTAGAGGTTAAGCCATAAACAAAAAGCCACTCCTTAAGAAAAGCAGTTGATTTTTGACCGATCTATGGGGCTGATCTAGAGGCCGAGCCATGAACAAAAAGCAACTACTTATGAAAAGCAGTTGATATTTGACCGAGTTCTGAGGGTGAGAAATTTCGACCTGTGACTATATGGGATTTTTGGGGGTCTCAATTTCACATGAATTTTGACCAAAAATAATATTGCCAGATTTAGATGCCGAATTGATCTATAGGTTAAGCCAAGAGCAAAAAGCCACTCCTTAAGAAAAGAAGTTAATTTTTGACATGAATATTGACCAAGAATAATATTGCCAGACTTATATGCCGAATTGATCTACAGGTTAAGCCATGAACAAAAAGCCACTTCTTATGAAAAGCAGTTGATTTTTGACAGAGGTATGGGGGTGATCTAGAGTCCGAGCCATGAACAAAAAGCCACTCCTTAAGAAAAGCAGTTAATTTTTGACCGAGCTATGGGGGTGATCTAGAGGCCGAGCCATGAACAAATAGCCACTACTTAAGAAAAGGAGTTGATTTTTGACCGAGTTCTGGGGGTGAAAAATTTTGAACTGTGACTATATGGGATATTTGAGGGTCCCATTTTCACATGAATTTTGACCAAAAATGGTGTTGCAGGATTTAGATGCCGTATTGATCTAGAGGTTAAGCCATAAACAAAAAGCCACTCCTTAAGAAAAGCAGTTGATTTTTGACCGATCTATGGGGCTGATCTAGAGGCCGAGCCATGAACAAAAAGCAACTACTTACGAAAAGCAGTTGATATTTGACCGAGTTCTGAGGGTGAGAAATTTCGACCTGTGACTATATGGGATTTTTGGGGGTCTCAATTTCACATGAATTTTGACCAAAAATAATATTGCCAGATTTAGATGCCGAATTGATCTATAGGTTAAGCCATGAGCAAAAAGCCACTCCTTAAGAAAAAAAGTTAATTTTTGACATGAATATTGACCAAGAATAATATTGCCTGACTTATATGCCGAATTGATCTACAGGTTAAGCCATGAACAAAAAGCCACTCCTTATGAAAAGCAGTTGATTTTTGACAGAGGTATGGGGGTGATCTAGAGGCCGAGCCATGAACAAAAAGCCACTCCTTAAGAAAAGCAGTTAATTTTTGACCGAGCTATGGGGGTGATCTAGAGGCCGAGCCATGAACAAATAGCCACTACTTAAGAAAAGGAGTTGATTTTTGACCGAGTTCTGGGGGTGAAAAATTTTGAACTGTGACTATATGGGATATTTGAGGGTCCCATTTTCACATGAATTTTGACCAAAAATAATATGGCCAGACTTATATGCCGAATTGATCTACAGGTTAAGCCATGAACAAAAAGCCACTCCTTATGAAAAGCAGTTGACTTTTGACAGAGGTATGGGGGTGATCTAGAGGCCGAGCCATGAACAAGTAGCCACTCCTTTAGAAAAGCAGTTAATTTTTGACCGAGTTATGGGGGTGATCTAGAGGCCGAGCCATTACCAAATAGCCACTCCTTAAGAAAAGGAGTTTATTTTTGACCTAGTTCTGGTGGTGAGAAATTTCAACCTGTGTCTATATGGGATATTTGTGGATCCAATTTTCACATGAATATTGACCAAGAATAATATTGCCAGACTTATATGCCGAATTGATCTATTGGCCGAAGCATGGACAAAAAGCCACTTCTTATGATAATCAGTTAATTTTCGACCGAGTTATGGGGGTGATCTAGAGGCCGAGCCATGAACAAAAAGCCACTACTTATGAAAAGCAGTTGATTTTTGGACGAGTTCTGGTGGTGAAAAATTACGACCTGCGACTATATGGGATATTTGAGGGTCCCATTTTCACATGAATTTTGACCAAAAATAATATGGCCAGACTTATATGCCGAATTGATCTACAGGTTAAGCCATGAACAAAAAGCCACTCCTTATGAAAAGCAGTTGACTTTTGACAGAGGTATGGGGGTGATCTAGAGGCCGAGCCATTAACAAATAGCCACTCCTTAAGAAAAGGAGTTGATTTTTGACCTAGTTCTGGTGGTGAGAAATTTCAACCTGTGTCTATATGGGATATTTGTGGATCCAATTTTCACATGAATATTGACCAAGAATAATATTGCCAGACTTATATGCCGAATTGATCTACAGGTTAAGCCATGAACAAAAAGCCACTCCTTAAGAAAAGCGGTTGATTTTTGACCGAGTTATGGTGGTGAGAATATTCGACCTGCGACTATATGGGATATTTTTGGATCCCATTTTCACATGAATTTTGACTTTAAATGATGTTTCCAAATTTAGATGCCGAATTGGTCTATTCTCCGAACCAAAGACAAAAAGCCACTCCTTATGAAAAGCAGTTGATTTTGACCGAGTTCTGGGGGTGAGAAATTTCGACCTGCGACTATATGGGATTTTTGAGGGTCCCATTTTCACATGAATTTTGACCAAAAATAATATTGCCAGATTTAGAGGCCGAATTGATCTATAGGCCAAGCCATGAACAAAAAGCCAGATTTATATGCCGAATTGATCTACAGGTAAAGCCATGAACAAAAAGCCACTCATTATGATAAGCAGTTGATTTTTGACCGAGTTATGGGGATGATTTAGAGGCCGAGCCATGAATAAAAAGCCATTACTTATGTTACGCAGTTTATTTTTGACCGAGTTCTGAGGGTAGGAAATTTCGACCTGTGACTATATGGGATATTTGAGGATCCAATTTTCCCATTTGCACATGAATTTTGACCAAAAATAATATTGCCAGAATTAGAGGCCGAATTGATCTATAGGCCAAGCCATGAACAAAAAGCCACTCCTTAAGAAAAGCGGTTGATTTTTGACAGAGTTATGACCTTAAGAAAAGCAGTTGATATTTGACCGAGTTCTGAGGGTAAGAAATTTCGACCTGTGACTATATGGGATATTTGAGGTTCCCATTTTCACATGAATTTTGACCAAAAATAATATTGCCAGATTTAGATGCCGAATTGGTCTATTGGCCGAACCATGAACAAAAAGCCACTCCTTAAGAAAAGCGGTTGATTTTTGACCGAGTTATGGGGGGTGATCTAGAGGCCGAGCCATGAACAAAAAGCCACTCCTTACGAAAATCAGTTGATTTTTGCCCGAGTTCTGGGGGGTGATCCAGAGCCCGGCCCATGAACAAGAAGCCACTCCTTATGGGGTGAGAAATTTCGACCTGTGACTATATGGGATGTTTGAGGGTCCCATTTTCAAATGAATTTTGACCAAAAATAATATTCCCAGATTTATATGCCGAATTGATCTACAGGCTGAACAAAAAGCCACTCCTTATGAAAAGCAGTTGATTTTTGACAGAGGTATGGGGGTGATCTAGAGGCCGAGCCATGAACAAAAAGCCACTCCTTAAGAAAAGCGATTGATTTTTGACAGAGTTATGACCTTAAGAAAAGCAGTTGATATTTGACCGAGTTCTGAGGGTAAGAAATTTCGACCTGTGACTATATGGGATATTTGAGGGTCCCATTTTCACATGAATTTTGACCAAAAATAATATTGCCAGACTTATATGCCGAATTGATATACAGGTTAAGCCATGAAAAAAAAGCCACTCCTTATGAAAAGCAGTTATTTTTGACAGAGGTATGTGTGTAATCTAGAGCCCGAGCCATGAACAAAAAGTCACTACTTATTAAATCCTTAAGAAAAAAAGTTGATTTTTGACCGAGTTCTGGTGGTGAGAAATTTTGACCTGTGTCTATATGGGATATTTGAGGGTCCCATTTTCACATGAATTTTGACTAAAAATGATGTTGCCAGATTTAGATGCCGAATTGATCTATTGGCCGAAGCATGGACAAAAAGCCACTCCTTATGAAAATCAGTTGATTTTTGACCGAGTAATGGGGGTGATCTAGAGGCCGAGCCATAAACAAAAAGCGACTACTTATGAAAAGCAGTTGATTTTTGGACGAGTTCTGGCGGTGAATAATTACGACCTGCGACTATATGGGATATTTGAGGGTCCCATTTTCACATGAATTTTGACCAAAAATAATATGGCCAGACTTATATGCCGAATTCATCTACAGGTTAAGCCATGAACAAAAAGCCACTCTTTATGAAAAGCAGTTGACTTTTGACAGAGGTATGGGGGTGATCTAGAGGCCGAGCCATGAACAAATAGCCACTCCTTCAGAAAAGCAGTTAATTTTTGACCGATTTATGGGGGTGATCTAGATTCCGAGCCATTAACAAATAGCCGTTCCTTAAGAAAAGGAGTTGATTTTTGACCTAGTTCTGGTGGTGAGAAATTTCAACCTGTGTCTATATGGGATATTTGTGGATCCAATTTTCACATGAATATTGACCAAGAATAATATTGCCAGACTTATATGCCGAATTGATCTACAGGTTAAGCCATGAACAAAACCCACTCCTTAGGAAAAGCGGTTGATTTTTGACCGAGTTATGGGGGTGATCTCGAAGCCGAGCGATGAACAAATAGCCACTCCCTAAGAAAAGGAGTTGATTTTTGACCGAGTTCTGGTGGTGAGAATATTCGACCTGCGACTATATGGGATTTTTGAGGGTCCCATTTTCACATGAATTTTGACTAAAAATGATGTTGCCAGATTTAGATGCCGAATTGATCTATTGGCCGAAGCATGGACAAAAAGACACTTCTTATGTTACTCAGTTAATTTTCGACCGAGTTATGGGGGTGATCTAGAGGCCGAGCCATGAACAAAAAGCGACTACTTATGAAAAGCAGTTGATTTTTGGACGAGTTCTGGCGGTGAAAAATTACGACCTGCAACTATATGGGATATTTGTGGATCCAATTTTCACATGAATATTGACCAAGAATAATATTGCCAGACTTATATGCCGAATTGATCTATTGCCCGAAGCATGGACAAAAGGCCACTTCTTATGATAATCAGTTAATTTTCGACCGAGTTATGGGGGTGATCTAGAGGCCGAGCCATGAACAAAAGCCACTACTTATGAAAAGCAGTTGATTTTTGGACGAGTTCTGGTGGTGAAAAATTACGACCTGCGACTATATGGGATATTTGACCAAAAATAATATTGCCAGATTTAGATGCCGAATTGATCTATAGGTTAAGCCATGAGCAAAAAGCCACTCCTTAAGAAAAGAAGTTAATTTTTGACATGAATATTGACCAAGAATAATATTGCCAGACTTATATGCCGAATTGATCTACAGGTTAAGCCATGAACAAAAAGCCACTCCTTATGAAAAGCAGTTGACTTTTGACAGAGGTATGGGGGTGATCTAGAGGCCGAGCCATTAAAAAATAGCCACTCCTTAAGAAAAGGAGTTGATTTTTGACCTAGTTCTGGTGGTGAGAAATTTCAACCTGTGTCTATATGGGATATTTGTGGATCCAATTTTCACATGAATATTGACCAAGGATAATATTGCCAGACTTATATGCCGAATTGATCTACAGGTTAAGCCATGAACAAAAAGCCACTCCTTAAGAAAAGCGGTTGATTTTTGACCGAGTTATGGTGGTGAGAATATTCGACCTGCGACTATATGGGATATTTTTTGGATCCCATTTTCACATGAATTTTGACTTTAAATGATGTTTCCAAATTTAGATGCCGAATTGGTCTATTGGCCGAACCATGGACAAAAAGCCACTCCTTATGAAAAGCAGTTGATTTTTGCCCGAGTTCTGGGGGTGATCCAGAGCCCGGCCCATGAACAAAAAGCCACTCCTTATGGGGTGAGAAATTTCGACCTGTGACTATATGGGATTTTTGAGGGTCCCATTTGCACATGAATTTTGACCAAAAATAATATTGCCAGAATTAGAGGCCGAATTGATCTATAGGCCAAGCCATGAACAAAAAGCCACTCCTTAAGAAAAGCGGTTGATTTTTGACAGAGTTATGACCTTAAGAAAAGCAGTTGATATTTGACCGAGTTCTGAGGGTAAGAAATTTCGACCTGTGACTATATGGGATATTTGAGGTTCCCATTTTCACATGAATTTTGACCAAAAATAATATTGCCAGATTTAGATGCCGAATTGGTCTATTGGCCGAACCATGAACAAAAAGCCACTCCTTAAGAAAAGCGGTTGATTTTTGACCGAGTTATGGGGGTGATCTAGAGGCCGAGCCATGAACAAAAAGCCACTCCTTACGAAAATCAGTTGATTTTTGCCCGAGTTCTGGGGGTGATCCAGAGCCCGGCCCATGAACAAGAAGCCACTCCTTATGGGGTGAGAAATTTCGACCTGTGACTATATGGGATGTTTGAGGGTCCCATTTTCAAATGAATTTTGACCAAAAATAATATTCCCAGATTTATATGCCGAATTGATCTACAGGCTGAACAAAAAGCCACTCCTTATGAAAAGCAGTTGATTTTTGACAGAGGTATGGGGGTGATCTAGAGGCCGAGCCATGAACAAAAAGCCACTCCTTAAGAAAAGCGATTGATTTTTGACAGAGTTATGACCTTAAGAAAAGCAGTTGATATTTGACCGAGTTCTGAGGGTAAGAAATTTCGACCTGTGACTATATGGGATATTTGAGGGTCCCATTTTCACATGAATTTTGACCAAAAATAATATTGCCAGACTTATATGCCGAATTGATATACAGGTTAAGCCATGAACAAAAAGCCACTCCTTATGAAAAGCAGTTATTTTTGACAGAGGTATGTGTGTAATCTAGAGCCCGAGCCATGAACAAAAAGTCACTACTTATTAAAAGCAGATGATTTTTGAGCGAGTTCTGGTGGTGAGAATATTCGACCATTTTCACATGAATTTTGACGAAAAAATGATGTTGCCAGATTTATTGCCGAATTGGTCTATTGGCCGAACCATGAAAAAAAAAGCCACTCCTCAAGAAAAGCGGTTGATTTTTGACCGAGTAATTGGGGTGATCTAGAGGCCGAGCCATGAACAAATAGCCACTCCTTAAGAAAAAAAGTTGATTTTTGACCGAGTTCTGGTGGTGAGAAATTTTGACCTGTGTCTATATGGGATATTTGAGGGTCCCATTTTCACATGAATTTTGACTAAAAATGATGTTGCCAGATTTAGATGCCGAATTGATCTATTGGCCGAAGCATGGACAAAAGACACTTCTTATGTTAATCAGTTAATTTTCGACCGAGTTATGGGGGTGATCTAGAGGTCGAGCCATAAACAAAAAGCGACTACTTATGAAAAGCAGTTGATTTTTGGACGAGTTCTGGCGGTGAATAATTACGACCTGCGACTATATGGGATATTTGAGGGTCCCATTTTCACATGAATTTTGACCAAAAATAATATGGCCAGACTTATATGCCGAATTCATCTACAGGTTAAGCCATGAACAAAAAGCCACTCTTTATGAAAAGCAGTTGACTTTTGACAGAGGTATGGGGGTGATCTAGAGGCCGAGCCATGAACAAATAGCCACTCCTTCAGAAAAGCAGTTAATTTTTGACCGATTTATGGGGGTGATCTAGATTCCGAGCCATTAACAAATAGCCGTTCCTTAAGAAAAGGAGTTGATTTTTGACCTAGTTCTGGTGGTGAGAAATTTCAACCTGTATCTATATGGGATATTTGTGGATCCAATTTTCACATGAATATTGACCAAGAATAATATTGCCAGACTTATATGCCGAATTGATCTACAGGTTAAGCCATGAACAAAACCCACTCCTTAGGAAAAGCGGTTGATTTTTGACCGAGTTATGGGGGTGATCTCGAGGCCGAGCGATGAACAAATAGCCACTCCCTAAGAAAAGGAGTTGATTTTTGACCGAGTTCTGGTGGTGAGAATATTCGACCTGCGACTATATGGGATTTTTGAGGGTCCCATTTTCACATGAATTTTGACTAAAAATGATGTTGCCAGATTTAGATGCCGAATTGATCTATTGGCCGAAGCATGGACAAAAAGACACTTCTTATGTTACTCAGTTAATTTTCGACCGAGTTATGGGGGTGATCTAGAGGCCGAGCCATGAACAAAAAGCGACTACTTATGAAAAGCAGTTGATTTTTGGACGAGTTCTGGCGGTGAAAAATTACGACCTGCAACTATATGGGATATTTGTGGATCCAATTTTCACATGAATATTGACCAAGAATAATATTGCCAGACTTATATGCCGAATTGATCTATTGCCCGAAGCATGGACAAAAGGCCACTTCTTATGATAATCAGTTAATTTTCGACCGAGTTATGGGGGTGATCTAGAGGCCGAGCCATGAACAAAAAGCCACTACTTATGAAAAGCAGTTGATTTTTGGACGAGTTCTGGTGGTGAAAAATTACGACCTGCGACTATATGGGATATTTGACCAAAAATAATATTGCCAGATTTAGATGCCGAATTGATCTATAGGTTAAGCCATGAGCAAAAGCCACTCCTTAAGAAAAGAAGTTAATTTTTGACATGAATATTGACCAAGAATAATATTGCCAGACTTATATGCCGAATTGATCTACAGGTTAAGCCATGAACAAAAAGCCACTCCTTATGAAAAGCAGTTGACTTTTGACAGAGGTATGGGGGGTGATCTAGAGGCCGAGCCATTAACAAATAGCCACTCCTTAAGAAAAGGAGTTGATTTTTGACCTAGTTCTGGTGGTGAGAAATTTCAACCTGTGTCTATATGGGATATTTGTGGATCCAATTTTCACATGAATATTGACCAAGGATAATATTGCCAGACTTATATGCCGAATTGATCTACAGGTTAAGCCATGAACAAAAAGCCACTCCTTAAGAAAAGCGGTTGATTTTTGACCGAGTTATGGTGGTGAGAATATTCGACCTGCGACTATATGGGATATTTTTGGATCCCATTTTCACATGAATTTTGACTTTAAATGATGTTTCCAAATTTAGATGCCGAATTGGTCTATTGGCCGAACCAAAGACAAAAAGCCACTCCTTATGAAAAGCAGTTGATTTTTGACCGAGTTCTGGGGTGAGAAATTTCGACCTGCGACTATATGGGATTTTTTGAGGGTCCCATTTTCACATGAATTTTGACCAAAAATAATATTGCCAGATTTAGAGGCCGAATTGATCTATAGGCCAAGCCATGAACAAAAAGCCAGATTTATATGCCGAATTGATCTACAGGTAAAGCCATGAACAAAAAGCCACTCATTATGATAAGCAGTTGATTTTTGACCGAGTTATGGGGATGATTTAGAGGCCGAGCCATGAATAAAAAGCCATTACTTATGTTACGCAGTTTATTTTTGACCGAGTTCTGAGGGTAGGAAATTTCGACCTGTGACTATATGGGATATTTGAGGATCCCATTTTCACATGAATTTTGACCAAAAATAATATTGCCAGATTTAGAGGCCGAATTGATCTATAGGCCAAGCCATGAACAAAAAGCCAGATTTATATGCCGAATTGATCTACAGGTAAAGCCATGAACAAAAAGCCACTCATTATGATAAGCAGTTGATTTTTGACCGAGTTATGGGGATGATTTAGAGGCCGAGCCATGAATAAAAAGCCATTACTTATGTTACGCAGTTTATTTTTGACCGAGTTCTGGGGGTGAGAAATTTCGACCTGCGACTATATGGGATTTTTGAGGGTCCCATTTTCACATGAATTTTGACCAAAAATAATATTGCCAGATTTAGAGGCCGAATTGATCTATAGGCCAAGCCATGAACAAAAAGCCAGATTTATATGCCGAATTGATCTACAGGTAAAGCCATGAACAAATAGCCACTCCTTCAGAAAAGCAGTTAATTTTTGACCGATTTATGGGGGTGATCTAGATTCCGAGCCATTAACAAATAGCCGTTCCTTAAGAAAAGGAGTTGATTTTTGACCTAGTTCTGGTGGTGAGAAATTTCAACCTGTGTCTATATGGGATATTTGTGGATCCAATTTTCACATGAATATTGACCAAGAATAATATTGCCAGACTTATATGCCGAATTGATCTACAGGTTAAGCCATGAACAAAACCCACTCCTTAGGAAAAGCGGTTGATTTTTGACCGAGTTATGGGGGTGATCTCGAGGCCGAGCGATGAACAAATAGCCACTCCCTAAGAAAAGGAGTTGATTTTTGACCGAGTTCTGGTGGTGAGAATATTCGACCTGCGACTATATGGGATTTTTGAGGGTCCCATTTTCACATGAATTTTGACTAAAAATGATGTTGCCAGATTTAGATGCCGAATTGATCTATTGGCCGAAGCATGGACAAAAAGACACTTCTTATGTTACTCAGTTAATTTTCGACCGAGTTATGGGGGTGATCTAGAGGCCGAGCCATGAACAAAAAGCGACTACTTATGAAAAGCAGTTGATTTTTGGACGAGTTCTGGCGGTGAAAAATTACGACCTGCAACTATATGGGATATTTGTGGATCCAATTTTCACATGAATATTGACCAAGAATAATATTGCCAGACTTATATGCCGAATTGATCTATTGCCCGAAGCATGGACAAAAGGCCACTTCTTATGATAATCAGTTAATTTTCGACCGAGTTATGGGGGTGATCTAGAGGCCGAGCCATGAACAAAAAGCCACTACTTATGAAAAGCAGTTGATTTTTGGACGAGTTCTGGTGGTGAAAAATTACGACCTGCGACTATATGGGATATTTGACCAAAAATAATATTGCCAGATTTAGATGCCGAATTGATCTATAGGTTAAGCCATGAGCAAAAAGCCACTCCTTAAGAAAGAAGTTAATTTTTGACATGAATATTGACCAAGAATAATATTGCCAGACTTATATGCCGAATTGATCTACAGGTTAAGCCATGAACAAAAAGCCACTCCTTATGAAAAGCAGTTGACTTTTGACAGAGGTATGGGGGTGATCTAGAGGCCGAGCCATTAACAAATAGCCACTCCTTAAGAAAAGGAGTTGATTTTTGACCTAGTTCTGGTGGTGAGAAATTTCAACCTGTGTCTATATGGGATATTTGTGGATCCAATTTTCACATGAATATTGACCAAGGATAATATTGCCAGACTTATATGCCGAATTGATCTACAGGTTAAGCCATGAACAAAAAGCCACTCCTTAAGAAAAGCGGTTGATTTTTGACCGAGTTATGGTGGTGAGAATATTCGACCTGCGACTATATGGGATATTTTTGGATCCCATTTTCACATGAATTTTGACTTTAAATGATGTTTCCAAATTTAGATGCCGAATTGGTCTATTGGCCGAACCATGGACAAAAAGCCACTCCTTATGAAAAGCAGTTGATTTTTGCCCGAGTTCTGGGGTGATCCAGAGCCCGGCCCATGAACAAAAAGCCACTCCTTATGGGGTGAGAAATTTCGACCTGTGACTATATGGGATTTTTGAGGGTCCCATTTGCACATGAATTTTGACCAAAAATAATATTGCCAGAATTAGAGGCCGAATTGATCTATAGGCCAAGCCATGAACAAAAAGCCACTCCTTAAGAAAAGCGGTTGATTTTTGACAGAGTTATGACCTTAAGAAAAGCAGTTGATATTTGACCGAGTTCTGAGGGTAAGAAATTTCGACCTGTGACTATATGGGATATTTGAGGTTCCCATTTTCACATGAATTTTGACCAAAAATAATATTGCCAGATTTAGATGCCGAATTGGTCTATTGGCCGAACCATGAACAAAAAGCCACTCCTTAAGAAAAGCGGTTGATTTTTGACCGAGTTATGGGGGGTGATCTAGAGGCCGAGCCATGAACAAAAAGCCACTCCTTACGAAAATCAGTTGATTTTTGCCCGAGTTCTGGGGGTGATCCAGAGCCCGGCCCATGAACAAGAAGCCACTCCTTATGGGGTGAGAAATTTCGACCTGTGACTATATGGGATGTTTGAGGGTCCCATTTTCAAATGAATTTTGACCAAAAATAATATTCCCAGATTTATATGCCGAATTGATCTACAGGCTGGACAAAAAGCCACTCATTATGAAAAGCAGTTGATTTTTGACAGAGGTATGGGGGGTGATCTAGAGGCCGAGCCATGAACAAAAAGCCACTCCTTAAGAAAAGCGATTGATTTTTGACAGAGTTATGACCTTAAGAAAAGCAGTTGATATTTGACCGAGTTCTGAGGGTAAGAAATTTCGACCTGTGACTATATGGGATATTTGAGGGTCCCATTTTCACATGAATTTTGACCAAAAATAATATTGCCAGACTTATATGCCGAATTGATATACAGGTTAAGCCATGAACAAAAAGCCACTCCTTATGAAAAGCAGTTATTTTTGACAGAGGTATGTGTGTAATCTAGAGCCCGAGCCATGAACAAAAAGTCACTACTTATTAAAAGCAGATGATTTTTGAGCGAGTTCTGGTGGTGAGAATATTCGACCATTTTCACATGAATTTTGACGAAAAAATGATGTTGCCAGATTTATTGCCGAATTGGTCTATTGGCCGAACCATGAAAAAAAAAGCCACTCCTCAAGAAAAGCGGTTGATTTTTGACCGAGTAATTGGGGTGATCTAGAGGCCGAGCCATGAACAAATAGCCACTCCTTAAGAAAAAAAGTTGATTTTTGACCGAGTTCTGGTGGTGAGAAATTTTGACCTGTGTCTATATGGGATATTTGAGGGTCCCATTTTCACATGAATTTTGACTAAAAATGATGTTGCCAGATTTAGATGCCGAATTGATCTATTGGCCGAAGCATGGACAAAAAGACACTTCTTATGTTAATCAGTTAATTTTCGACCGAGTTATGGGGGGTGATCTAGAGGTCGAGCCATAAACAAAAAGCGACTACTTATGAAAAGCAGTTGATTTTTGGACGAGTTCTGGCGGTGAATAATTACGACCTGCGACTATATGGGATATTTGAGGGTCCCATTTTCACATGAATTTTGACCAAAAATAATATGGCCAGACTTATATGCCGAATTCATCTACAGGTTAAGCCATGAACAAAAAGCCACTCTTTATGAAAAGCAGTTGACTTTTGACAGAGGTATGGGGGTGATCTAGAGGCCGAGCCATGAACAAATAGCCACTCCTTCAGAAAAGCAGTTAATTTTTGACCGATTTATGGGGGTGATCTAGATTCCGAGCCATTAACAAATAGCCGTTCCTTAAGAAAAGGAGTTGATTTTTGACCTAGTTCTGGTGGTGAGAAATTTCAACCTGTATCTATATGGGATATTTGTGGATCCAATTTTCACATGAATATTGACCAAGAATAATATTGCCAGACTTATATGCCGAATTGATCTACAGGTTAAGCCATGAACAAAACCCACTCCTTAGGAAAAGCGGTTGATTTTTGACCGAGTTATGGGGGTGATCTCGAGGCCGAGCGATGAACAAATAGCCACTCCCTAAGAAAAGGAGTTGATTTTTGACCGAGTTCTGGTGGTGAGAATATTCGACCTGCGACTATATGGGATTTTTGAGGGTCCCATTTTCACATGAATTTTAACTAAAAATGATGTTGCCATATTTAGATGCCGAATTGATCTATTGGCCGAAGCATGGACAAAAAGACACTTCTTATGTTACTCAGTTAATTTTCGACCGAGTTATGGGGGGTGATCTAGAGGCCGAGCCATGAACAAAAAGCGACTACTTATGAAAAGCAGTTGATTTTTGGACGAGTTCTGGCGGTGAAAAAT
Organism: Drosophila littoralis; assembly: GCA_018903485.1. NCBI lineage: Eukaryota > Metazoa > Arthropoda > Insecta > Diptera > Drosophilidae > Drosophila > Drosophila littoralis. Next base: position 132,041 of record JAEIGF010000399.1, read on the forward strand.
TACGACCTGCAACTATATGGGATATTTGTGGATCCAATTTTCACATGAATATTGACCAAGAATAATATTGCCAGACTTATATGCCGAATTGATCTATTGCCCGAAGCATGGACAAAAGGCCACTTCTTATGATAATCAGTTAATTTTCGACCGAGTTATGGGGGTGATCTAGAGGCCGAGCCATGAACAAAAAGCCACTACTTATGAAAAGCAGTTGATTTTTGGACGAGTTCTGGTGGTGAAAAATTACGACCTGCGACTATATGGGATATTTGACCAAAAATAATATTGCCAGATTTAGATGCCGAATTGATCTATAGGTTAAGCCATGAGCAAAAAGCCACTCCTTAAGAAAAGAAGTTAATTTTTGACATGAATATTGACCAAGAATAATATTGCCAGACTTATATGCCGAATTGATCTACAGGTTAAGCCATGAACAAAAAGCCACTCCTTAAGAAAAGCGGTTGATTTTTGACCGAGTTATGGTGGTGAGAATATTCGACCTGCGACTATATGGGATATTTTTGGATCCCATTTTCACATGAATTTTGACTTTAAATGATGTTTCCAAATTTAGATGCCGAATTGGTCTATTGGCCGAACCAAAGACAAAAAGCCACTCCTTATGAAAAGCAGTTGATTTTTGACCGAGTTCTGGGGGTGAGAAATTTCGACCTGCGACTATATGGGATTTTTGAGGGTCCCATTTTCACATGAATTTTGACCAAAAATAATATTGCCAGATTTAGAGGCCGAATTGATCTATAGGCCAAGCCATGAACAAAAAGCCAGATTTATATGCCGAATTGATCTACAGGTAAAGCCATGAACAAAAAGCCACTCATTATGATAAGCAGTTGATTTTTGACCGAGTTATGGGGATGATTTAGAGGCCGAGCCATGAATAAAAAGCCATTACTTATGTTACGCAGTTTATTTTTGACCGAGTTCTGAGGGTAGGAAATTTCGACCTGTGACTATATGGGATATTTGAGGATCCCATTTTCCCATGAATTTTGACTAAAAATTATGTTGCCAGATTTAGATGCCGAATTGATCTATTGGCTGAAGCATGGACAAAAAGCCACTCCTTATGAAAATCAGTTGATTTTTGACCGAGTAATGGGGGTCAATTAGAGGCCGAGCCATGAATAAAAAGCCATTACTTATGTTACGCAGTTTATTTTTGACCGAGTTCTGAGGGTAAGAAATTTCGACCTGTGACTATATGGGATATTTGTGGATCCCATTTTCACATGAATTTTGACTTTAAATGATGTTGTCAGATTTAGATGCCGAATTGGTCTATTGGCCGAACCATGGACAAAAAGCCACTCCTTATGAAAAGCAGTTGATTTTTGCCCGAGTTCTGGGGGTGATCCAGAGCCCGGCCCATGAACAAAAAGCCACTCCTTATGGGGTGAGAAATTTCGACCTGTGACTATATGGGATTTTTGGGGGTCCCATTTGCACATGAATTTTGACCAAAAATAATATTGCCAGAATTAGAGGCCGAATTGATCTATAGGCCAAGCCATGAACAAAAAGCCACTCCTTAAGAAAAGCGGTTGATTTTTGACAGAGTTATGACCTTAAGAAAAGCAGTTGATATTTGACCGAGTTCTGAGGGTAAGAAATTTCGACCTGTGACTATATGGGATATTTGAGGTTCCCATTTTCACATGAATTTTGACCAAAAATAATATTGCCAGATTTAGATGCCGAATTGGTCTATTGGCCGAACCATGAACAAAAAGCCACTCCTTAAGAAAAGCGGTTGATTTTTGACCGAGTTATGGGGGTGATCTAGAGGCCGAGCCATGAACAAAAAGCCACTCCTTACGAAAATCAGTTGATTTTTGACAGAGTTATGACCTTAAGAAAAGCAGTTGATATTTGACCGAGTTCTGAGGGTAAGAAATTTCGACCTGTGACTATATGGGATATTTGAGGGTCCCATTTTCACATGAATTTTGACCAAAAATAATATTGCCAGACTTATATGCCGAATTGATATACAGGTTAAGCCATGAACAAAAAGCCACTCCTTATGAAAAGCAGTTATTTTTGACAGAGGTATGTGTGTAATCTAGAGCCCGAGCCATGAACAAAAAGTCACTACTTATTAAAAGCAGATGATTTTTGAGCGAGTTCTGGTGGTGAGAATATTCGACCATTTTCACATGAATTTTGACGAAAAAATGATGTTGCCAGATTTATTGCCGAATTGGTCTATTGGCCGAACCATGAAAAAAAAAGCCACTCCTCAAGAAAAGCGGTTGATTTTTGACCGAGTAATTGGGGTGATCTAGAGGCCGAGCCATGAACAAATAGCCACTCCTTAAGAAAAAAAGTTGATTTTTGACCGAGTTCTGGTGGTGAGAAATTTTGACCTGTGTCTATATGGGATATTTGAGGGTCCCATTTTCACATGAATTTTGACTAAAAATGATGTTGCCAGATTTAGATGCCGAATTGATCTATTGGCCGAAGCATGGACAAAAAGACACTTCTTATGTTAATCAGTTAATTTTCGACCGAGTTATGGGGGTGATCTAGAGGCCGAGCCATGAACAAAAAGCGACTACTTATGAAAAGCAGTTGATTTTTGGACGAGTTCTGGCGGTGAACAATTACGACCTGCGACTATATGGGATATTTGAGGGTCCCATTTTCACATGAATTTTGACCAAAAATAATATGGCCAGACTTATATGCCGAATTCATCTACAGGTTAAGCCATGAACAAAAAGCCACTCTTTATGAAAAGCAGTTGACTTTTGACAGAGGTATGGGGGTGATCTAGAGGCCGAGCCATGAACAAATAGCCACTCCTTCAGAAAAGCAGTTAATTTTTGACCGATTTATGGGGGTGATCTAGATTCCGAGCCATTAACAAATAGCCGTTCCTTAAGAAAAGGAGTTGATTTTTGACCTAGTTCTGGTGGTGAGAAATTTCAACCTGTGTCTATATGGGATATTTGTGGATCCAATTTTCACATGAATATTGACCAAGAATAATATTGCCAGACTTATATGCCGAATTGATCTACAGGTTAAGCCATGAACAAAACCCACTCCTTAGGAAAAGCGGTTGATTTTTGACCGAGTTATGGGGGTGATCTCGAGGCCGAGCGATGAACAAATAGCCACTCCCTAAGAAAAGGAGTTGATTTTTGACAGAGTTCTGGTGGTGAGAATATTCGACCTGCGACTATATGGGATTTTTGAGGGTCCCATTTTCACATGAATTTTGACTAAAAATGATGTTGCCAGATTTAGATACCGAATTGATCTATTGGCCGAAGCATGGACAAAAAGACACTTCTTATGTTACTCAGTTAATTTTCGACCGAGTTATGGGGGTGATCTAGAGGCCGAGCCATGAACAAAAAGCGACTACTTATGAAAAGCAGTTGATTTTTGGACGAGTTCTGGCGGTGAAAAATTACGACCTGCAACTATATGGGATATTTGTGGATCCAATTTTCACATGAATATTGACCAAGAATAATATTGCCAGACTTATATGCCGAATTGATCTATTGCCCGAAGCATGGACAAAAGGCCACTTCTTATGATAATCAGTTAATTTTCGACCGAGTTATGGGGGTGATCTAGAGGCCGAGCCATGAACAAAAAGCCACTACTTATGAAAAGCAGTTGATTTTTGGACGAGTTCTGGTGGTGAAAAATTACGACCTGCGACTATATGGGATATTTGAGGGTCCCATTTTCACATGAATTTTGACCAAAAATAATATGGCCAGACTTATATGCCGAATTGATCTACAGGTTAAGCCATGAACAAAAAGCCACTCCTTATGAAAAGCAGTTGACGTTTGACAGAGGTATGGGGGTGATCTAGAGGCCGAGCCATTAACAAATAGCCACTCCTTAAGAAAAGGAGTTGATTTTTGACCTAGTTCTGGTGGTGAGAAATTTCAACCTGTGTCTATATGGGATATTTGTGGATCCAATTTTCACATGAATATTGACCAAGGATAATATTGCCAGACTTATATGCCGAATTGATTCACAGGTTAAGCCATGAACAAAAAGCCACTCCTTAAGAAAAGCGGTTGATTTTTGACCGAGTTATGGTGGTGAGAATATTCGACCTGCGACTATATGGGATATTTTTGGATCCCATTTTCACATGAATTTTGACTTTAAATGATGTTTCCAAATTTAGATGCCGAATTGGTCTATTGGCCGAACCAAAGACAAAAAGCCACTCCTTATGAAAAGCAGTTGATTTTTGACCGAGTTTTGGGGGTGAGAAATTTCGACCTGCGACTATATGGGATTTTTGAGGGTCCCATTTTCACATGAATTTTGACCAAAAATAATATTGCCAGATTTAGAGGCCGAATTGATCTATAGGCCAAGCCATGAACAAAAAGCCAGATTTATATGCCGAATTGATCTACAGGTTAAGCCATGAACAAAAAGCCACTCATTATGATAAGCAGTTGATTTTTGACCGAGTTATGGGGATGATTTAGAGGCCGAGCCATGAATAAAAAGCCATTACTTATGTTACGCAGTTTATTTTTGACCGAGTTCTGAGGGTATGAAATTTCGACCTGTGACTATATGGGATATTTGAGGATCCCATTTTCCCATGAATTTTGACTAAAAATTATGTTGCCAGATTTAGATGCCGAATTGATCTATTGGCTGAAGCATGGACAAAAAGCCACTCCTTATGAAAATCAGTTGATTTTTGACCGAGTAATGGGGGGTCAATTAGAGGCCGAGCCATGAATAAAAAGCCATTACTTATGTTACGCAGTTTATTTTTGACCGAGTTCTGAGGGTAAGAAATTTCGACCTGTGACTATATGGGATATTTGTGGATCCCATTTTCACATGAATTTTGACCAAAAATAATATTGCCAGATTTAGATGCCGAATTGGTCTATTGGCCGGCCCATGAACGAAAAGCCACTCCTTATGGGGTGACAAATTTCGACCTGTGACTATATGGGATTTTTGAGGGTCCCATTTGCATATGAATTTTGACCAAAAATAATATTGCCAGAATTAGAGGCCGAATTGATCTATAGGCCAAGCCATGAACAAAAAGCCACTCCTTAAGAAAAGCGGTTGATTTTTGACAGAGTTATGACCTTAAGAAAAGCGGTTGATATTTGACCGAGTTCTGAGGGTAAGAAATTTCGACCTGTGACTATATGGGATATTTGAGGTTCCCATTTTCACATGAATTTTGACCAAAAATAATATTGCCAGATTTAGATGCCGAATTGGTCTATTGGCCGAACCATGAACAAAAAGCCACTCCTTAAGAAAAGCGGTTGATTTTTGACCGAGTTATGGGGGTGATCTAGAGGCCGAGCCATGAACAAAAAGCCACTCCTTACGAAAATCAGTTGATTTTTGCCCGAGTTCTGGGGGTGATCCAGAGCCCGGCCCATGAACAAGAAGCCACTCCTTATGGGGTGAGAAATTTCGACCTGTGACTATATGGGATGTTTGAGGGTCCCATTTTCAAATGAATTTTGACCAAAAATAATATTTCCAGATTTATATGCCGAATTGATCTACAGGCTGAACAAAAAGCCACTCCTTATGAAAAGCAGTTGATTTTTGACAGAGGTATGGGGGTGATCTAGAGGCCGAGCCATGAACAAAAAGCCACTACTTATGAAAAGCAGTTGATTTTTGACCGAGTTCTGGTGGTGAGAAATTTCGACCTGTGTCTATATGGGATATTTGAGGGTATCATTTTCACATGAATTTTTATCAAAAATGATGTTTGCCAGATTTAGATGGCGAGTTGATCTATAGGCCAAGCCATGAAAAAAAAGCCACTCCTCAAGAAAAGCGGTTGATTTTTGACCGAGTTATTGGGGTGATCTAGAGGCCGAGCCATGAACAAATAGCCACTCCCTAAGAAAAACAGTTGATTTTTGGCCGAGTTCTGGTGGTGAGAAATTTCGACCTGTGTCTATATGGGATATTTGAGGGTCCCATTTTCACATGAATTTTGACCAAAAATAATATTGCCAGATTTAGAGGCCGAATTGATTTATTGGCCGAAGCATGGACAAAAAGACACTTCTTATGTTAATCAGTTAATTTTCGACCGAGTTATGGGGGTGAGAAATTTAGACCTGTATCTGTATGGGATATTTGATAGGTTAAGCCATTTACAAAAATACACACCTTAAGAAAAGCGATTGATTTTTGACAGAGTTATGACCTTAAGAAAAGCAGTTGATATTTGACCGAGTTCTGAGGGTAAGAAATTTCGACCTGTGACTATATGGGATATTTGAGGTTCCCATTTTCACATGAATTTTGACCAAAAATAATATTGCCAGATTTAGATGCCGAATTGGTCTATTGGCCGAACCATGAACAAAAAGCCACTCCTTAAGAAAAGCGGTTGATTTTTGACCGAGTTATGGGGGTGATCTAGAGGCCGAGCCATGAACAAAAAGCCACTCCTTACGAAAATCAGTTGATTTTTGCCCGAGTTCTGAGGGTAAGAAATTTCGACCTGTGACTATATGGGATATTTGTGGATCCCATTTTCACATGAATTTTGACCAAAAATAATATTGCCAGATTTAGATGCCGAATTGGTCTATTGGCCGGCCCATGAACGAAAAGCCACTCCTTATGGGGTGACAAATTTCGACCTGTGACTATATGGGATTTTTGAGGGTCCCATTTGCACATGAATTTTGACCAAAAATAATATTGCCAGAATTAGAGGCCGAATCGATCTATAGGCCAAGCCATGAACAAAAAGCCACTCCTTAAGAAAAGCGGTTGATTTTTGACAGAGTTATGACCTTAAGAAAAGCGGTTGATATTTGACCGAGTTCTGAGGGTAAGAAATTTCGACCTGTGACTATATGGGATATTTGAGGTTCCCATTTTCACATGAATTTTGACCAAAAATAATATTGCCAGATTTAGATGCCGAATTGGTCTATTGGCCGAACCATGAACAAAAAGCCACTCCTTAAGAAAAGCGGTTGATTTTTGACCGAGTTATGGGGGTGATCTAGAGGCCGAGCCATGAACAAAAAGCCACTCCTTACGAAAATCAGTTGATTTTTGCCCGAGTTCTGGGGTGATCCAGAGCCCGGCCCATGAACAAGAAGCCACTCCTTATGGGGTGAGAAATTTCGACCTGTGACTATATGGGATGTTTGAGGGTCCCATTTTCAAATGAATTTTGACCAAAAATAATATTTCCAGATTTATATGCCGAATTGATCTACAGGCTGAACAAAAAGCCACTCCTTATGAAAAGCAGTTGATTTTTGACAGAGGTATGGGGGTGATCTAGAGGCCGAGCCATGAACAAAAAGCCACTACTTATGAAAAGCAGTTGATTTTTGACCGAGTTCTGGTGGTGAGAAATTTCGACCTGTGTCTATATGGGATATTTGAGGGTATCATTTTCACATGAATTTTTATCAAAAATGATATTTGCCAGATTTAGATGGCGAGTTGATCTATAGGCCAAGCCATGAAAAAAAGCCACTCCTCAAGAAAAGCGGTTGATTTTTGACCGAGATATTGGGGTGATCTAGAGGCCGAGCCATGAACAAATAGCCACTCCCTAAGAAAAACAGTTGATTTTTGACCGAGTTCTGGTGGTGAGAAATTTCGACCTGTGTCTATATGGGATATTTGAGGGTCCCATTTTCACATGAATTTTGACCAAAAATAATATTGCCAGATTTAGAGGCCGAATTGATTTATTGGCCGAAGCATGGACAAAAAGACACTTCTTATGTTAATCAGTTAATTTTCGACCGAGTTATGGGGGTGAGAAATTTAGACCTGTATCTGTATGGGATATTTGATAGGTTAAGCCATTTACAAAAATACACACCTTAAGAAAAGCGATTGATTTTTGACAGAGTTATGACCTTAAGAAAAGCAGTTGATATTTGACCGAGTTCTGAGCGTAAGAAGGGTCCCATTTTCACATGAATTTTGACCAAAAATAATATTGCCAGACTTATATGCCGAATTGATATACAGGTTAAGCCATGAACAAAAAGCCACTCCTTATGAAAAGAAGTTATTTTTGACAGAGGTATGTGTGTAATCTAGAGCCCGAGCCATGAACAAAAAGTCACTACTTATTAAAAGCAGATGATTTTTGAGCGAGTTCTGGTGGTGAGAAATTTCGACTTGTGTCTATATGGGATATTTGACGATCCCATTTTCACATGAATTTTGACGAAAAAATGATGTTGCCAGATTTATTGCCGAATTGGTCTATTGGCCGAACCATGAAAAAAAAAGCCACTCCTCAAGAAAAGCGGTTGATTTTTGACCGAGTAATTGGGGTGATCTAGAGGCCGAGCCATGAACAAATAGCCACTCCTTAAGAAAAACAGTTGATTTTTGACCGAGTTCTGGTGGTGAGAAATTTCGACCTGTGTCTATATGGGATATTTGAGGGTCCCATTTTCCCATGAATTTTGACTAAAAATGATGTTGCCAGATTTAGATGCCGAATTGATCTATTGGCCGAAGCATGGACAAAAAGACACTTCTTATGTTACTCAGTTAATTTTCGACCGAGTTATGGGGGTGATCTAGAGGCCGAGCCATGAACAAAAAGCGACTACTTATGAAAAGCAGTTGACTTTTGACAGAGGTATGGGGGTGATCTAGAGGCCGAGCCATGAACAAATAGCCACTCCTTCAGAAAAGCAGTTAATTTTTGACCGAGTTATGGGGGTGATCTAGATTCCGAGCCATTAACAAATAGCCATTCCTTAAGAAAAGGAGTTGATTTTTGACCTATTTCTGGTGGTGAGAAATTTAAACCTGTGTCTATATGGGATATTTGTGGATCCAATTTTCACATGAATATTGACCAAGAATAATATTGCCAGACTTATATGCCGCCATGAACAAAAAGCCACTCATTATGATAAATAGTTGATTTTTGACCGAGTTATGGGGATGATTTAGAGGCCGAGCCATGAATAAAAAGCCATTACTTATGTTACGCAGTTTATTTTTGACCGAGCTCTGAGGGTAAGAAATTTCGACCTGTGACTATATGGGATATTTGAGGATCCCATATTCCCATGAATTTTGACTAAAAATTATGTTGCCAGATTTAGATGCCGAATTGATCTATTGGCTGAAGCATGGACAAAAAGCCACTCCCTATGAAAATCAGTTAATTTTTGACCGAGTTATGGGGGTCATCTAGAGGCCGAGCCATGAATAAAAAGCCATTACTTATGTTACGCAGTTTATTTTCGACCGAGTTCTGAGGGTATGAAATTTCGACCTGTGACTATATGGGATATTTGTGGATCCCATTTTCAACTGAAATTTGACATTAAATGATGTTGCCAGATTTAGATGCCGAATTGGTCTATTGGCCGAACCATTGACAAAAAGCCACTACTTATGAAAAGCAGTTGATTTTTGCCCGAGTTCTGGGGGTGATCCAGAGCCCGGCCCATGAACAAAAAGCCACTCCTTATGGGGTGAGAAATTTCGACCTGTGACTATATGGGATTTTTGAGGGTCCCATTTGCACATGAATTTTGACCAAAAATAATATTGCCAGAATTAGAGGCCGAATTCATCTATAGGCCAAGCCATGAACAAAAAGCCACTCCTTAAGAAAAGCGATTGATTTTTGACAGAGGTATGACCTTAAGAAAAGCAGTTGATATTTGACCGAGTTCTGAGGGTAAGAAATTTCGCCCTGTGACTATATGGGATATTTGAGGGTCCCAATTTTACACATGAGTTTTGACCAAAAATAATATTGCCAGACTTATATGCCAAATTGATCTACAGGTTAAGCCATGAACAAAAAGCCGCTCCTTATGAAAAGCAGTTGATTTTTGACAGAGGTATGGGGGTGATCTAGAGGCCGAGCCATGAACAAAAAGCCACTCCTTAAGAAAAGCAGTTAATTTTTGACCGAGCTATGGGGGTGATCTAGAGGCCGAGCCATGAACAAATAGCCACTCCTTAAGAAAAGGAGTTGATTTTAGACCGAGTTCTGGGGGTGAGAAATTTCAACCTGTGTCTATATGGGATATTTGTGGATCCAATTTTCACATGAATATTGACCAAGAATAATATTGCCAGACTTATATGCCGAATTGATCTATTGGCCGAAGCATGGACAAAAAGCCACTTCTTATGATAATCAGTTAATTTTCGACCGAGTTATGGGGGTGATCTAGAGGCCGAGCCATGAACAAAAAGCCACTACTTATGAAAAGCAGTTGATTTTTGGACGAGTTCTGGTGGTGAAAAATTACGACCTGCGACTATATGGGATATTTGAGGGTCCTATTTTCACATGAATTTTGACCAAAAATAATATGGCCAGACTTATATGCCGAATTGATCTACAGGTTAAGCCATGAACAAAAAGCCACTCCTTATGAAAAGCAGTTGACTTTTGACAGAGGTATGGGGGTGATCTAGAGGCCGAGCCATTAACAAATAGCCACTCCTTAAGAAAAGGAGTTGATTTTTGACCTTGTTCTGGTGGTGAGAAATTTCAACCTGTGTCTATATGGGATATTTGTGGATCCAATTTTCACATGAATATTGACCAAGGATAATATTGCCAGACTTATATGCCGAATTGATCTACAGGTTAAGCCATGAACAAAAAGCCACTCCTTAAGAAAAGCGGTTGATTTTTGACCGAGTTATGGTGGTGAGAATATTCGACCTGCGACTATATGGGATATTTTTGGATCCCATTTTCACATGAATTTTGACTTTAAATGATGTTTCCAAATTTAGATGCCGAATTGGTCTATTGGCCGAACCAAAGACAAAAAGCCACTCCTTATGAAAAGCAGTTGATTTTTGACCGAGTTCTGGGGGTGAGAAATTTCGACCTGCCACTATATGGGATTTTTGAGGGTCCCATTTTCACATGAATTTTGACCAAAAATAATATTGCCAGATTTAGAGGCCGAATTGATCTATAGGCCAAGCCATGAACAAAAAGCCAGATTTATATGCCGAATTGATCTACAGGTAAAGCCATGAACAAAAAGCCACTCATTATGATAAGCAGTTGATTTTTGACCGAGTTATGGGGATGATTTAGAGGCCGAGCCATGAATAAAAAGCCATTACTTATGTTACGCAGTTTATTTTTGACCGAGCTCTGAGGGTAAGAAATTTCGACCTGTGACTATATGGGATATTTGTGGATCCCATTTTCACATGAATTTTGACTTAAAATGATGTTGTCAGATTTAGATGCCGAATTGGTCATTGGCCGAACCATGGACAAAAAGCCACTCCTTATGAAAAGCAGTTGATTTTTGCCCGAGTTCTGGGGGTGATCCAGAGCCCGGCCCATGAACAAAAAAGCCACTCCTTATGGGGTGAGAAATTTCGACCTGTGACTATATGGGATTTTTGAGGGTCCCATTTGCACATGAATTTTGACCAAAAATAATATTGCCAGAATTAGAGGCCGAATTGATCTATAGGCCAAGCCATGAACAAAAAGCCACTCCTTAAGAAAAGCGGTTGATTTTTGACAGAGTTATGACCTTAAGAAAAGCAGTTGATATTTGACCGAGTTCTGAGGGTAAGAAATTTCGACCTGTGACTATATGGGATATTTGAGGTTCCCATTTTCACATGAATTTTGACCAAAAATAATATTGCCAGATTTAGATGCCGAATTGGTCTATTGGCCGAACCATGAACAAAAAGCCACTCCTTAAGAAAAGCGGTTGATTTTTGACCGAGTTATGGGGGTGATCTAGAGGCCGAGCCATGAACAAAAGCCACTCCTTACGAAAATCAGTTGATTTTTGCCCGAGTTCTGGGGGTGATCCAGAGCCCGGCCCATGAACAAGAAGCCACTCCTTATGGGGTGAGAAATTTCGACCTGTGACTACTTGGGATATTTGAGGGTCCCATTTGCACATGAATTTTGACCCAAAATAATATTGCCAGAATTAGAGGCCGAATTGATCTATAGGCCAAGCCATGAACAAAAAGCCAGATTTATATGCCGAATTGATCCACAGGTTAAGCCATGAACAAAAAGCCACTCCTTAAGAAAAGCGGTTGATTTTTGACCGAGTTATGGTGGTGAGAATATTCGACCTGCGACTATATGGGATATTTTTGGATCCCATTTTCACATGAATTTTGACTTTAAATGATGTTTCCAAATTTAGATGCCGAATTGGTCTATTGGCCGAACCAAAGACAAAAAGCCACTCCTTATGAAAAGCAGTTGATTTTTGGCCGAGTTCTGGGGGTGAGAAATTTCGACCTGCGACTATATGGGATTTTTGAGGGTCCCATTTTCACATGAATTTTGACCAAAAATAATATTGCCAGATTTAGAGGCCGAATTGATCTATAGGCCAAGCCATGAACAAAAAGCCAGATTTATATGCCGAATTGATCTACAGGTAAAGCCATGAACAAAAAGCCACTCATTATGATAAGCAGTTGATTTTTGACCGAGTTATGGGGATGATTTAGAGGCCGAGCCATGAATAAAAAGCCATTACTTATGTTACGCAGTTTATTTTTGACCGAGTTCTGAGGGTAAGAAATTTCGACCTGTGACTATATGGGATATTTGTGGATCCCATTTTCACATGAATTTTGACTTAAAATGATGTTGTCAGATTTAGATGCCGAATTGGTCATTGGCCGAACCATGGACAAAAAGCCACTCCTTATGAAAAGCAGTTGATTTTTGCCCGAGTTCTGGGGGTGATCCAGAGCCCGGCCCATGAACAAAAAGCCACTCCTTATGGGGTGAGAAATTTCGACCTGTGACTATATGGGATTTTTGAGGGTCCCATTTGGACATGAATTTTGACCAAAAATAATATTGCCAGATTTAGAGGCCGAATTGATCTATAGGCCAAGCCATGAACAAAAAGCCGCTCCTTAAGAAAAGCGGTTGATTTTTGACCGAGTTATGGGGGTGATCTCGAGGCCGAGCCAGGAACAAATAGCCACTCCTTAAGAAAAGGAGTTGATTTTTGACCGAGTTCTGGGGGTGATCCAGAGCCCGGCCCATGAACAAGAAGCCACTCCTTATGGGGTGAGAAATTTCGACCTGTGACTACTTGGGATATTTGAGGGTCCCATTTGCACATGAATTTTGACCCAAAATAATATTGCCAGAATTAGAGGCCGAATTGATCTATAGGCCAAGCCATGAACAAAAAGCCAGATTTATATGCCGAATTGATCTACAGGTTAAGCCATGAACAAAAAGCCACTCATTATGATAAGCAGTTGATTTTTGACCGAGTTATGGGGATGATTTAGAGGCCGAGCCATGAACAAAAAGCCACTACTTATAAAAAGCAGTTGATTTTTGACCGAGTTCTGAGGGAAAGAAATTTCGACCTGTGACAATATGGGATATTTGAGGGTCCCATTTTCACATGAATTTTGACCAAAAATGGTGTTGCAGTATTTAGATGCCGAATTGATCTACAGGTTAAGCCATGAACAAAAAGCCACTCCTTATGAAAATCAGTTGATTTTTGACCGAGTTCTGAGGGTAAGAAATTTCGACCTGTGACTATATGGGATATTTGAGCGTCCCATTTTCACATGAATTTTGACCGAAAATAATATTGCCAGATTTAGATGCCGAATTGATCTACAGGTTAAGCCATAAACAAAAAGCCACTCCTTAAGAAAAGCAGTTGATGATGTTGTCAGATTTAGATCTAGAGGCCGAGCCATGAACAAAAAGCCACTCCTTATGAAAATCAGTTGATTTTTGACCGAGTTATGGGGGTCAATTAGAGGCCGAGCCATGAATAAAAAGCCATTACCTATGTTACGCAGTTTATTTTTGACCGAGTTCTGAGGATAAGAAATTTCGACCTGTGACTATATGGGATATTTGTGGATCCCATTTTCACATGAATTTTGACTTTAAATGATGTTGTCAGAATTAGATGCCGAATTGGTCTATTGGCCGAACCATGGACAAAAAGCCACTCCTTATGAAAAGCAGTTGATTTTTGCCCGAGTTCTGGGGGTGATCCAGAGCCCGGCCCATGAACAAAAAGCCACTCCTTATGGGGTGAGAAATTTCGACCTGTGACTATATGGGATTTTTGAGGGTCCCATTTGCACATGAATTTTGACCAAAAATAATATTGCCAGAATTAGAGGCCGAATTGATCTATAGGCCAAGCCATGAACAAAAAGCCAGATTTATATGCCGAATTGATCTACAGGTAAAGCCATGAACAAAAAGCCACTCATTATGATAAGCAGTTGATTTTTGACCGAGTTATGGGGATGATTTAGAGGCCGAGCCATGAATAAAAAGCCATTACTTATGTTACGCAGTTTATTTTTGACCGAGTTCTGAGGGTAAGAAATTTCGACCTGTGACTATATGGGATATTTGTGGATCCCATTTTCACATGAATTTTGACTTAAAATGATGTTGTCAGATTTAGATGCCGAATTGGTCATTGGCCGAACCATGGACAAAAAGCCACTTCCTATGAAAAGCAGTTGATTTTTGCCCGAGTTCTGGGGGTGATCCAGAGCCCGGCCCATGAACAAAAAGCCACTCCTTATGGGTTGAGAAATTTCGACCTGTGACTATATGGGATTTTTGAGGGTCCCATTTGCACATGAATTTTGACCAAAAATAATATTGCCAGAATTAGAGGCCGAATTTATCTATAGGCCAAGCCATGAACAAAAAGCCACTCCTTAAGAAAAGCGGTTGATTTTTGACAGAGTTATGACCTTAAGAAAATCAGTTGATATTTGACCGAGTTCTGAGGGTAAGAAATTTCGACCTGTGACTATATGGGATATTTGAGGTTCCCATTTTCACATGAATTTTGACCAAAAATAATATTGCCAGATTTAGATGCCGAATTGGTCTATTGGCCGAACCATGAACAAAAAGCCACTCCTTAAGAAAAGCGGTTGATTTTTGACCGAGTTATGGGGGTGATCTAGAGGCCGAGCCATGAACAAAAAGCCACTCCTTACGAAAATCAGTTGATTTTTGCCCGAGTTCTGGGGTGATCCAGAGCCCGGCCCATGAAAAAGAAGCCACTCCTTATGGGGTGAGAAATTTCGACCTGTGACTACTTGGGATATTTGAGGGTCCCATTTGCACATGAATTTTGACCCAAAATAATATTGCCAGAATTAGAGGCCGAATTGATCTATAGGTCAAGCCATGAACAAAAAGCCAGATTTATATGCCGAATTGATCTACAGGTTAAGCCATGAACAAAAAGCCACTCATTATGATAAGCAGTTGATTTTTGACCGAGTTATGGGGATGATTTAGAGGCCGAGCCATGAACAAAAAGCCACTACTTATGAAAAGCAGTTGATTTTTGACCGAGCTCTGAGGGTAAGAAATTTCGACCTGTGACTATATGGGATATTTGAGCGTTACATTTTCACATGAATTTTGACCAAAAATAATATTGCCAGATTTATATGCCAATTGATCTACAGGTTAAGCCATGAACAAAAAGCCACTCCTTATGAAAAGCAGTTGATTTTGACCGAGTTATGGGGGTGATCTAGAGGCCGAGCCATGAACAAAAAGCCACTACTTATGAAAAGCAGTTGATTTTTGACCGACTTCTGGGGGTGAGGAATTTCGACCTGTGACTATATGGGATATTTGAGGGTCCCATTTTCACATGAATTTTGACCAAAAATGGTGTTGCAGGATTTAGATGCCGTATTGATCTACAGGTTAAGCCATGAACAAAAACCCACTCCTTATGAAAATCAGTTGATTTTTGCCCGAGTTCTGGGGGTGATCCAGAGCCCGGCCCATGAACAAGAAGCCACTCCTTATGGGGTGAGAAATTTCGACCTGTGACTACTTGGGATATTTGAGGGTCCCATTTGTACATGAATTTTGACCCAAAATAATATTGCCAGAATTAGAGGCCGAATTGATCTTTAGGCCAAGCCATGAACAAAAAGCCAGATTTATATGCCGAATTGATCTACAGGTTAAGCCATGAACAAAAAGCCACTCATTATGATAAGCAGTTGATTTTTGACCGAGTTATGGGGATGATTTAGAGGCCGAGCCATGAACAAAAAGCCACTACTTATGAAAAGCAGTTGATTTTTGACCGAGTTCTGGGGGTGAGAAATTTCGACCTGTGACTATATGGGATATTTGAGCGTCCCATTTTCACATGAATTTTGACCAAGAATAATATTGCCAGATTTAGATGCCGAATTGATCTAAAGGCCAAGCCATGAACAAAAAGCCACTCCTTAAGAAAGGCGGTTGATTTTTGACCGAGTTATGGGGGTGATCTAGAGGCCGAGCCATGAACAAATAGCCACTCCATAAAAAAAGGAGTTGATGTTTGACCGAGTTCTGGTGGTGAGAAATTTCGACCTGTGACTATATGGGATATTTGTGGATCCAATTTTCACATGAATATTGACCAAGGATAATATTGCCAGACTTATATGCCGAATTGATCTACAGGTTAAGCCATGAACAAAAAACCACTCCTTAAGAACAGCGGTTGATTTTTGACCGAGTTATGGTGGTGAGAATATTCGACCTGCGACTATATGGGATATTTTTGGATCCCATTTTCACATGAATTTTGACTTTAAATGATGTTTCCAAATTTAGATGCCGAATTGGTCTATTGGCCGAATCAAAGACAAAAAGCCACTCCTTATGAAAAGCAGTTGATTTTTGACCGAGTTCTGGGGGTGAGAAATTTCGACCTGCGACTATATGGGATTTTTGAGGGTCCCATTTTCACATGAATTTTGACCAAAAATAATATTGCCAGATTTAGATGCCGAATTGGTCTATTGGCCGAACCATGAACAAAAAGCCACTCCTTAAGAAAAGCGGTTGATTTTTGACCGAGTTATGGGGGTGATCTAGAGGCCGAGCCATGAACAAAAAGCCACTCCTTACGAAAATCAGTTGATTTTTGCCCGAGTTCTGGGGGTGATCCAGAGCCCGGCCCATGAACAAGAAGTCACTCCTTATGGGGTGAGAAATTTCGACCTGTGACTACTTGGGATATTTGAGGGTCCCATTTGCACATGAATTTTGACCCAAAATAATATTGCCAGAATTAGAGGCCGAATTGATCTATAGGCCAAGCCATGAACAAAAGCCAGATTTATATGCCGAATTGATCTACAGGTTAAGCCATGAACAAAAAAGCCACTCATTATGATAAGCAGTTGATTTTTGACCGAGTTATGGGAATGATTTAGAGGCCGAGCCATGAACAAAAAGCCACTACTTATGAAAAGCAGTTGATTTTTGACCGAGTTCTGAGGGTAGAAATTTCGACCTGTGACATTATGGGATATTTGAGGGTCCCATTTTCACATGAATTTTGACCAAGAATAATATTGCCAGATTTAGATGCCGAATTGATCTACAGGTTAAGCCATGAACAAAAAGCCACTCCTTATGAAAATCAGTTGATTTTGACCGAGTTATGGGGTGATCTAGAGGCCGAGCCATGAACAAAAAAGCCACTACTTATGAAAAGCAGTTGATTTTTGACCGACTTCTGGGGGTGAGGAATTTCGACCTGTGACTATATGGGATATTTGAGGGTCCCATTTTCACATGAATTTTGACCAAAAATGGTGTTGCAGGATTTAGATGCCGAATTGATCTACAGGTTAAGCCATGAACAAAAAGCCACTCCTTATGAAAATCAGTTGATTTTGACCGAGTTATGGGGGTGATCTAGAGGCCGAGCCATGAACAAAAAGCCACTACTTATGAAAAGCAGTTGATTTTTGACCGAGTTCTGAGGGTAAGAAATTTCGACCTGTGACAATATGGGATATTTGAGGGTCCCATTTTCACATGAATTTTGACCAAGAATAATATTGCCAGATTTAGATGCCGAATTGATCTACAGGTTAAGCCATGAACAAAAACCCACTCCTTATGAAAATCAGTTGATTTTGACCGAGTTATGGGGGTGATCTAGAGGCCGAGCCATGAACAAAAAGCCACTACTTATGAAAAGCAGTTGATTTTTGACCGACTTCTGGGGGTGAGGAATTTCGACCTGTGACTATATGGGATATTTGAGGGTCCCATTTTCACATGAATTTTGACCAAAAATGGTGTTGCAGGATTTAGATGCCGAATTGATCTACAGGTTAAGCCATGAACAAAAAGCCACTCCTTATGAAAATCAGTTGATTTTGACCGAGTTATGGGGGTGATCTAGAGGCCGAGCCATGAACAAAAAGCCACTACTTATGAAAAGCAGTTGATTTTTGACCGAATTCTGAGGGTAAGAAATTTCGACCTGTGACTATATGGGATATTTGTGGATCCCATTTTCACATGAATTTTGACTTAAAATGATGTTGTCAGATTTAGATGCCGAATTGGTCATTGGCCGAACCATGGACAAAAAGCCACTCCCTATGAAAAGCAGTTGATTTTTGCCCGAGTTCTGGGGGTGATCCAGAGCCCGGCCCATGAACAAAAAGCCACTCCTTATGGGTTGAGAAATTTCGACCTGTGACTATATGGGATTTTTGAGGGTCCCATTTGCACATGAATTTTGACCAAAAATAATATTGCCAGAATTAGAGGCCGAATTTATCTATAGGCCAAGCCATGAACAAAAAGCCACTCCTTAAGAAAAGCGGTTGATTTTTGACAGAGTTATGACCTTAAGAAAATCAGTTGATATTTGACCGAGTTCTGAGGGTAAGAAATTTCGACCTGTGACTATATGGGATATTTGAGGTTCCCATTTTCACATGAATTTTGACCAAAAATAATATTGCCAGATTTAGATGCCGAATTGGTCTATTGGCCGAACCATGAACAAAAAGCCACTCCTTAAGAAAAGCGGTTGATTTTTGACCGAGTTATGGGGGTGATCTAGAGGCCGAGCCATGAACAAAAAGCCACTCCTTACGAAAATCAGTTGATTTTTGCCCGAGTTCTGGGGGTGATCCAGAGCCCGGCCCATGAACAAGAAGCCACTCCTTATGGGGTGAGAAATTTCGACCTGTGACTACTTGGGATATTTGAGGGTCCCATTTGCACATAAATTTTGACTCAAAATAATATTGCCAGAATTAGAGGCCGAATTGATCTATAGGCCAAGCCATGAACAAAAAGCCAGATTTATATGCCGAATTGATCTACAGGTTAAGCCATGAACAAAAAGCCACTCATTATGATAAGCAGTTGATTTTTGACCGAGTTATGGGGATGATTTAGAGGCCGAGCCATGAACAAAAAGCCACTACTTATGAAAAGCAGTTGATTTTTGACCGAGCTCTGAGGGTAAGAAATTTCGACCTGTGACTATATGGGATATTTGAGCGTCACATTTTCACATGAATTTTGACCAAAAATAATATTGCCAGATTTATATGCCGAATTGATCTACAGGTTAAGCCATGAACAAAAAGCCACTCCTTATGAAAAGCAGTTGATTTTGACCGAGTTATGGGGGTGATCTAGAGGCCGAGCCATGAACAAAAAGCCACTACTTATGAAAAGCAGTTGATTTTTGACCGACTTCTGGGGGTGAGGAATTTCGACCTGTGACTATATGGGATATTTGAGGGTCCCATTTTCACATGAATTTTGACCAAAAATGGTGTTGCAGGATTTAGATGCCGTATTGATCTACAGGTTAAGCCATGAACAAAAACCCACTCCTTATGAAAATCAGTTGATTTTTGCCCGAGTTCTGGGGGTGATCCAGAGCCCGGCCCATGAACAAGAAGCCACTCCTTATGGGGTGAGAAATTTCGACCTGTGACTACTTGGGATATTTGAGGGTCCCATTTGTACATGAATTTTGACCCAAAATAATATTGCCAGAATTAGAGGCCGAATTGATCTTTAGGCCAAGCCATGAACAAAAAGCCAGATTTATATGCCGAATTGATCTACAGGTTAAGCCATGAACAAAAAGCCACTCATTATGATAAGCAGTTGATTTTTGACCGAGTTATGGGGATGATTTAGAGGCCGAGCCATGAACAAAAAGCCACTACTTATGAAAAGCAGTTGATTTTTGACCGAGTTCTGGGGGTGAGAAATTTCGACCTGCGACTATATGGGATTTTTGAGGGTCCCATTTTCACATGAATTTTTGACCAAAAATAATATTGCCAGATTTAGATGCCGAATTGATCTAAAGGCCAAGCCATGAAAAAAAAGCCACTCCTTAAGAAAGGCGGTTGATTTTTGACCGAGTTATGGGGGTGATCTAGAGGCCGAGCCATGAACAAATAGCCACTCCATAAAAAAAGGAGTTGATGTTTGACCGAGTTCTGGTGGTGAGAAATTTCGACCTGTGACTATATGGGATATTTGTGGATCCAATTTTCACATGAATTTTGACCAAGAATAATATTGCCAGATTTAGATGCCGAATTGATCTACAGGTTAAGCCATGAACAAAAAGCCACTCCTTATGAAAAGCAGTTGATTTTGACCGAGTTATGGGGGGTGATCTAGAGGCCGAGCCATGAACAAAAAGCCACTACTTATGAAAAGCAGTTGATTTTTGACCGAGTTCTGAGGGTAAGAAATTTCGACCTGTGACAATATGGGATATTTGAGGGTCCCATTTTCACATGAATTTTGACCAAGAATAATATTGCCAGATTTAGATGCCGAATTGATCTACAGGTTAAGCCATGAACAAAAACCCACTCCTTATGAAAATCAGTTGATTTTGACCGAGTTATGGGGGTGATCTAGAGGCCGAGCCATGAACAAGAAGCCACTCCTTATGGGGTGAGAAATTTCGACCTGTGACTACTTGGGATATTTGAGGGTCCCATTTGTACATGAATTTTGACCCAAAATAATATTGCCAGAATTAGAGGCCGAATTGATCCTTAGGCCAAGCCATGAACAAAAAGCCAGATTTATATGCCGAATTGATCTACAGGTTAAGCCATGAACAAAAAGCCACTCATTATGATAAGCAGTTGATTTTTGACCGAGTTATGGGGATGATTTAGAGGCCGAGCCATGAACAAAAAGCCACTACTTATGAAAAGCAGTTGATTTTTGACCGAGTTCTGGGGGTGAGAAATTTCGACCTGTGACTATATGGGATATTTGAGCGTCCCATTTTCACATGAATTTTGACCAAGAATAATATTGCCAGATTTAGATGCCGAATTGATCTAAAGGCCAAGCCATGAAAAAAAGCCACTCCTTAAGAAAGGCGGTTGATTTTTGACCGAGTTATGGGGGTGATCTAGAGGCCGAGCCATGAACAAATAGCCACTCCATAAAAAAGGAGTTGATGTTTGACCGAGTTCTGGTGGTGAGAAATTTCGACCTGTGACTATATGGGATATTTGTGGATCCAATTTTCACATGAATATTGACCAAGGATAATATTGCCAGACTTATATGCCGAATTGATCTACAGGTTAAGCCATGAACAAAAAACCACTCCTTAAGAACAGCGGTTGATTTTTGACCGAGTTATGGTGGTGAGAATATTCGACCTGCGACTATATGGGATATTTTTGGATCCCATTTTCACATGAATTTTGACTTTAAATGATGTTTCCAAATTTAGATGCCGAATTGGTCTATTGGCCGAATCAAAGACAAAAAGCCACTCCTTATGAAAAGCAGTTGATTTTTGACCGAGTTCTGGGGTGAGAAATTTCGACCTGCGACTATATGGGATTTTTGAGGGTCCCATTTTCACATGAATTTTGACCAAAAATAATATTGCCAGATTTAGATGCCGAATTGGTCTATTGGCCGAACCATGAACAAAAAGCCACTCCTTAAGAAAAGCGGTTGATTTTTGACCGAGTTATGGGGGTGATCTAGAGGCCGAGCCATGAACAAAAAGCCACTCCTTACGAAAATCAGTTGATTTTTGCCCGAGTTCTGGGGGTGATCCAGAGCCCGGCCCATGAACAAAGCCACTCCTTATGGGGGTGAGAAATTTCGACCTGTGACTACTTGGGATATTTGAGGGTCCCATTTGCACATGAATTTTGACCCAAAATAATATTGCCAGAATTAGAGGCCGAATTGATCTATAGGCCAAGCCATGAACAAAAAGCCAGATTTATATGCCGAATTGATCTACAGGTTAAGCCATGAACAAAAAGCCACTCATTATGATAAGCAGTTGATTTTTGACCGAGTTATGGGAATGATTTAGAGGCCGAGCCATGAACAAAAAGCCACTACTTATGAAAAGCAGTTGATTTTTTACCGACTTCTGGGGGTGAGGAATTTCGACCTGTGACTATATGGGATATTTGAGGGTCCCATTTTCACATGAATTTTGACCAAAAATGGTGTTGCAGGATTTAGATGCCGAATTGATCTACAGGTTAAGCCATGAACAAAAAAGCCACTCCTTATGAAAATCAGTTGATTTTGACCGAGTTATGGGGGTGATCTAGAGGCCGAGCCATGAACAAAAAAGCCACTACTTATGAAAAGCAGTTGATTTTTGACCGAGTTCTGAGGGTAAGAAATTTCGACCTGTGACAATATGGGATATTTGAGGGTCCCATTTTTCCATGAATTTTGACCAAGAATAATATTGCCAGATTTAGATGCCGAATTGATCTACAGGTTAAGCCATGAACAAAAACCCACTCCTTATGAAAATCAGTTGATTTTGACCGAGTTATGGGGGTGATCTAGAGGCCGAGCCATGAACAAGAAGCCACTCCTTATGGGGTGAGAAATTTCGACCTGTGACTACTTGGGATATTTGAGGGTCCCATTTGTACATGAATTTTGACCCAAAATAATATTGCCAGAATTAGAGGCCGAATTGATCTTTAGGCCAAGCCATGAACAAAAAGCCAGATTTATATGCCGAATTGATCTACAGGTTAAGCCATGAACAAAAAGCCACTCATTATGATAAGCAGTTGATTTTTGACCGAGTTATGGGGATGATTTAGAGGCCGAGCCATGAACAAAAAGCCACTACTTATGAAAAGCAGTTGATTTTTGACCGAGTTCTGGGGGTGAGAAATTTCGACCTGTGACTATATGGGATATTTGAGCGTCCCATTTTCACATGAATTTTGACCAAGAATAATATTGCCAGATTTAGATGCCGAATTGATCTAAAGGCCAAGCCATGAACAAAAAGCCACTCCTTAAGAAAGGCGGTTGATTTTTGACCGAGTTATGGGGGTGATCTAGAGGCCGAGCCATGAACAATTAGCCACTCCATAAAAAAAGGAGTTGATGTTTGACCGAGTTCTGGTGGTGAGAAATTTCGACCTGTGACTATATGGGATATTTGTGGATCCAATTTTCACATGAATATAGACCAAGGATAATATTGCCAGACTTATATGCCGAATTGATCTACAGGTTAAGCCATGAACAAAAAACCACTCCTTAAGAACAGCGGTTGATTTTTGACCGAGTTATGGTGGTGAGAATATTCGACCTGCGACTATATGGGATATTTTTGGATCCCATTTTCATAATTTTGACTTTAAATGATGTTTCCAAATTTAGATGCCGGGTGGTCTATTGGCCGAATCAAAGACAAAAAGCCACTCCTTATGAAAAGCAGTTGATTTTTGACCGAGTTCTGGGGGTGGAAATTTCGACCTGCGACTATATGGGATTTTGAGGGTCCCATTTTCACATGAATTTTGACCAAAAATAATATTGCCAGATTTAGATGCCGAATTGGTCTATTGGCCGAACCATGAACAAAAAGCCACTCCTTAAGAAAAGCGGTTGATTTTTGACCGAGTTATGGGGTGATCTAGAGGCCGAGCCATGAACAAAAAGCCACTCCTTACGAAAATCAGTTGATTTTTGCCCGAGTTCTGGGGGGTGATCCAGAGCCCGGCCCATGAACAAGAAGCCACTCCTTATGGGGTGAGAAATTTCGACCTGTGACTACTTGGGATATTTGAGGGTCCCATTTGCACATGAATTTTGACCCAAAATAATATTGCCAGAATTAGAGGCCGAATTGATCTATAGGCCAAGCCATGAACAAAAAGCCAGATTTATATGCCGAATTGATCTACAGGTTAAGCCATGAACAAAAAGCCACTCATTATGATAAGCAGTTGATTTTTGACCGAGTTATGGGAATGATTTAGAGGCCGAGCCATGAACAAAAAGCCACTACTTATGAAAAGCAGTTGATTTTTGACCGAGTTCTGAGGGTAAGAAATTTCGACCTGTGACAATATGGGATATTTGAGGGTCCCATTTTCACATGAATTTTGACCAAGAATAATATTGCCAGATTTAGATGCCGAATTGATCTACAGGTTAAGCCATGAACAAAAAGCCACTCCTTATGAAAATCAGTTGATTTTGACCGAGTTATGGGGGTGATCTAGAGGCCGAGCCATGAACAAAAAGCCACTACTTATGAAAAGCAGTTGATTTTTTACCGACTTCTGGGGGTGAGGAATTTCGACCTGTGACTATATGGGATATTTGAGGGTCCCATTTTCACATGAATTTTGACCAAAAATGGTGTTGCAGGATTTAGATGCCGAATTGATCTACAGGTTAAGCCATGAACAAAAAGCCACTCCTTATGAAAATCAGTTGATTTTGACCGAGTTATGGGGGTGATCTAGAGGCCGAGCCATGAACAAAAAGCCACTACTTATGAAAAGCAGTTGATTTTTGACCGAGTTCTGAGGGTAAGAAATTTCGACCTGTGACAATATGGGATATTTGAGGGTCCCATTTTCACATGAATTTTGACCAAGAATAATATTGCCAGATTTAGATGCCGAATTGATCTACAGGTTAAGCCATGAACAAAAACCCACTCCTTATGAAAATCAGTTGATTTTGACCGAGTTATGGGGGGTGATCTAGAGGCCGAGCCATGAACAAGAAGCCACTCCTTATGGGGTGAGAAATTTCGACCTGTGACTACTTGGGATATTTGAGGGTCCCATTTGTACATGAATTTTGACCCAAAATAATATTGCCAGAATTAGAGGCCGAATTGATCCTTTAGGCCAAGCCATGAACAAAAAGCCAGATTTATATGCCGAATTGATCTACAGGTTAAGCCATGAACAAAAAGCCACTCATTATGATAAGCAGTTGATTTTTGACCGAGTTATGGGGATGATTTAGAGGCCGAGCCATGAACAAAAGCCACTACTTATGAAAAGCAGTTGATTTTTGACCGAGTTCTGGGGGTGAGAAATTTCGACCTGTGACTATATGGGATATTTGAGCGTCCCATTTTCACATGAATTTTGACCAAGAATAATATTGCCAGATTTAGATGCCGAATTGATCTAAAGGCCAAGCCATGAAAAAAAAGCCACTCCTTAAGAAAGGCGGTTGATTTTTGACCGAGTTATGGGGGTGATCTAGAGGCCGAGCCATGAACAAATAGCCACTCCATAAAAAAAGGAGTTGATGTTTGACCGAGTTCTGGTGGTGAGAAATTTCGACCTGTGACTATATGGGATATTTGTGGATCCAATTTTCACATGAATATTGACCAAGGATAATATTGCCAGACTTATATGCCGAATTGATCTACAGGTTAAGCCATGAACAAAAAAACCACTCCTTAAGAACAGCGGTTGATTTTTGACCGAGTTATGGTGGTGAGAATATTCGACCTGCGACTATATGGGATATTTTTGGATCCCATTTTCACATGAATTTTGACTTTAAATGATGTTTCCAAATTTAGATGCCGAATTGGTCTATTGGCCGAATCAAAGACAAAAAGCCACTCCTTATGAAAAGCAGTTGATTTTTGACCGAGTTCTGGGGGTGAGAAATTTCGACCTGCGACTATATGGGATTTTTGAGGGTCCCATTTTCACATGAATTTTGACCAAAAATAATATTGCCAGATTTAGATGCCGAATTGGTCTATTGGCCGAACCATGAACAAAAAGCCACTCCTTAAGAAAAGCGGTTGATTTTTGACCGAGTTATGGGGGTGATCTAGAGGCCGAGCCATGAACAAAAAGCCACTCCTTACGAAAATCAGTTGATTTTTGCCCGAGTTCTGGGGGTGATCCAGAGCCCGGCCCATGAACAAGAAGCCACTCCTTATGGGGTGAGAAATTTCGACCTGTGACTACTTGGGATATTTGAGGGTCCCATTTGCACATGAATTTTGACCCAAAATAATATTGCCAGAATTAGAGGCCGAATTGATCTATAGGCCAAGCCATGAACAAAAAGCCAGATTTATATGCCGAATTGATCTACAGGTTAAGCCATGAACAAAAAGCCACTCATTATGATAAGCAGTTGATTTTTGACCGAGTTATGGGAATGATTTAGAGGCCGAGCCATGAACAAAAAGCCACTACTTATGAAAAGCAGTTGATTTTTGACCGAGTTCTGAGGGTAAGAAATTTCGACCTGTGACAATATGGGATATTTGAGGGTCCCATTTTCACATGAATTTTGACCAAGAATAATATTGCCAGATTTAGATGCCGAATTGATCTACAGGTTAAGCCATGAACAAAAAGCCACTCCTTATGAAAATCAGTTGATTTTGACCGAGTTATGGGGGTGATCTAGAGGCCGAGCCATGAATAAAAAGCCATTACCTATGTTACGCAGTTTATTTTTGACCGAGTTCTGAGGATAAGAAATTTCGACCTGTGACTATATGGGATATTTGTGGATCCCATTTTCACATGAATTTTGACTTTAAATGATGTTGTCAGAATTAGATGCCGAATTGGTCTATTGGCCGAACCATGGACAAAAAGCCACTCCTTATGAAAAGCAGTTGATTTTTGCCCGAGTTCTGGGGGTGATCCAGAGCCCGGCCCATGAACAAAAAGCCACTGCTTATGGGGTGAGAAATTTCGACCTGTGACTATATGGGATATTTGAGGGTCCCATTTTCACATGAATTTTGACCAAAAATGGTGTTGCAGGATTTAGATGCCGTATTGATCTAGAGGTTAAGCCATAAACAAAAAGCCACTCCTTAAGAAAAGCAGTTGATGATGTTGTCAGATTTAGATCTAGAGGCCGAGCCATGAACAAAAAGCCACTCCTTATGAAAATCAGTTGATTTTTGACCGAGTTATGGGGGTCAATTAGAGGCCGAGCCATGAATAAAAAGCCATTACCTATCTTACGCAGTTTATTTTTGACCGAGTTCTGAGGATAAGAAATTTCGACCTGTGACTATATGGGATATTTGTGGATCCCATTTTCACATGAATTTTGACTTTAAATGATGTTGTCAGAATTAGATGCCGAATTGGTCTATTGGCCGAACCATGGACAAAAAGCCACTCCTTATGAAAAGCAGTTGATTTTTGCCCGAGTTCTGGGGGTGATCCAGAGCCCGGCCCATGAACAAAAAGCCACTCCTTATGGGGTGAGAAATTTCGACCTGTGACTATATGGGATTTTTGAGGGTCCCATTTGCACATGAATTTTGACCAAAAATAATATTGCCAGAATTAGAGGCCGAATTGATCTATAGGCCAAGCCATGAACAAAAAGCCACTCATTATGATAAGCAGTTGATTTTTGACCGAGTTATGGGGATGATTTAGAGGCCGAGCCATGAACAAAAAGCCACTACTTATGAAAAGCAGTTGATTTTTGACCGAGTTCTGGGGGTGAGAATATTCGACCTGCGACTATATGGGATATTTTTGGATCCCATTTTCACATGAACTTTGACTTTAAATGATGTTTCCAAATATAGATGCCGAATTGGTCTATTGGCCGAATCAAAGACAAAAAGCAACTCCTTATGAAAAGCAGTTGATTTTTGCCCGAGTTCTGGGAGTGATCCAGAGCCCGGCCCATGAACAAAAAGCCACTCCTTATGGGGTGAGAAATTTCGACCTGTGACTATATGGGATTTTTGAGGGTCCCATTTGCACATGAATTTTGACCAAAAATAATATTGCCAGAATTAGAGGCCGAATTGATCTATAGGCCAAGCCATGAACAAAAAGCCACTCATTATGATAAGCAGTTGATTTTTGACCGAGTTATGGGGATGATTTAGAGGCCGAGCCATGAACAAAAAGCCACTACTTATGAAAAGCAGTTGATTTTTGACCGAGTTCTGGGGGTGAGAAATTTCGACCTGTGACTATATGGGATATTTGAGCGTCCCATTTTCACATGAATTTTGACCAAGAATAATATTGCCAGATTTAGATGCCGAATTGATCTAAAGGCCAAGCCATGAACAAAAAGCCACTCCTTAAGAAAGGCGGTTGATTTTTGACCGAGTTATGGGGGTGATCTAGAGGCCGAGCCATGAACAAATAGCCACTCCATAAAAAAAGGAGTGGATGTTTGACCGAGTTCTGGTGGTGAGAAATTTCGACCTGTGACTATATGGGATATTTGTGGATCCAATTTTCACATGAATATTGACCAAGGATAATATTGCCAGATTTATATGCCGAATTGATCTACAGGTTAAGCCATGAACAAAAAACCACTCCTTAAGAAAAGCGGTTGATTTTTGACCGAGTTATGGTGGTGAGAATATTCGACCTGCGACTATATGGGATATTTTTGGATCCCATTTTCACATGAACTTTGACTTTAAATGATGTTTCCAAATTTAGATGCCGAATTGGTCTATTGGCCGAATCAAAGACAAAAAGCCACTCCTTATGAAAAGCAGTTGATTTTTGACCGAGTTCTGGGGTGAGAAATTTCGACCTGCGACTATATGGGATTTTTGAGGGTCCCATTTTCACATGAATTTTGACCAAAAATAATATTGCCAGATTTAGATGCCGAATTGGTCTATTGGCCGAACCATGAACAAAAAGCCACTCCTTAAGAAAAGCGGTTGATTTTTGACCGAGTTATGGGGGGTGATCTAGAGGCCGAGCCATGAACAAAAAGCCACTCCTTACGAAAATCAGTTGATTTTTGCCCGAGTTCTGGGGGTGATCCAGAGCCCGGCCCATGAACAAGAAGCCACTCCTTATGGGGTGAGAAATTTCGACCTGTGACTACTTGGGATATTTGAGGGTCCCATTTGCACATGAATTTTGACCCAAAATAATATTGCCAGAATTAGAGGCCGAATTGATCTATAGGCCAAGCCATGAACAAAAAGCCAGATTTATATGCCGAATTGATCTACAGGTTAAGCCATGAACAAAAAGCCACTCATTATGATAAGCAGTTGATTTTTGACCGAGTTATGGGAATGATTTAGAGGCCGAGCCATGAACAAAAAGCCACTACTTATGAAAAGCAGTTGATTTTTGACCGAGTTCTGAGGGTAAGAAATTTCGACCTGTGACTATATGGGATTTTTGAGGGTCCCATTTTCACATGAATTTTGACCAAAAATAATATTGCCAGATTTAGATGCCGAATTGGTCTATTGGCCGAACCATGAACAAAAAGCCACTCCTTAAGAAAAGCGGTTGATTTTTGACCGAGTTATGGGGGTGATCTAGAGGCCGAGCCATGAACAAAAAGCCACTCCTTACGAAAATCAGTTGATTTTTGCCCGAGTTCTGGGGGTGATCCAGAGCCCGGCCCATGAACAAGAAGCCACTCCTTATGGGGTGAGAAATTTCGACCTGTGACTACTTGGGATATTTGAGGGTCCCATTTGCACATGAATTTTGACCCAAAATAATATTGCCAGAATTAGAGGCCGAATTGATCTATAGGCCAAGCCATGAACAAAAAGCCAGATTTATATGCCGAATTGATCTACAGGTTAAGCCATGAACAAAAAGCCACTCATTATGATAAGCAGTTGATTTTTGACCGAGTTATGGGAATGATTTAGAGGCCGAGCCATGAACAAAAAGCCACTACTTATGAAAAGCAGTTGATTTTTGACCGAGTTCTGAGGGTAAGAAATTTCGACCTGTGACAATATGGGATATTTGAGGGTCCCATTTTCACATGAATTTTGACCAAGAATAATATTGCCAGATTTAGATGCCGAATTGATCTACAGGTTAAGCCATGAACAAAAAGCCACTCCTTATGAAAATCAGTTGATTTTGACCGAGTTATGGGGGTGATCTAGAGGCCGAGCCATGAACAAAAAGCCACTACTTATGAAAAGCAGTTGATTTTTGACCGACTTCTGGGGGTGAGGAATTTCGACCTGTGACTATATGGGATATTTGAGGGTCCCATTTTCACATGAATTTTGACCAAAAATGGTGTTGCAGGATTTAGATGCCGTATTGATCTAGAGGTTAAGCCATAAACAAAAAGCCACTCCTTAAGAAAAGCAGTTGATGATGTTGTCAGATTTAGATCTAGAGGCCGAGCCATGAACAAAAAGCCACTCCTTATGAAAATCAGTTGATTTTTGACCGAGTTATGGGGGTCAATTAGAGGCCGAGCCATGAATAAAAAGCCATTACCTATGTTACGCAGTTTATTTTTGACCGAGTTCTGAGGATAAGAAATTTCGACCTGTGACTATATGGGATATTTGTGGATCCCATTTTCACATGAATTTTGACTTTAAATGATGTTGTCAGAATTAGATGCCGAATTGGTCTATTGGCCGAACCATGGACAAAAAGCCACTCCTTATGAAAAGCAGTTGATTTTTGCCCGAGTTCTGGGGGTGATCCAGAGCCCGGCCCATGAACAAAAAGCCACTCCTTATGGGGTGAGAAATTTCGAACTGTGACTATATGGGATTTTTGAGGGTCCCATTTTCACATGAATTTTGACCAAGAATAATATTGCCAGATTTAGATGCCGAATTGATCTAAAGGCCAAGCCATGAACAAAAAGCCACTCCTTAAGAAAGGCGGTTGATTTTTGACCGAGTTATGGGGGTGATCTAGAGGCCGAGCCATGAACAAATAGCCACACCTTATGAAAATCAGTTGATTTTTGCCCGACTTCTGGGGGTGAGGAATTTCGACCTGTGACTATATGGGATATTTGAGGGTCCCATTTTCACATGAATTTTGACCAAAAATGGTGTTGCAGGATTTAGATGCCGTATTGATCTACAGGTTAAGCCATGAACAAAAAGCCACTCCTTATGAAAATCAGTTGATTTTGACCGAGTTATGGGGGTGATCTAGAGGCCGAGCCATGAACAAAAAGCCACTACTTATGAAAAGCAGTTGATTTTTGACCGAGTTCTGAGGGTAAGAAATTTCGACCTGTGACTATATGGGATATTTGTGGATCCCATTTTCACATGAATTTTGACTTAAAATGATGTTGTCAGATTTAGATGCCGAATTGGTCATTGGCCGAACCATGGACAAAAAGCCACTCCCTATGAAAAGCAGTTGATTTTTGCCCGAGTTCTGGGGGTGATCCAGAGCCCGGCCCATGAACAAAAAGCCACTCCTTATGGGTTGAGAAATTTCGACCTGTGACTATATGGGATATTTGAGGGTCCCATTTTCACATGAATTTTGACCAAAAATAATATTGCCAGATTTAGAGGCCGAATTGATCTATAGGCCAAGCCATGAACAAAAAGCCGCTCCTTAAGAAAAGGAGTTGATTTTTGACCGAGTTCTGGTGGTGAGAATATTCGACCTGTGACTATATGGGATATTTGAGGGTCCCATTTTCACATGAATTTAAGAAAAGCGGTTGATTTTTGACCGAGTTCTGGTGGTGAGAAATTACGACTTGTGTCTATATGGGATATTTGAGGATACCATTTTCACATGAATTTTGACCAAAAATTATATTGCCAGATTTAGAGGCCTAATTGATCTACAGGTTAAGCCATGAACAAAAAGCCACTCCTTAAGAAAAGCGGTTGATTTTTGACCGAGTTATGGGGGTGATCTCGAGGCCGAGAATATGGTGAGAATATTCGACCTGTGACTATATGGGATATTTGAGGGTCCCATTTTCACATGAATTTTGACCAAAAATGGTGTTGCAGGATTTAGATGCCGAATTGGTCTATTGGCCGAACCATGGACAAAAAGCCACTCCTTATGAAAAGCAGTTGACTTTTGCCCGAGTTCTGGGGGTGACCCAGAGCCCGGCCCATGAACAAAAAGCCACTCCTTATGGGGTGAGAAATTTCGACCTGTGACTATATGGGATATTTGAGGGTCCCATTTTCACATGAATTTTGACTTAAAAAGATGTTGCCAGATTTAGATGCCGAATTGATCTAGAGGCCGAATGGGAGATTTGAGGGTCCCATTTTCACATGAATTTTGACCAAGAATAATATTGCCAGATTTAGATGCCGACTTGATCTACAGGTTAAGCCATGAACAAAAAGCCACTCCTTATGAAAATCAGTTGATTTTGACCGAGTTATGGGGGTGATCTAGAGGCCGAGCCATGAACAAAAAGCCATTACTTATGAAAAGCAGTTGATTTTTAACCGACTTCTGGGGGTGAGGAATTTCGACCTGTGACTATATGGGATATTTGAGGGTCCCATTTTCACATGAATTTTGACCAAAAATGGTGTTGCAGGATTTAGATGCAGTATTGATCTAGAGGTTAAGCCATAAACAAAAATCCACTCCTTAAGAAAAGCAGTTGATGATGTTGTCAGATTTAGATCTAGAGGCCGAGCCATGAACAAAAAGCCACTCCCTATGAAAATCAGTTGATTTTTGACCGAGTTATGGGGGTCAATTAGAGGCCGAGCCATGAATAAAAAGCCATTACTTATGTTACGCAGTTTATTTTTGACCGAGTTCTGAGGATAAGAAATTTCGACCTGTGACTATATGGGATATTTGTGGATCCCATTTTCACATGAATTTTGACTTTAAATGATGTTGTCAGAATTAGATGCCGAATTGGTCCATTGGCCGAACCATGGACAAAAAGCCACTCCTTATGAAAAGCAGTTGATTTTTGCCCGAGTTCTGGGGGGTGATCCAGAGCCCGGCCCATGAACAAAAAGCCACTCCTTATGGGGTGAGAAATTTCGACCTGTGACTATATGGGATTTTTGAGGGTCCCATTTGCACATGAATTTTGACCAAAAATAATATTGCCAGAATTAGAGGCCGAATTGATCTATAGGCCAAGCCATGAACAAAAAGCCACTCCTTAAGAAAAGCGGTTGATTTTTGACAGAGTTATGACCTTAAGAAAAGCAGTTGATATTTGACCGAGTTCTGAGGGTAAGAAATTTCGACCTGTGACTATATGGGATATTTGAGGTTCCCATTTTCACATGAATTTTGACCAAAAATAATATTGCCAGATTTAGATGCCGAATTGGTCTATTGGCCGAACCATGAACAAAAAGCCACTCCTTAAGAAAAGCGGTTGATTTTTGACCGAGTTATGGGGGTGATCTAGAGGCCGAGCCATGAACAAAAAGCCACTCCTTATGAAAATCAGTTGATTTTTGCCCGAGTTCTGGGGGTGATCCAGAGCCCGGCCCATGAACAAGAAGCCACTCCTTATGGGGTGAGAAATTTCGACCTGTGACTACTTGGGATATTTGAGGGTCCCCTTTGCACATGAATTTTGACCCAAAATAATATTGCCAGAATTAGAGGCCGAATTGATCTATAGGCCAAGCCATGAACAAAAAGCCAGATTTATATGCCGAATTGATCTACAGGTTAAGCCATGAACAAAAAGTCACTCATTATGATAAGCAGTTGATTTTTGACCGAGTTATGGGGATGATTTAGAGGCCGAGAATTTTGACTAAAAATTATGTTGCCAGATTTAGATGCCGAATTGATCTATTGGCTGAAGCATGGACAAAAAGCCACTCCTTATGAAAATCAGTTGATTTTTGACCGAGTAATGGGGGTCATCTAGAGGCCGAACCATGAATCAAAAGCCATTACTTATGAAAAGCAGTTTATTTTTGACCGAGTTCTGGGGGTGATCCAGAGCCCGGCCCATGAACAAAAAGCCACTCCTTATGGGGTGAGAAATTTCGACCTGTGACTATATGGGATTTTTGAGGGTCCCATTTGCACATGAATTTTGACCAAAAATAATATTGCCAGAATTAGAGGCCGAATTGATCTATAGGCCAGGCCATGAACAAAAAGCCACTCCTTAAGAAAAGCGGTTGATTTTTGACAGAGTTATGACCTTAAGAAAAGCAGTTGATATTTGACCGAGTTCTGAGGGTAAGAAATTTCGACCTGTGACTATATGGGATATTTGAGGTTCCCATTTTCACATGAATTTTGACCAAAAATAATATTGCCAGATTTAGATGCCGAATTGGTCTATTGGCCGAACCATGAACAAAAAGCCACTCCTTAAGAAAAGCGGTTGATTTTTGACCGAGTTATGGGGGTGATCTAGAGGCCGAGCCATGAACAAAAAGCCACTCCTTATGAAAATCAGTTGATTTTTGCCCGAGTTCTGGGGGTGATCCAGAGCCCGGCCCATGAACAAGAAGCCACTCCTTATGGGGTGAGAAATTTCGACCTGTGGCTACTTGGGATATTTGAGGGTCCCATTTGCACATGAATTTTGACCCAAAATAATATTGCCAGAATTAGAGGCCGAATTGATCTATAGGCCAAGCCATGAACAAAAAGCCAGATTTATATGCCGAATTGATCTACAGGTTAAGCCATGAACAAAAAGCCACTTATTATGATAAGCAGTTGATTTTTGACCGAGTTATGGGGATGATTTAGAGGCCGAGCCATGAACAAAAAGCCACCACTTATGAAAAGCAGTTGATTTTTGACCGAGTTCTGGGGGTGAGAAATTTCGACCTGTGACTATATGGGGTATTTGAGCGTCCCATTTTCACATGAATTTTGACCAAGAATAATATTGCCAGATTTAGATGCCGAATTGATCTAAAGGCCAAGCCATGAACAAAAAGCCACTCCTTAAGAAAGGCGGTTGATTTTTGACCGAGTTATGGGGGTGATCTAGAGGCCGAGCCATGAACAAATAGCCACTCCATAAAAAAAGGAGTTGATGTTTGACCGAGTTCTGGTGGTGAGAAATTTCGACCTGTGACTATATGGGATATTTGAGGATCCCATTTTCCCATGAATTTTGACTAAAAATTATGTTGCCAGATTTAGATGCCGAATTGATCTATTGGCTGAAGCATGGACAAAAAGCCACTCCTTATGAAAATCAGTTGATTTTTGACCGAGTAATGGGGGTCATCTAGAGGCCGAACCATGAATAAAAAGCCATTACTTATGTTACGCAGTTTATTTTTGACCGAGTTCTGGGGGTGATCCAGAGCCCGGCCCATGAACAAAAAGCCACTCCTTATGGGGTGAGAAATTTCGACCTGTGACTATATGGGATTTTTGAGGGTCCCATTTGCACATGAATTTTGACCAAAAATAATATTGCCAGAATTAGAGGCCGAATTGATCTATAGGCCAAGCCATGAACAAAAAGCCACTCCTTAAGAAAAGCGGTTGATTTTTGATAGAGTTATGACCTTAAGAAAAGCAGTTGATATTTTACCGAGTTCTGACGGTAAGAAATTTCGACCTGTGACTATATGGGATATTTGAGGGTCCCATTTTCACATGAATTTTGACCAAAAATAATATTGCCAGATTTATATGCCGAATTGATCTACAGGTTAAGCCATGAACAAAAAGCCACTCCTTATGAAAAGCAGTTGATTTTGACCGAGTTATGGGGGTGATCTAGAGGCCGAGCCATGAACAAATAGCCACTCCTTATGAAAAGGAGTTGATTTTTGAGCGAGTTCTGATGGTGAGAAATTTCGACCTGTGTCTATATGGGATATTTGAGGATCCCATTTTCACATGAATTTTGACCAAGAATAATATTG
The DNA here is from genome assembly GCA_018903485.1 of Drosophila littoralis. Classification (NCBI taxonomy): domain Eukaryota; kingdom Metazoa; phylum Arthropoda; class Insecta; order Diptera; family Drosophilidae; genus Drosophila; species Drosophila littoralis. Next base: position 167,794 of record JAEIGF010000399.1, read on the forward strand.
CCAGATTTAGATGCCGAATTGATCTATTGGCCGAAGCATGGATAAAAAGCCACACATTATGAAAATCAGTTGATTTTTGACCGAGCTATGGGGGTGATCTAGAGGCCGAGCCATGAATAAAAAGCCATTACTTATGAAAAGCAGTTTATTTTTGACCGAGTTCTGGTGGTGAGAATTTTCGACCTGTGTCTATATGGGATATTTGAGGGTCCCATTTTTACATGAATTTTGACCAAAAATAATATTGCCAGATTTATATGCCGAATTGATCTACAGGTTAAGCCATGAACAAAAAGCCACTCCTTATGAAAAGCAGTTAATTTTTGACCGAGTCCTGGTGGTGAGAAATTTCGACCTGCGACCATATGTGATATTTGAGGGTCCCATTTTCACATGAGTTTTGACCAAAAATAATATTGCCAGACTTATATGCCGAATTGATCTACAGGTTAAGCCATGAACAAAAAGCCACTCCTTATGAAAAACAGTTATTTTTGACAGAGGTATGTGTGTAATCTAGAGGCCGAGCCATAAACAAAAAGTCACTACTTATGAAAAGCAGATGATTTTTGAGCGAGTTCTGGTGGTGACTATATGGGATATTTGAGGGTCCCATTTTCACATGAATTTTGACCAAAAATAATATAGCCAGACTTATATGCCGAATTGATCTACAGGTTAAGCCATGAACAAAAAGCCACTCCTTATGAAAAGCAGTTGATTTTTGGACGAGTTCTGGTGGTGAGAATTTTCGACCTGTGTCTATATGGGATATTTGAGGGTCCCATTTTCACATGAATTTTGTCCAAAAATAATATAGCCAGACTCATATGCCGAATTGATCTACAGGTTAAGCCATGAACAAAAAGCCACTCCTTATGAAAAGCAGTTGATTTTTGGACGAGTTCTGGTGGTGAGAAATTTCGACCTGCGACCATATGTGATATTTGAGGGTCCCATTTTCACATGAGTTTTGACCAAAAATAATATTGCCAGACTCATATGCCGAATTGATCTACAGGTTAAGCCATGAACAAAAAGCCACTCCTTATGAAAAACAGTTATTTTTGACAGAGGTATGTGTGTAATCTAGAGGCCGAGCCATGAATAAAAAGCCGTTACTTATGAAAAGCAGTTTATTTTTGACCGAGTTCTGGTGGTGAGAATTTTCGACCTGTGTCTATATGGGATATTTGAGGGTCCCATTTTCACATGAATTTTGAACAAAAATGGTGTTGAAGGATTTAGATGCCGTATTGATCTAGAGGTTAAGCCATGAACAAAAAGACACTCCTTAAGAAAAGCAGTTGATTTTTGTCCGATCTATGGGGGTGATCTAGAGGCCGAGCCATGAACAGAAAGCCACTAATTATAAAAATCTGTTGATTTCAGATCGAGTTCTGGGGGTTAGAAATTTCGACCTGTGACTATATGGGAGATTTGAGGGTCCCATTTTCACATGAATTTTGACCAAAAATGGTGTTGAAGGATTTAGATGCAGAATTGATTTAGAGGTGAAGATGAAAAAGCCACCCTTAAGAAAAGCAGTTGATTTTTGATCTAGGAGGTTAAGCCATGAACAAAAAGCCACTCCTTATGAAAAGCAGTTGATTTTTGACCGATTCTGATCTATGGGGGTGATCTAGAGTGCCGTTTGAGCCATGAACAAAAAGCCACTACTTATGAAAAGCAGTTTATTTTTGACCGAGTTCTGGTGGTGAGAATTTTCGACCTGTGTCTATATGGGATATTTGAGGGTCCCATTTTTACATGAATTTTGACCAAAAATAATATTGCCAGATTTATATGCCGAATTGATCTACAGGTTAAGCCATGAACAAAAAGCCACTCCTTATGAAAAGCAGTTAATTTTTGACCGAGTCCTGGTGGTGAGAAATTTCGACCTGCGACCATATGTGATATTTGAGGGTCCCATTTTCACATGAGTTTTGACCAAAAATAATATTGCCAGACTTATATGCCGAATTGATCTACAGGTTAAGCCATGAACAAAAAGCCACTCCTTATGAAAAACAGTTATTTTTGACAGAGGTATGTGTGTAATCTAGAGGCCGAGCCATAAACAAAAAGTCACTACTTATGAAAAGCAGATGATTTTTGAGCGAGTTCTGGTGGTGACTATATGGGATATTTGAGGGTCCCATTTTCACATGAATTTTGACCAAAAATAATATAGCCAGACTTATATGCCGAATTGATCTACAGGTTAAGCCATGAACAAAAAGCCACTCCTTATGAAAAGCAGTTGATTTTTGGACGAGTTCTGGTGGTGAGAATTTTCGACCTGTGTCTATATGGGATATTTGAGGGTCCCATTTTCACATGAATTTTGTCCAAAAATAATATAGCCAGACTCATATGCCGAATTGATCTACAGGTTAAGCCATGAACAAAAAGCCACTCCTTATGAAAAGCAGTTGATTTTTGGACGAGTTCTGGTGGTGAGAAATTTCGACCTGCGACCATATGTGATATTTGAGGGTCCCATTTTCACATGAGTTTTGACCAAAAATAATATTGCCAGACTCATATGCCGAATTGATCTACAGGTTAAGCCATGAACAAAAAGCCACTCCTTATGAAAAACAGTTATTTTTGACAGAGGTATGTGTGTAATCTAGAGGCCGAGCCATGAATAAAAAGCCGTTACTTATGAAAAGCAGTTTATTTTTGACCGAGTTCTGGTGGTGAGAATTTTCGACCTGTGTCTATATGGGATATTTGAGGGTCCCATTTTCACATGAATTTTGAACAAAAATGGTGTTGAAGGATTTAGATGCCGTATTGATCTAGAGGTTAAGCCATGAACAAAAAGACACTCCTTAAGAAAAGCAGTTGATTTTTGTCCGATCTATGGGGGTGATCTAGAGGCCGAGCCATGAACAGAAAGCCACTAATTATAAAAATCTGTTGATTTCAGATCGAGTTCTGGGGGTTAGAAATTTCGACCTGTGACTATATGGGAGATTTGAGGGTCCCATTTTCACATGAATTTTGACCAAAAATGGTGTTGAAGGATTTAGATGCAGTATTGATCTAGAGGTTAAGCCATGAACAAAAAGCCACTCCTTAAGAAAAGCAGTTGATTTTTGACCGATCTATGGGGGTGATCTAGAGGCCGAGCCATGAACAAAAAGCCACTACTTATGAAAAGCAGTTGATTTTTGACCGAGTTCTGGGGGTGAGGAATTTCGACCTGTGACTATATGGGATATTTGAGCGTCCCATTTTCACATGAATTTTGACCAAAAATGGTGTTGAAGGATTTAGATGCCGTATTGATCTAGAGGTTAAGCCATGAACAAAAAGCCACTCCTTAAGAAAAGCAGTTGATTTTTGACCGATCTATGGGGGTGATCTAGAGGCCGAGCCATGAACAAAAAGCCACTACTTATGAAAAGCAGTTGATTTTTGACCGAGTTCTGGGGGTGAGGAATTTCGACCTGTGACTATATGGGATATTTGAGGGTCCCATTTTCACATGAATTTTGACCAAAATGGTGTTTCAGGATTTAGATGCCGAATTGGTCTATTGGCCGAACCATGGACAAAAAGCCACTCCTTATGAAAAGCAGTTGACTTTTGCCCGAGTTCTGGGGGTGATCCAGAGCCCGGCCCATGAACAAAAAGCCACTCCTTATGGGGTGAGAAATTTCAACCTGTGTCTATATGGGATATTTGTGGATCCAATTTTCACATGAATATTGACCAAGAATAATATTGCCAGATTTAGATGCCGAATTGATCTATTGGCCGAACCATGGACAAAAAGCCACTCCTTATGAAAAGCAGTTGATTTTTGCCCGAGTTCTGGGGGTGATCCAGAGCCCGGCCCATGAACAAAAAGCCACTCCTTATGGGGTGAGAAATTTCGACCTGTGACTATATGGGATATTTGAGGGTCCCATTTTCACATGAATTTTGACCAAAAATAATATTGCCAGATTTAGAGGCCGAATTGATCTATAGGCCAAGCCATGAACAAAAAGCCGCTCCTTAAGAAAAGGAGTTGATTTTTGACCGAGTTCTGGTGGTGAGAATATTCGACCTGTGACTATATGGGATATTTGAGGGTCCCATTTTCACATGAATTTAAGAAAAGCGGTTGATTTTTGACCGAGTTCTGGTGGTGAGAAATTACGACTTGTGTCTATATGGGATATTTGAGGATACCATTTTCACATGAATTTTGACCAAAAATTATATTGCCAGATTTAGAGGCCGAATTGATCTACAGGTTAAGCCATGAACAAAAAGCCACTCCTTAAGAAAAGCGCTTGATTTTTGACCGAGTTATGGGGGTGATCTCGAGGCCGAGAATATGGTGAGAATATTCGACCTGTGACTATATGGGATATTTGAGGGTCCCATTTTCACATGAATTTTGACCAAAAATGGTGTTGCAGGATTTAGATGCCGAATTGGTCTATTGGCCGAACCATGGACAAAAAGCCACTCCTTATGAAAAGCAGTTGACTTTTGCCCGAGTTCTGGGGGTGATCCAGAGCCCGGCCCATGAACAAAAAGCCACTCCTTATGGGGTGAGAAATTTCGACCTGTGACTATATGGGATATTTGAGGGTCCCATTTTCACATGAATTTTGACTTAAAAAGATGTTGCCAGATTTAGATGCCGAATTGATCTAGGGGCCGAATGGGAGATTTGAGGGTCCCATTTTCACATGAATTTTGACCATAAATAATATTGCCAGGTTTAGATGCCGAATTGATCTATAGGTTAAGCCATGAACCAAAAGCCAGTCCATAAGAAAAGCAGTTGATTTTTGACCGAGCTATGGGGGTGATCTAGGGGCCGAGCCATGAACAAAAAGCCGCTCCTTAAGAAAAGCAGTTGATTTTTGATCGAGCTATGGGGGTGATCTAGAGGCCGAGCCATGAACAAATAGCCACTCCTTATGAAAAGGAGTTGATTTTTGAGCGAGTTCTGATGGTGAGAAATTTCGACCTGTGTCTATATGGGATATTTGAGGATCCCATTTTCACATGAATTTTGACCAAGAATAATATTGCCAGATTTAGATGCCGAATTGATCTATTGGCCGAAGCATGGATAAAAAGCCACACATTATGAAAATCAGTTGATTTTTGACCGAGCTATGGGGGTGATCTAGAGGCCGAGCCATGAATAAAAAGCCATTACTTATGAAAAGCAGTTTATTTTTGACCGAGTTCTGGTGGTGAGAATTTTCGACCTGTGTCTATATGGGATATTTGAGGGTCCCATTTTTACATGAATTTTGACCAAAAATAATATTGCCAGATTTATATGCCGAATTGATCTACAGGTTAAGCCATGAACAAAAAGCCACTCCTTATGAAAAACAGTTATTTTTGACAGAGGTATGTGTGTAATCTAGAGGCCGAGCCATGAATAAAAAGCCGTTACTTATGAAAAGCAGTTTATTTTTGACCGAGTTCTGGTGGTGAGAATTTTCGACCTGTGTCTATATGGGATATTTGAGGGTCCCATTTTCACATGAATTTTGAACAAAAATGGTGTTGAAGGATTTAGATGCCGTATTGATCTAGAGGTTAAGCCATGAACAAAAAGACACTCCTTAAGAAAAGCAGTTGATTTTTGTCCGATCTATGGGGGTGATCTAGAGGCCGAGCCATGAACAGAAAGCCACTAATTATAAAAATCTGTTGATTTCAGATCGAGTTCTGGGGGTTAGAAATTTCGACCTGTGACTATATGGGAGATTTGAGGGTCCCATTTTCACATGAATTTTGACCAAAAATGGTGTTGAAGGATTTAGATGCAGTATTGATCTAGAGGTTAAGCCATGAACATAAAGCCACTCCTTAAGAAAAGCAGTTGATTTTTGACCGATCTATGGGGGTGATCTAGAGGCCGAGCCATGAACAAAAAGCCACTACTTATGAAAAGCAGTTGATTTTTGACCGAGTTCTGGGGGTGAGGAATTTCGACCTGTGACTATATGGGATATTTGAGCGTCCCACTTTCACATGAATTTTGACCAAAAATGGTGTTGAAGGATTTAGATGCCGTATTGATCTAGAGGTTAAGCCATGAACATAAAGCCACTCCTTAAGAAAAGCAGTTGATTTTTGTCCGATCTATGGGGGTGATCTAGAGGCCGAGCCATGAACAGAAAGCCACTAATTATAAAAATCTGTTGATTTCAGATCGAGTTCTGGGGGTTAGAAATTTCGACCTGTGACTATATGGGAGATTTGAGGGTCCCATTTTCACATGAATTTTGACCAAAAATGGTGTTGAAGGATTTAGATGCAGTATTGATCTAGAGGTTAAGCCATGAACATAAAGCCACTCCTTAAGAAAAGCAGTTGATTTTTGACCGATCTATGGGGGTGATCTAGAGGCCGAGCCATGAACAAAAAGCCACTACTTATGAAAAGCAGTTGATTTTTGACCGAGTTCTGGGGGTGAGGAATTTCGACCTGTGACTATATGGGATATTTGAGGGTCCCATTTTCACATGAATTTTGACCAAAATGGTGTTGCAGGATTTAGATGCCGAATTGGTCTATTGGCCGAACCATGGACAAAAAGCCACTCCTTATGAAAAGCAGTTGACTTTTGCCCGAGTTCTGGGGGTGATCCAGAGCCCGGCCCATGAACAAAAAGCCTCTCCTTATGGGGTGAGAAATTTCAACCTGTGTCTATATGGGATATTTGTGGATCCAATTTTCACATGAATATTGACCAAGAATAATATTGCCAGATTTAGATGCCGAATTGATCTATTGGCCGAACCATGGACAAAAAGCCACTCCTTATGAAAAGCAGTTGATTTTTGCCCGAGTTCTGGGGGTGATCCAGAGCCCGGCCCATGAACAAAAAGCCACTCCTTATGGGGTGAGAAATTTCGACCTGTGACTATATGGGATATTTGAGGGTCCCATTTTCACATGAATTTTGACCAAAAATAATATTGCCAGATTTAGAGGCCTAATTGATCTATAGGCCAAGCCATGAACAAAAAACCGCTCCTTAAGAAAAGGAGTTGATTTTTGACCGAGTTCTGGTGGTGAGAATATTCGACCTGTGACTATATGGGATATTTGAGGGTCCCATTTTCACATGAGTTTAAGAAAAGCGGTTGATTTTTGACCGAGTTCTGGTGGTGAGAAATTACGACTTGTGTCTATATGGGATATTTGAGGATACCATTTTCACATGAATTTTGACCAAAAATTATATTGCCAGATTTAGAGGCCGAATTGATCTACAGGTTAAGCCATGAACAAAAAAGCCACTCCTTAAGAAAAGCGGTTGATTTTTGACCGAGTTATGGGGGTGATCTCGAGGCCGAGAATATGGTGAGAATATTCGACCTGTGACTATATGGGATATTTGAGGGTCCCATTTTCACATGAATTTTGACCAAAAATGGTGTTGCAGGATTTAGATGCCGAATTGGTCTATTGGCCGAACCATGGACAAAAAGCCACTCCTTATGAAAAGCAGTTGACTTTTGCCCGAGTTCTGGGGGTGATCCAGAGCCCGGCCCATGAACAAAAAGCCACTCCTTATGGGGTGAGAAATTTCGACCTGTGACTATATGGGATATTTGAGGGTCCCATTTTCACATGAATTTTGACTTAAAAAGATGTTGCCAGATTTAGATGCCGAATTGATCTAGAGGCCGAATGGGAGATTTGAGGGTCCCATTTTCACATGAATTTTGACCATAAATAATATTGCCAGGTTTAGATGCCGAATTGATCTATAGGTTAAGCCATGAACCAAAAGCCAGTCCATAAGAAAAGCAGTTGATTTTTGACCGAGCTATGGGGGTGATCTAGGGGCCGAGCCATGAACAAAAAGCCGCTCCTTAAGAAAAGCAGTTGATTTTTGATCGAGCTATGGGGGTGATCTAGAGGCCGAGCCATGAACAAATAGCCACACCTTATGAAAAGGAGTTGATTTTTGAGCGAGTTCTGATGGTGAGATATTTCGACCTGTGTCTATATGGGATATTTGAGGATCCCATTTTCACATGAATTTTGACCAAGAATAATATTGCCAGATTTAGATGCCGAATTGATCTATTGGCCGAAGCATGGATAAAAAGCCACACATTATGAAAATCAGTTGATTTTTGACCGAGCTATGGGGGTGATCTAGAGGCCGAGCCATGAATAAAAAGCCATTACTTATGAAAAGCAGTTTATTTTTGACCGAGTTCTGGTGGTGAGAATTTTCGACCTGTGTCTATATGGGATATTTGAGGGTCCCATTTTTACATGAATTTTGACCAAAAATAATATTGCCAGATTTATAGGCCGAATTGATCTACAGGTTAAGCCATGAACAAAAAAGCCACTCCTTATGAAAAGCAGTTGATTTTTTTTGACCGAGTCCTGGTGGTGAGAAATTTCGACCTGCGACCATATGGGATATTTGAGGGTCCCATTTTCACATGAGTTTTGACCAAAAATAATATTGCCAGATTTATATGCCGAATTGATCTACAGGTTAAGCCATGAACAAAAAGCCACTCCTTATGAAAATCAGTTGATTTTTGACAGAGCTATGGGGGTGATCTAGAGGCCGAGCCATGAATAAAAAGCCATTACTTATGAAAAGCAGTTTATTTTTGACCGAGTTCTGGTGGTGAGAATTTTCGACCTGTGTCTATATGGGATATTTGAGGGTCCCATTTTCACATGAATTTTGAACAAAAATGGTGTTGAAGGATTTAGATGCCGTATTGATCTAGAGGTTAAGCCATGAACAAAAAGACACTCCTTAAGAAAAGCAGTTGATTTTTGTCCGATCTATGGGGGTGATCTAGAGGCCGAGCCATGAACAGAAAGCCACTAATTATAAAAATCTGTTGATTTCAGATCGAGTTCTGGGGTTAGAAATTTCGACCTGTGACTATATGGGAGATTTGAGGGTCCCATTTTCACATGAATTTTGACCAAAAATGGTGTTGAAGGATTTAGATGCCGTATTGATCTAGAGGTTAAGCCATGAACAAAAAGCCACTCCTTAAGAAAAGCAGTTGATTTTTGACCGATCTATGGGGGTGATCTAGAGGCCGAGCCATGAACAAAAAGCCACTACTTATGAAAAGCAGTTGATTTTTGACCGAGTTCTGGGGGTGAGGAATTTCGACCTGTGACTATATGGGATATTTGAGCGTCCCATTTTCACATGAATTTTGACCAAAAATGGTGTTGAAGGATTTAGATGCCGTATTGATCTAGAGGTTAAGCCATGAACAAAAAGCCACTCCTTAAGAAAAGCAGTTGATTTTTGACCGATCTATGGGGGTGATCTAGAGGCCGAGCCATGAACAAAAAGCCACTACTTATGAAAAGCAGTTGATTTTTGACCGAGTTCTGGGGGTGAGGAATTTCGACCTGTGACTATATGGGATATTTGAGGGTCCCATTTTCACATGAATTTTGACAAAATTTTGACCAAAATGGTGTTGCAGGATTTAGATGCCGAATTGGTCTATTGGCCGAACCATGGACAAAAAGCCACTCCTTATGAAAAGCAGTTGACTTTTGCCCGAGTTCTGGGGGTGATCCAGAGCCCGCCCATGAACAAAAAGCCTCTCCTTATGGGGTGAGAAATTTCAACCTGTGTCTATATGGGATATTTGTGGATCCAATTTTCACATGAATATTGACCAAGAATAATATTGCCAGATTTAGATGCCGAATTGATCTATTGGCCGAACCATGGACAAAAAGCCACTCCTTATGAAAAGCAGTTGATTTTTGCCCGAGTTCTGGGGGTGATCCAGAGCCCGGCCCATGAACAAAAAAGCCACTCCTTATGGGGTGAGAAATTTCGACCTGTGACTATATGGGATATTTGAGGGTCCCATTTTCACATGAATTTTGACCAAAAATAATATTGCCAGATTTAGAGGCCGAATTGATCTATAGGCCAAGCCATGAACAAAAAGCCGCTCCTTAAGAAAAGGAGTTGATTTTTGACCGAGTTCTGGTGGTGAGAATATTCGACCTGTGACTATATGGGATATTTGAGGTCCCATTTTCACATGAGTTTAAGAAAAGCGGTTGATTTTTGACCGAGTTCTGGTGGTGAGAAATTACGACTTGTGTCTATATGGGATATTTGAGGATACCATTTTCACATGAATTTTGACCAAAAATTATATTGCCAGATTTAGAGGCCGAATTGATCTACAGGTTAAGCCATGAACAAAAAGCCACTCCTTAAGAAAAGCGGTTGATTTTTGACCGAGTTATGGGGGTGATCTCGAGGCCGAGAATATGGTGAGAATATTCGACCTGTGACTATATGGGATATTTGAGGGTCCCATTTTCACATGAATTTTGACCAAAAATGGTGTTGCAGGATTTAGATGCCGAATTGGTCTATTGGCCGAACCATGGACAAAAAGCCACTCCTTATGAAAAGCAGTTGACTTTTGCCCGAGTTCTGGGGTGATCCAGAGCCCGGCCCATGAACAAAAAGCCACTCCTTATGGGGTGAGAAATTTCGACCTGTGACTATATGGGATATTTGAGGGTCCCATTTTCACATGAATTTTGACTTAAAAGATGTTGCCAGATTTAGATGCCGAATTGATCTAGAGGCCGAATGGGAGATTTGAGGGTCCCATTTTCACATGAATTTTGACCATAAATAATTTTGCCAGGTTTAGATGCCGAATTGATCTATAGGTTAAGCCATGAACCAAAAGCCAGTCCATAAGAAAAGCAGTTGATTTTTGACCGAGCTATGGGGGTGATCTAGGGGCCGAGCCATGAACAAAAAGCCGCTCCTTAAGAAAAGCAGTTGATTTTTGATCGAGCTATGGGGGTGATCTAGAGGCCGAGCCATGAACAAATAGCCACCTTATGAAAAGGAGTTGATTTTTGGGAGTTCTGATGGTGAGAAATTTCGACCTGTGTCTATATGGGATATTTGAGGATCCCATTTTCACATGAATTTTGACCAAGAATAATATTGCCAGATTTAGATGCCGAATTGATCTATTGGCCGAAGCATGGATAAAAAGCCACACATTATGAAAATCAGTTGATTTTTGACCGAGCTATGGGGGTGATCTAGAGGCCGAGCCATGAATAAAAGCCATTACTTATGAAAAGCAGTTTATTTTTGACCGAGTTCTGGTGGTGAGAATTTTCGACCTGTGTCTATATGGGATATTTGAGGGTCCCATTTTTACATGAATTTTGACCAAAAATAATATTGCCAGATTTATAGGCCGAATTGATCTACAGGTTAAGCCATGAACAAAAAGCCACTCCTTAAGAAAAGCAGTTGATTTTTGACCGAGTTCTGGTGGTGACCCGCGACCATTGCCCTTGTTTAGCTTATGCCAATTGATCTACAGGTTAGCCATGAACAAAAGCCACTCCTTATGAAAAACAGTTTTTTGACAGAGGTATGTGTGTGATCTAGAGGCCGAGCCATGAATAAAAAGCCGTTACTTATGAAAAGAGTTATTTTTGACCGAGTTCTGGTGGTGAGAATTTTCGACCTGTGTCTATATGGGATATTTGAGGGTCCCATTTTCACATGAATTTTGACCAAGAATAGTTGGATTGCGTTTAGATGCCTTGATCTATTGGCCGAAGCATGAAAGCCATTATGAAAATCAGTTGTTTTGCCTGTGTGAGGATTTGTGCGTTGTGGGTGCCATGACAGCACTCCTTAGAAGCGGTTGATTTTTGAGCTAGAGGCCGAGCCATGAACAAAAAGCCACTCTTAAGAAAAGGAGTTGATTTTTGACCGAGTTCTGGTGGTGAGAATTTTCGACCTGTGACTATATGGGAATTTGAGGGTCCCATTTTTACATGAATTTTGACCAAAAATAATGCCAGGAGAGAGTTATCTAAGGTTAAGCCATGAAAAAAGCCACCTTAAGAAAAGCAGTTGATTTTTGACCGAGCTATGGGGGTGATCTAGGGGCCGAGCCATGAACAAAAGCCGCTCCTTAAGAAAGCAGTTGTTTTGATGGTTGGGTGATCTAGAGGCCGAGCCATGAACAAAGCCACTCCTTATGAGGTTGATTGTTGATGGTGAGAAATTTCGACCTGTGTCTATATGGGATATTTGAGGGTCCCATTTTCACATGAATTTTGACCAAAAATAATATTGCGAGATTTAGAGGCCGAATTGATCTATTGGCCGAAGCATGGATAAAAAGCCACACATTATGAAAATCAGTTGATTTTTGACCGAGCTATGGGGGTGATCTAGAGGCCGAGCCATGAATAAAAAGCCATTACTTATGAAAAGCAGTTTATTTTTGACCGAGTTCTGGTGGTGAGAATTTTCGACCTGTGTCTATATGGGATATTTGAGGGTCCCATTTTTACATGAATTTTGACCAAAAATAATATTGCCAGATTTATAGGCCGAATTGATCTACAGGTTAAGCCATGAACAAAAAGCCACTCCTTATGAAAAGCAGTTAATTTTTGACCGAGTCCTGGTGGTGAGAAATTTCGACCTGCGACCATATGTGATATTTGAGGGTCCCATTTTCACATGAGTTTTGACCAAAAATAATATTGCCAGACTTATATGCCGAATTGATCTACAGGTTAAGCCATGAACAAAAAGCCACTCCTTATGAAAAACAGTTATTTTTGACAGAGGTATGTGTGTAATCTAGAGGCCGAGCCATGAATAAAAGCCGTTACTTATGAAAAGCAGTTTATTTTTGACCGAGTTCTGGTGGTGAGAATTTTCGACCTGTGTCTATATGGGATATTTGAGGGTCCCATTTTCACATGAATTTTGAACAAAAATGGTGTTGAAGGATTTAGATGCCGTATTGATCTAGAGGTTAAGCCATGAACAAAAAGACACTCCTTAAGAAAAGCAGTTGATTTTTGTCCGATCTATGGGGGTGATCTAGAGGCCGAGCCATGAACAGAAAGCCACTAATTATAAAAATCTGTTGATTTCAGATCGAGTTCTGGGGGTTAGAAATTTCGACCTGTGACTATATGGGAGATTTGAGGGTCCCATTTTCACATGAATTTTGACCAAAAATGGTGTTGAAGGATTTAGATGCAGTATTGATCTAGAGGTTAAGCCATGAACAAAAAGCCACTCCTTAAGAAAAGCAGTTGATTTTTGACCGATCTATGGGGGTGATCTAGAGGCCGAGCCATGAACAAAAAGCCACTACTTATGAAAAGCAGTTGATTTTTGACCGAGTTCTGGGGGTGAGGAATTTCGACCTGTGACTATATGGGATATTTGAGCGTCCCATTTTCACATGAATTTTGACCAAAAATGGTGTTGAAGGATTTAGATGCCGTATTGATCTAGAGGTTAAGCCATGAACAAAAAGCCACTCCTTAAGAAAAGCAGTTGATTTTTGACCGAGTTCTGGTGGTGAGAATTTTCGACCTGTGTCTATATGGGATATTTGAGGATCCCATTTTCACATGAATTTTGACCAAGAATAATATTGCCAGATTTAGATGCCGAATTGATCTATTGGCCGAAGCATGGATAAAAAGCCACACATTATGAAAATCAGTTGATTTTTGACCGAGCTATGGGGGTGATCTAGAGGCCGAGCCATGAATAAAAAGCCATTACTTATGAAAAGCAGTTTATTTTTGACCGAGTTCTGGTGGTGAGAATTTTCGACCTGTGTCTATATGGGATATTTGAGGATCCCATTTTCACATGAATTTTGACCAAAAATAATATTGCCAGATTTATAGGCCGAATTGATCTTCAGGTTAAGCCATGAACAAAAAGCCTCTCCTTATGGGGTGAGAAATTTCAACCTGTGTCTATATGGGATATTTGTGGATCCAATTTTCACATGAATATTGACCAAGAATAATATTGCCAGATTTAGATGCCGAATTGATCTATTGGCCGAACCATGGACAAAAAGCCACTCCTTATGAAAAGCAGTTGATTTTTGCCCGAGTTCTGGGGGTGATCCAGAGCCCGGCCCATAAACAAAAAGCCACTCCTTATGGGGTGAGAAATTTCGACCTGTGACTATATGGGATATTTGAGGGTCCCATTTTCACATGAATTTTGACCAAAAATAATATTGCCAGATTTAGAGGCCGAATTGATCTATAGGCCAAGCCATGAACAAAAAGCCGCTCCTTAAGAAAAGGAGTTGATTTTTGACCGAGTTCTGGTGGTGAGAATATTCGACCTGTGACTATATGGGATATTTGAGGGTCCCATTTTCACATGAATTTAAGAAAAGCGGTTGATTTTTGACCGAGTTCTGGTGGTGAGAAATTACGACTTGTGTCTATATGGGATATTTGAGGATACCATTTTCGCATGAATTTTGACCAAAAATTATATTGCCAGATTTAGAGGCCGAATTGATCTACAGGTTAAGCCATGAACAAAAAGCCACTCCTTAAGAAAAGCGGTTGATTTTTGACCGAGTTATGGGGGTGATCTCGAGGCCGAGAATATGGTGAGAATATTCGACCTGTGACTATATGGGATATTTGAGGGTCCCATTTTCACATGAATTTTGACCAAAAATGGTGTTGCAGGATTTAGATGCCGAATTGGTCTATTGGCCGAACCATGGACAAAAAGCCACTCCTTATGAAAAGCAGTTGACTTTTGCCCGAGTTCTGGGGGTGATCCAGAGCCCGGCCCATGAACAAAAAGCCACTCCTTATGGGGTGAGAAATTTCGACCTGTGACTATATGGGATATTTGAGGGTCCCATTTTCACATGAATTTTGACTTAAAAAGATGTTGCCAGATTTAGATGCCGAATTGATCTAGAGGCCGAATGGGAGATTTGAGGGTCCCATTTTCACATGAATTTTGACCATAAATAATATTGCCAGGTTTAGATGCCGAATTGATCTATAGGTTAAGCCATGAACCAAAAGCCAGTCCATAAGAAAAGCAGTTGATTTTTGACCGAGCTATGGGGGTGATCTAGGGGCCGAGCCATGAACAAAAAGCCGCTCCTTAAGAAAAGCAGTTGATTTTTGATCGAGCTATGGGGGTGATCTAGAGGCCGAGCCATGAACAAATAGCCACACCTTATGAAAAGGAGTTGATTTTTGAGCGAGTTCTGATGGTGAGAAATTTCGACCTGTGTCTATATGGGATATTTGAGGATCCCATTTTCACATGAATTTTGACCAAGAATAATATTGCCAGATTTAGATGCCGAATTGATCTATTGGCCGAAGCATGGATAAAAAGCCACACATTATGAAAATCAGTTGATTTTTGACCGAGCTATGGGGGTGATCTAGAGGCCGAGCCATGAATAAAAAGCCATTACTTATGAAAAGCAGTTTATTTTTGACCGAGTTCTGGTGGTGAGAATTTTCGACCTGTGTCTATATGGGATATTTGAGGGTCCCATTTTTACATGAATTTTGACCAAAAATAATATTGCCAGATTTATAGGCCGAATTGATCTACAGGTTAAGCCATGAACAAAAAAGCCACTCCTTATGAAAAGCAGTTAATTTTTGACCGAGTCCTGGTGGTGAGAAATTTCGACCTGCGACCATATGTGATATTTGAGGGTCCCATTTTCACATGAGTTTTGACCAAAAATAATATTGCCAGACTTATATGCCGAATTGATCTACAGGTTAAGCCATGAACAAAAAGCCACTCCTTATGAAAAACAGTTATTTTTGACAGAGGTATGTGTGTAATCTAGAGGCCGAGCCATGAATAAAAAGCCGTTACTTATGAAAAGCAGTTTATTTTTGACCGAGTTCTGGTGGTGAGAATTTTCGACCTGTGTCTATATGGGATATTTGAGGGTCCCATTTTCACATGAATTTTGAACAAAAATGGTGTTGAAGGATTTAGATGCCGTATTGATCTAGAGGTTAAGCCATGAACAAAAAAGACACTCCTTAAGAAAAGCAGTTGATTTTTGTCCGATCTATGGGGGGTGATCTAGAGGCCGAGCCATGAACAGAAAGCCACTAATTATAAAATCTGTTGATTTCAGATCGAGTTCTGGGGTTAGAAATTTCGACCTGTGACTATATGGGAGATTTGAGGGTCCCATTTTCACATGAATTTTGACCAAAAATGGTGTTGAAGGATTTAGATGCAGTATTGATCTAGAGGTTAAGCCATGAACAAAAAGCCACTCCTTAAGAAAAGCAGTTGATTTTTGACCGATCTATGGGGGTGATCTAGAGGCCGAGCCATGAACAAAAAGCCACTACTTATGAAAAGCAGTTGATTTTTGACCGAGTTCTGGGGGTGAGGAATTTCGACCTGTGACTATATGGGATATTTGAGCGTCCCATTTTCACATGAATTTTGACCAAAAATGGTGTTGAAGGATTTAGATGCCGTATTGATCTAGAGGTTAAGCCATGAACAAAAAGCCACTCCTTAAGAAAAGCAGTTGATTTTTGACCGAGTTCTGGTGGTGAGAAATTTCGACCTGTGTCTATATGGGATATTTGAGGATCCCATTTTCACATGAATTTTGACCATAAATAATATTGCCAGGTTTAGATGCCGAATTGATCTATTGGCCGAAGCATGGATAAAAAGCCACACATTATGAAAATCAGTTGATTTTGCGAGCTATGGGGGGATCTAGAGGCCGAGCCATGAATAAAAAGCCGTTACTTATGAAAAGCAGTTTATTTTTGACCGAGTTCTGGTGGTGAGAATTTTCGACCTGTGTCTATATGGGATATTTGAGGGTCCCATTTTTACATGAATTTTGACCAAAAATAATATTGCCAGATTTATAGGCCGAATTGATCTACAGGTTAAGCCATGAACAAAAAGCCACTCCTTATGAAAAGCAGTTAATTTTTGACCGAGTCCTGGTGGTGAGAAATTTCGACCTGCGACCATATGTGATATTTGAGGGTCCCATTTTCACATGAGTTTTGACCAAAAATAATATTGCCAGACTTATATGCCGAATTGATCTACAGGTTAAGCCATGAACAAAAAGCCACTCCTTATGAAAAACAGTTATTTTTGACAGAGGTATGTGTGTAATCTAGAGGCCGAGCCATGAATAAAAAGCCGTTACTTATGAAAAGCAGTTTATTTTTGACCGAGTTCTGGTGGTGAGAATTTTCGACCTGTGTCTATATGGGATATTTGAGGGTCCCATTTTCACATGAATTTTGAACAAAAATGGTGTTGAAGGATTTAGATGCCGTATTGATCTAGAGGTTAAGCCATGAACAAAAAGACACTCCTTAAGAAAAGCAGTTGATTTTTGTCCGATCTATGGGGGTGATCTAGAGGCCGAGCCATGAACAGAAAGCCACTAATTATAAAAAATCTGTTGATTTCAGATCGAGTTCTGGGGGTTAGAAATTTCGACCTGTGACTATATGGGAGATTTGAGGGTCCCATTTTCACATGAATTTTGACCAAAAAATAGTGTTGAAGGATTTAGATGCAGTATTGATCTAGAGGTTAAGCCATGAACAAAAAGCCACTCCTTAAGAAAAGCAGTTGATTTTTGACCGATCTATGGGGGTGATCTAGAGGCCGAGCCATGAACAAAAAGCCACTACTTATGAAAAGCAGTTGATTTTTGACCGAGTTCTGGGGGTGAGGAATTTCGACCTGTGACTATATGGGATATTTGAGCGTCCCATTTTCACATGAATTTTGACCAAAAATGGTGTTGAAGGATTTAGATGCCGTATTGATCTAGAGGTTAAGCCATGAACAAAAAGACACTCCTTAAGAAAAGCAGTTGATTTTTGTCCGATCTATGGGGGTGATCTAGAGGCCGAGCCATGAACAGAAAGCCACTAATTATAAAAAATCTGTTGATTTCAGATCGAGTTCTGGGGGTTAGAAATTTCGACCTGTGACTATATGGGAGATTTGAGGGTCCCATTTTCACATGAATTTTGACCAAAAATAGTGTTGAAGGATTTAGATGCAGTATTGATCTAGAGGTTAAGCCATGAACAAAAAGCCACTCCTTAAGAAAAGCAGTTGATTTTTGACCGATCTATGGGGGTGATCTAGAGGCCGAGCCATGAACAAAAAGCCACTACTTATGAAAAGCAGCTGATTTTTGACCGAGTTCTGGGGGTGAGGAATTTCGACCTGTGACTATATGGGATATTTGAGCGTCCCATTTTCACATGAATTTTGACCAAAAATGGTGTTGAAGGATTTAGATGCCGCATTGATCTAGAGGTTAAGCCATGAACAAAAAGCCACACCTTAAGAAAAGCAGTTGATTTTTGACCGAGTTCTGGTGGTGAGAATTTTCGACCTGTGTATATATGGGATATTTGAGGATCCCATTTTCACATGAATTTCGACCAAGAATAATATTGCCAGATTTAGATGCCGAATTGATCTATTGGCCGAAGCATGGATAAAAAGCCACACATTATGAAAATCAGTTGATTTTTGACCGAGCTATGGGGGTGATCTAGAGGCCGAGCCATGAATAAAAAGCCATTACTTATGAAAAGCAGTTTATTTTTGACCGAGTTCTGGTGGTGAGAATTTTCGACCTGTGTCTATATGGGATATTTGAGGGTCCCATTTTTACATGAATTTTGACCAAAAATAATATTGCCAGATTTATAGGCCGAATTGATCTACAGGTTAAGCCATGAACAAAAAGCCACTCCTTATGAAAAGCAGTTAATTTTTGACCGAGTCCTGGTGGTGAGAAATTTCGACCTGCGACCATATGAGCGTCCCATTTTCACATGAATTTTGACCAAAAATGGTGTTGAAGGATTTAGATGCCGTATTGATCTAGAGGTTAAGCCATGAACAAACAGCCACTCCTTAAGAAAAGCAGTTGATTTTTGACCGATCTATGGGGGTGATCTAGAGGCCGAGCCATGAACAAAAAGCCACTACTTATGAAAAGCAGTTGATTTTTGACCGAGTTCTGGGGGTGAGGAATTTCGACCTGTGACTATATGGGATATTTGAGGGTCCCATTTTCACATGAATTTTGACCAAAATGGTGTTGCAGGATTTAGATGCCGAATTGGTCTATTGGCCGAACCATGGACAAAAAGCCACTCCTTATGAAAAGCAGTTGACTTTTGCCCGAGTTCTGGGGGTGATCCAGAGCCCGGCCCATGAACAAAAAGCCACTCCTTATGGGGTGAGAAATTTCAACCTGTGTCTATATGGGATATTTGTGGATCCAATTTTCACATGAATATTGACCAAGAATAATATTGCCAGATTTAGATGCCGAATTGATCTATTGGCCGAACCATGGACAAAAAGCCACTCCTTATGAAAAGCAGTTGATTTTTGCCCGAGTTCTGGGGGTGATCCAGAGCCCGGCCCATGAACAAAAAGCCACTCCTTATGGGGTGAGAAATTTCGACCTGTGACTATATGGGATATTTGAGGGTCCCATTTTCACATGAATTTTGACCAAAAATAATATTGCCAGATTTATATGCCGAATTGATCTATAGGCCAAGCCATGAACAAAAAGCCGCTCCTTAAGAAAAGGAGTTGATTTTTGACCGAGTTCTGGTGGTGAGAATATTCGACCTGTGACTATATGGGATATTTGAGGGTCCCATTTTCACATGAATTTAAGAAAAGCGGTTGATTTTTGACCGAGTTCTGGTGGTGAGAAATTACGACTTGTGTCTATATGGGATATTTGAGGATACCATTTTCACATGAATTTTGACCAAAAATTATATTGCCAGATTTAGAGGCCGAATTGATCTACAGGTTAAGCCATGAACAAAAAGCCACTCCTTAAGAAAAGCGGTTGATTTTTGACCGAGTTATGGGGGTGATCTCGAGGCCGAGAATATGGTGAGAATATTCGACCTGTGACTATATGGGATATTTGAGGGTCCCATTTTCACATGAATTTTGACCAAAAATGGTGTTGCAGGATTTAGATGCCGAATTGGCCTATTGGCCGAACCATGCACAAAAAGCCACTCCTTATGAAAAGCAGTTGACTTTTGCCCGAGTTCTGGGGGTGATCCAGAGCCCGGCCCATGAACAAAAAGCCACTCCTTATGGGGTGAGAAATTTCGACCTGTGACTATATGGGATATTTGAGGGTCCCATTTTCACATGAATTTTGACTTAAAAAGATGTTGCCAGATTTAGATGCCGAATTGATCTAGAGGCCGAATGGGAGATTTGAGGGTCCCATTTTCACATGAATTTTGACCATAAATAATATTGCCAGGTTTAGATGCCGAATTGATCTATAGGTTAAGCCATGAACAAAAGCCAGTCCATAAGAAAAGCAGTTGATTTTTGACCGAGCTATGGGGGTGATCTAGGGGCCGAGCCATGAACAAAAAGCCGCTCCTTAAGAAAAGCAGTTGATTTTTGATCGAGCTATGGGGGTGATCTAGAGGCCGAGCCATGAACAAATAGCCACTCCTTATGAAAAGGAGTTGATTTTTGAGCGAGTTCTGATGGTGAGAAATTTCGACCTGTGTCTATATGGGATATTTGAGGATCCCATTTTCACATGAATTTTGACCAAGAATAATATTGCCAGATTTAGATGCCGAATTGATCTATTGGCCGAAGCATGGATAAAAAGCCACACAATATGAAAATCAGTTGATTTTTGACCGAGCTATGGGGGTGATCTAGAGGCCGAGCCATGAATAAAAAGCCATTACTTATGAAAAGCAGTTTATTTTTGACCGAGTTCTGGTGGTGAGAACTTTCGACCTGTGTCTATATGGGATATTTGAGGGTCCCATTTTTACATGAATTTTGACCAAAAATAATATTGCCAGATTTATATGCCGAATTGATCTACAGGTTAAGCCATGAACAAAAAGCCACTCCTTATGAAAAGCAGTTGATTTTTGGACCGAGTCCTGGTGGTGAGAAATTTCGACCTGCGACCATATGTGATATTTGAGGGTCCCATTTTCACATGAGTTTTGACCAAAAATAATATTGCCAGACTCATATGCCGAATTGATCTACAGGTTAAGCCATGAACAAAAAGCCACTCCTTATGAAAAACAGTTATTTTTGACAGAGGTATGTGTGTAATCTAGAGGCCGAGCCATGAATAAAAAGCCGTTACTTATGAAAAGCAGTTTATTTTTGACCGAGTTCTGGTGGTGAGAATTTTCGACCTGTGTCTATATGGGATATTTGAGGGTCCCATTTTCACATGAATTTTGAACAAAAATGGTGTTGAAGGATTTAGATGCCGTATTGATCTAGAGGTTAAGCCATGAACAAAAAGACACTCCTTAAGAAAAGCAGTTGATTTTTGTCCGATCTATGGGGGTGATCTAGAGGCCGAGCCATGAACAGAAAGCCACTAATTATAAAAATCTGTTGATTTCAGATCGAGTTCTGGGGGTTAGAAATTTCGACCTGTGACTATATGGGAGATTTGAGGGTCCCATTTTCACATGAATTTTGACCAAAAATGGTGTTGAAGGATTTAGATGCAGTATTGATCTAGAGGTTAAGCCATGAACAAAAAGCCACTCCTTAAGAAAAGCAGTTGATTTTTGACCGATCTATGGGGGTGATCTAGAGGCCGAGCCATGAACAAAAAGCCACTACTTATGAAAAGCAGTTGATTTTTGACCGAGTTCTGGGGGTGAGGAATTTCGACCTGTGACTATATGGGATATTTGAGCGTCCCATTTTCACATGAATTTTGACCAAAAATGGTGTTGAAGGATTTAGATGCCGTATTGATCTAGAGGTTAAGCCATGAACAAAAAGCCACTCCTTAAGAAAAGCAGTTGATTTTTGACCGATCTATGGGGGTGATCTAGAGGCCGAGCCATGAACAAAAAGCCACTACTTATGAAAAGCAGTTGATTTTTGACCGAGTTCTGGGGGTGAGGAATTTCGACCTGTGACTATATGGGATATTTGAGGGTCCCATTTTCACATGAATTTTGACCAAAATGGTGTTGCAGGATTTAGATGCCGAATTGGTCTATTGGCCGAACCATGGACAAAAAGCCACTCCTTATGAAAAGCAGTTGACTTTTGCCCGAGTTCTGGGGGTGATCCAGAGCCCGGCCCATGAACAAAAAGCCACTCCTTATGGGGTGAGAAATTTCAACCTGTGTCTATATGGGATATTTGTGGATCCAATTTTCACATGAATATTGACCAAGAATAATATTGCCAGATTTAGATGCCGAATTGATCTATTGGCCGAACCATGGACAAAAAGCCACTCCTTATGAAAAGCAGTTGATTTTTGCCCGAGTTCTGGGGGTGATCCAGAGCCCGGCCCATGAACAAAAAGCCACTCCTTATGGGGTGAGAAATTTCGACCTGTGACTATATGGGATATTTGAGGGTCCCATTTTCACATGAATTTTGACCAAAAATAATATTGCCAGATTTAGAGGCCGAATTGATCTATAGGCCAAGCCATGAACAAAAAGCCGCTCCTTAAGAAAAGGAGTTGATTTTTGACCGAGTTCTGGTGGTGAGAATATTCGACCTGTGACTATATGGGATATTTGAGGGTCCCATTTTCACATGAATTTAAGAAAAGCGGTTGATTTTTGACCGAGTTCTGGTGGTGAGAAATTACGACTTGTGTCTATATGGGATATTTGAGGATACCATTTTCACATGAATTTTGACCAAAAATTATATTGCCAGATTTAGAGGCCGAATTGATCTACAGGTTAAGCCATGAACAAAAAGCCACTCCTTAAGAAAAGCGGTTGATTTTTGACCGAGTTATGGGGGTGATCTCGAGGCCGAGAATATGGTGAGAATATTCGACCTGTGACTATATGGGATATTTGAGGGTCCCATTTTCACATGAATTTTGACCAAAAATGGTGTTGCAGGATTTAGATGCCGAATTGGTCTATTGGCCGAACCATGGACAAAAAGCCACTCCTTATGAAAAGCAGTTGACTTTTGCCCGAGTTCTGGGGGTGATCCAGAGCCCGGCCCATGAACAAAAAGCCACTCCTTATGGGGTGAGAAATTTCGACCTGTGACTATATGGGATATTTGAGGGTCCCATTTTCACATGAATTTTGACTTAAAAAGATGTTGCCAGATTTAGATGCCGAATTGATCTAGAGGCCGAATGGGAGATTTGAGGGTCCCATTTTCACATGAATTTTGACCATAAATAATATTGCCAGGTTTAGATGCCGAATTGATCTATAGGTTAAGCCATGAACCAAAAGCCAGTCCATAAGAAAAGCAGTTGATTTTTGACCGAGCTATGGGGGTGATCTAGGGGCCGAGCCATGAACAAAAAGCCGCTCCTTAAGAAAAGCAGTTGATTTTTGATCGAGCTATGGGGGTGATCTAGAGGCCGAGCCATGAACAAATAGCCACTCCTTATGAAAAGGAGTTGATTTTTGAGCGAGTTCTGATGGTGAGAAATTTCGACCTGTGTCTATATGGGATATTTGAGGATCCCATTTTCACATGAATTTTGACCAAGAATAATATTGCCAGATTTAGATGCCGAATTGATCTATTGGCCGAAGCATGGATAAAAAGCCACACATTATGAAAATCAGTTGATTTTTGACCGAGCTATGGGGGTGATCTAGAGGCCGAGCCATGAATAAAAAGCCACTACTTATGAAAAGCAGTTTATTTTTGACCGAGTTCTGGTGGTGAGAATTTTCGACCTGTGTCTATATGGGATATTTGAGGGTCCCATTTTTACATGAATTTTGACCAAAAATAATATTGCCAGATTTATATGCCGAATTGATCTACAGGTTAAGCCATGAACAAAAAGCCACTCCTTATGAAAAGCAGTTAATTTTTGACCGAGTCCTGGTGGTGAGAAATTTCGACCTGCGACCATATGTGATATTTGAGGGTCCCATTTTCACATGAGTTTTGACCAAAAATAATATTGCCAGACTTATATGCCGAATTGATCTACAGGTTAAGCCATGAACAAAAAGCCACTCCTTATGAAAAACAGTTATTTTTGACAGAGGTATGTGTGTAATCTAGAGGCCGAGCCATGAATAAAAAGCCTATACTTATGAAAAGCAGTTTATTTTTGACCGAGTTCTGGTGGTGAGAATTTTCGACCTGTGTCTATATGGGATATTTGAGGGTCCCATTTTCACATGAATTTTGACCAAAAATAATATTGCCAGATTTAGATGCCGAATTGATCTATAGGTTAAGCCATGAACAAAAAGCCACTCCTTAAGAAAAGGAGTTGATTTTTGACCGAGTTCTGGTGGTGAGAATATTCGACCTGTGACTATATGGGATATTTGAGGGTCCCATTTTCACATGAATTTAAGAAAAGCGGTTGATTTTTGACCGAGTTCTGGTGGTGAGAAATTACGACTTGTGTCTATATGGGATATTTGAGGATACCATTTTCACATGAATTTTGACCAAAAATTATATTGCCAGATTTAGAGGCCGAATTGATCTACAGGTTAAGCCATGAACAAAAAGCCACTCCTTAAGAAAAGCGGTTGATTTTTGACCGAGTTATGGGGGTGATCTCGAGGCCGAGAATATGGTGAGAATATTCGACCTGTGACTATATGGGATATTTGAGGGTCCCATTTTCACATGAATTTTGACCAAAAATGGTGTTGCAGGATTTAGATGCCGAATTGGTCTATTGGCCGAACCATGGACAAAAAGCCACTCCTTATGAAAAGCAGTTGACTTTTGCCCGAGTTCTGGGGGTGATCCAGAGCCCGGCCCATGAACAAAAAGCCACTCCTTATGGGGTGAGAAATTTCGACCTGTGACTATATGGGATATTTGAGGGTCCCATTTTCACATGAATTTTGACTTAAAAAGATGTTGCCAGATTTAGATGCCGAATTGATCTAGAGGCCGAATGGGAGATTTGAGGGTCCCATTTTCACATGAATTTTGACCATAAATAATATTGCCAGGTTTAGATGCCGAATTGATCTATAGGTTAAGCCATGAACCAAAAGCCAGTCCATAAGAAAAGCAGTTGATTTTTGACCGAGCTATGGGGGTGATCTAGGGGCCGAGCCATGAACAAAAAGCCGCTCCTTAAGAAAAGCAGTTGATTTTTGATCGAGCTATGGGGGGTGATCTAGAGGCCGAGCCATGAACAAATAGCCACTCCTTATGAAAAGGAGTTGATTTTTGAGCGAGTTCTGATGGTGAGAAATTTCGACCTGTGTCTATATGGGATATTTGAGGATCCCATTTTCACATGAATTTTGACCAAGAATAATATTGCCAGATTTAGATGCCGAATTGATCTATTGGCCGAAGCATGGATAAAAAGCCACACATTATGAAAATCAGTTGATTTTTGACCGAGCTATGGGGGTGATCTAGAGGCCGAGCCATGAATAAAAAGCCATTACTTATGAAAAGCAGTTTATTTTTGACCGAGTTCTGGTGGTGAGAATTTTCGACCTGTGTCTATATGGGATATTTGAGGGTCCCATTTTTACATGAATTTTGACCAAAAATAATATTGCCAGATTTATATGCCGAATTGATCTACAGGTTAAGCCATGAACAAAAAGCCACTCCTTAAAAAAAACAATTAATTTTGAAAAGAGTCCGGGGGGGGAAAAATTTCGACCTGCGACCATATGTGATATTTGAGGGTCCCATTTTCACATGAGTTTTGACCAAAAATAATATTGCCAGACTTATATGCCGAATTGATCTACAGGTTAAGCCATGAACAAAAAGCCACTCCTTATGAAAAACAGTTATTTTTGACAGAGGTATGTGTGTAATCTAGAGGCCGAGCCATGAATAAAAAGCCTATACTTATGAAAAGCAGTTTATTTTTGACCGAGTTCTGGTGGTGAGAATTTTCGACCTGTGTCTATATGGGATATTTGAGGGTCCCATTTTCACATGAATTTTGAACAAAAATGGTGTTGAAGGATTTAGATGCCGTATTGATCTAGAGGTTAAGCCATGAACAAAAAGACACTCCTTAAGAAAAGCAGTTGATTTTTGTCCGATCTATGGGGGTGATCTAGAGGCCGAGCCATGAACAGAAAGCCACTAATTATAAAAATCTGTTGATTTCAGATCGAGTTCTGGGGGTTAGAAATTTCGACCTGTGACTATATGGGAGATTTGAGGGTCCCATTTTCACATGAATTTTGACCAAAAATGGTGTTGAAGGATTTAGATGCAGTATTGATCTAGAGGTTAAGCCATGAACAAAAAGCCACTCCTTAAGAAAAGCAGTTGATTTTTGACCGATCTATGGGGGTGATCTAGAGGCCGAGCCATGAACAAAAAGCCACTACTTATGAAAAGCAGTTGATTTTTGACCGAGTTCTGGGGGTGAGGAATTTCGACCTGTGACTATATGGGATATTTGAGCGTCCCATTTTCACATGAATTTTGACCAAAAATGGTGTTGAAGGATTTAGATGCCGTATTGATCTAGAGGTTAAGCCATGAACAAAAAGCCACTCCTTAAGAAAAGCAGTTGATTTTTGACCGATCTATGGGGGTGATCTAGAGGCCGAGCCATGAACAAAAAGCCACTACTTATGAAAAGCAGTTGATTTTTGACCGAGTTCTGGGGGTGAGGAATTTCGACCTGTGACTATATGGGATATTTGAGGGTCCCATTTTCACATGAATTTTGACCAAAATGGTGTTGCAGGATTTAGATGCCGAATTGGTCTATTGGCCGAACCATGGACAAAAAGCCACTCCTTATGAAAAGCAGTTGACTTTTGCCCGAGTTCTGGGGGTGATCCAGAGCCCGGCCCATGTGTCTATATGGGATATTTGTGGATCCAATTTTCACATGAATATTGACCAAGAATAATAATACCAGATTTAGATGCCGAATTGGTCTATTGGCCGAACCATGGACAAAAAGCCACTCCTTATGAAAAGCAGTTGACTTTTGCCCGAGTTCTGGGGGTGATCCAGAGCCCGGCCCATGAACAAAAAGCCACTCCTTATGGGGTGAGAAATTTCGACCTGTGACTATATGGGATATTTGAGGGTCCCATTTTCACATGAATTTTGACCAAAAATAATATTGCCAGATTTAGAGGCCGAATTGATCTATAGGCCAAGCCATGAACAAAAAGCCGCTCCTTAAGAAAAGGAGTTGATTTTTGACCGAGTTCTGGTGGTGAGAATATTCGACCTGTGACTATATGGGATATTTGAGGGTCCCATTTTCACATGAATTTAAGAAAAGCGGTTGATTTTTGACCGAGTTCTGGTGGTGAGAAATTACGACTTGTGTCTATATGGGATATTTGAGGATACCATTTTCACATGAATTTTGACCAAAAATTATATTGCCAGATTTAGAGGCCGAATTGATCTACAGGTTAAGCCATGAACAAAAAGCCACTCCTTAAGAAAAGCGGTTGATTTTTGACCGAGTTATGGGGGGTGATCTCGAGGCCGAGAATATGGTGAGAACATTCGACCTGTGACTATATGGGATATTTGAGGGTCCCATTTTCACATGAATTTTGACCAAAAATGGTGTTGCAGGATTTAGATGCCGAATTGGTCTATTGGCCGAACCATGGACAAAAAGCCACTCCTTATGAAAAGCAGTTGACTTTTGCCCGAGTTCTGGGGGTGATCCAGAGCCCGGCCCATGAACAAAAAGCCACTCCTTATGGGGTGAGAAATTTCGACCTGTGACTATATGGGATATTTGAGGGTCCCATTTTCACATGAATTTTGACTTAAAAAGATGTTGCCAGATTTAGATGCCGAATTGATCTAGAGGCCGAATGGGAGATTTGAGGGTCCCATTTTCACATGAATTTTGACCATAAATAATTTTGCCAGGTTTAGATGCCGAATTGATCTATAGGTTAAGCCATGAACCAAAAGCCAGTCCATAAGAAAAGCAGTTGATTTTTGACCGAGCTATGGGGGTGATCTAGGGGCCGAGCCATGAACAAAAAGCCGCTCCTTAAGAAAAGCAGTTGATTTTTGATCGAGCTATGGGGGGTGATCTAGAGGCCGAGCCATGAACAAATAGCCACTCCTTATGAAAAGGAGTTGATTTTTGAGCGAGTTCTGATGGTGAGAAATTTCGACCTGTGTCTATATGGGATATTTGAGGATCCCATTTTCACATGAATTTTGACCAAGAATAATATTGCCAGATTTAGATGCCGAATTGATCTATTGGCCGAAGCATGGATAAAAAGCCACACATTATGAAAATCAGTTGATTTTTGACCGAGCTATGGGGGTGATCTAGAGGCCGAGCCATGAATAAAAAGCCATTACTTATGAAAAGCAGTTTATTTTTGACCGAGTTCTGGTGGTGAGAATTTTCGACCTGTGTCTATATGGGATATTTGAGGGTCCCATTTTTACATGAATTTTGACCAAAAATAATATTGCCAGATTTATATGCCGAATTGATCTACAGGTTAAGCCATGAACAAAAAGCCACTCCTTATGAAAAGCAGTTAATTTTTGACCGAGTCCTGGTGGTGAGAAATTTCGACCTGCGACCATATGTGATATTTGAGGGTCCCATTTTCACATGAGTTTTGACCAAAAATAATATTGCCAGACTTATATGCCGAATTGATCTACAGGTTAAGCCATGAACAAAAAGCCACTCCTTATGAAAAACAGTTATTTTTGACAGAGGTATGTGTGTAATCTAGAGGCCGAGCCATGAATAAAAAGCCTTTACTTATGAAAAGCAGTTTATTTTTGACCGAGTTCTGGTGGTGAGAATTTTCGACCTGTGTCTATATGGGATATTTGAGGGTCCCATTTTCACATGAATTTTGAACAAAAATGGTGTTGAAGGATTTAGATGCCGTATTGATCTAGAGGTTAAGCCATGAACAAAAAAGACACTCCTTAAGAAAAGCAGTTGATTTTTGTCCGATCTATGGGGGTGATCTAGAGGCCGAGCCATGAACAGAAAGCCACTAATTATAAAAATCTGTTGATTTCAGATCGAGTTCTGGGGGTTAGAAATTTCGACCTGTGACTATATGGGAGATTTGAGGGTCCCATTTTCACATGAATTTTGACCAAAAATGGTGTTGAAGGATTTAGATGCAGTATTGATCTAGAGGTTAAGCCATGAACAAAAAGCCACTCCTTAAGAAAAGCAGTTGATTTTTGACCGATCTATGGGGGGTGATCTAGAGGCCGAGCCATGAACAAAAAGCCACTACTTATGAAAAGCAGTTGATTTTTGACCGAGTTCTGGGGGTGAGGAATTTCGACCTGTGACTATATGGGATATTTGAGCGTCCCATTTTCACATGAATTTTGACCAAAAATGGTGTTGAAGGATTTAGATGCCGTATTGATCTAGAGGTTAAGCCATGAACAAAAAGCCACTCCTTAAGAAAAGCAGTTGATTTTTGACCGATCTATGGGGGTGATCTAGAGGCCGAGCCATGAACAAAAAGCCACTACTTATGAAAAGCAGTTGATTTTTGACCGAGTTCTGGGGGTGAGGAATTTCGACCTGTGACTATATGGGATATTTGAGGGTCCCATTTTCACATGAATTTTGACCAAAATGGTGTTGCAGGATTTAGATGCCGAATTGGTCTATTGGCCGAACCATGGACAAAAAGCCACTCCTTATGAAAAGCAGTTGACTTTTGCCCGAGTTCTGGGGGTGATCCAGAGCCCGGCCCATGAACAAAAAGCCACTCCTTATGGGGTGAGAAATTTCAACCTGTGTCTATATGGGATATTTGTGGATCCAATTTTCACATGAATATTGACCAAGAATAATATTGCCAGATTTAGATGCCGAATTGATCTATTGGCCGAACCATGGACAAAAAGCCACTCCTTATGAAAAGCAGTTGATTTTTGCCCGAGTTCTGGGGGTGATCCAGAGCCCGGCCCATGAACAAAAAGCCACTCCTTATGGGGTGAGAAATTTCGACCTGTGACTATATGGGATATTTGAGGGTCCCATTTTCACATGAATTTTGACCAAAAATAATATTGCCAGATTTAGAGGCCGAATTGATCTATAGGCCAAGCCATGAACAAAAAGCCGCTCCTTAAGAAAAGGAGTTGATTTTTGACCGAGTTCTGGTGGTGAGAATATTCGACCTGTGACTATATGGGATATTTGAGGGTCCCATTTTCACATGAATTTAAGAAAAGCGGTTGATTTTTGACCGAGTTCTGGTGGTGAGAAATTACGACTTGTGTCTATATGGGATATTTGAGGATACCATTTTCACATGAATTTTGACCAAAAATTATATTGCCAGATTTAGAGGCCGAATTGATCTACAGGTTAAGCCATGAACAAAAAGCCACTCCTTAAGAAAAGCGGTTGATTTTTGACCGAGTTATGGGGGGTGATCTCGAGGCCGAGAATATGGTGAGAATATTCGACCTGTGACTATATGGGATATTTGAGGGTCCCATTTTCACATGAATTTTGACCAAAAATGGTGTTGCAGGATTTAGATGCCGAATTGGTCTATTGGCCGAACCATGGACAAAAAGCCACTCCTTATGAAAAGCAGTTGACTTTTGCCCGAGTTCTGGGGGTGATCCAGAGCCCGGCCCATGAACAAAAAGCCACTCCTTATGGGGTGAGAAATTTCGACCTGTGACTATATGGGATATTTGAGGGTCCCATTTTCACATGAATTTTGACTTAAAAAGATGTTGCCAGATTTAGATGCCGAATTGATCTAGAGGCCGAATGGGAGATTTGAGGGTCCCATTTTCACATGAATTTTGACCATAAATAATATTGCCAGGTTTAGATGCCGAATTGATCTATAGGTTAAGCCATGAACCAAAAGCCAGTCCATAAGAAAAGCAGTTGATTTTTGACCGAGCTATGGGGGTGATCTAGGGGCCGAGCCATGAACAAAAAGCCGCTCCTTAAGAAAAGCAGTTGATTTTTGATCGAGCTATGGGGGTGATCTAGAGGCCGAGCCATGATCAAATAGCCACTCCTTATGAAAAGGAGTTGATTTTTGAGCGAGTTCTGATGGTGAGAAATTTCGACCTGTGTCTATATGGGATATTTGAGGATCCCATTTTCACATGAATTTTGACCAAGAATAATATTGCCAGATTTAGATTCCGAATTGATCTATTGGCCGAAGCATGGATAAAAAGCCACACATTATGAAAATCAGTTGATTTTTGACCGAGCTATGGGGGTGATCTAGAGGCCGAGCCATGAATAAAAAGCCATTACTTATGAAAAGCAGTTTATTTTTGACCGAGTTCTGGTGGTGAGAATTTTCGACCTGTGTCTATATGGGATATTTGAGGGTCCCATTTTTACATGAATTTTGACCAAAAATAATATTGCCAGATTTATATGCCGAATTGATCTACAGGTTAAGCCATGAACAAAAAGCCACTCCTTATGAAAAGCAGTTATTTTTGACAGAGGTATGTGTGTAATCTAGAGGCCGAGCCATGAATAAAAAGCCTATACTTATGAAAAGCAGTTTATTTTTGACCGAGTTCTGGTGGTGAGAATTTTCGATCTGTGTCTATATGGGATATTTGAGGGTCCCATTTTCACATGAATTTTGAACAAAAATGGTGTTGAAGGATTTAGATGCCGTATTGATCTAGAGGTTAAGCCATGAACAAAAAGACACTCCTTAAGAAAAGCAGTTGATTTTTGACCGATCTATGGGGGGTGATCTAGAGGCCGAGCCATGAACAGAAAGCCACTAATTATAAAAATCTGTTGATTTCAGATCGAGTTCTGGGGGTTAGAAATTTCGACCTGTGACTATATGGGAGATTTGAGGGTCCCATTTTCACATGAATTTTGACCAAAAATGGTGTTGAAGGATTTAGATGCAGTATTGATCTAGAGGTTAAGCCATGAACAAAAAGCCACTCCTTAAGAAAAGCAGTTGATTTTTTACCGATCTATGGGGGGTGATCTAGAGGCCGAGCCATGAACAAAAAGCCACTACTTATGAAAAGCAGTTGATTTTTGACCGAGTTCTGGGGGTGAGGAATTTCGACCTGTGACTATATGGGATATTTGAGGGTCCCATTTTCACATGAATTTTGACCAAAAATGGTGTTGAAGGATTTAGATGCCGTATTGATCTAGAGGTTAAGCCATGAACAAAAAGCCACTCTTTAAGAAAAGCAGTTGATTTTTGACCGATCTATGGGGGTGATCTAGAGGCCGAGCCATGAACAAAAAGCCACTCCTTAAGAAAAGCAGTAGATTTTTGACCGAGTTCTGGTGGTGAGAAATTTCGACCTGCGACTATATGGGATATTTGAGGGTCCCATTTTCACATGAATTTTGACCGAAACTAATATTGCCAGATTTATATGCCGAATTGATCTACAGGTTAAGCCATGAACAATAAGCCACTCCTTATGAAAAGCAGTTGATTTTGGACCGAGTTCTGGGGGTGATCCAGAGCCCGGCACTCGAACAGAAAGCCACTCCTTATGAAAAGCAGTTGATTTTTGACCAAGCTATGGGGTGATCTAAAGGCCGAGCCATGAACAAAAAGCCACCCCTTAAGAAAAGCAGTAGATTTTTGACCGAGTTCTGGTGGTGAGAAATTTCGACCTGTGTCTATATGGGATTTTTGAGGATCCCATTTTCACATGACTTTTGACTTAAAATGATGTTGCCAGATTTAGATGCCGAATTGGTCTATTGGCCGAACCATGGATCAAAAGAAACTCCTTATGAAAGTGAATTTATATTGGACCGAGTTCTGGGGTGATCCAGAGCCCGGCCCACGAACAGAAAGCCACTCCTTATGAAAAGCATTTGATTTTTGACCGAGCTACGGGGGTGATCTAGAGGCCGAGCCATGAACATAAAGCCACTCCTTAAGAAAAGCAGTAGATTTTTGACCGAGTTCTGGTGGTGAGAAATTTCGACCTGGGACTCTATGGGATATTTGGGGGTCCCATTTTCACATGAATTTTGACCGAAAATAATATTGCCAGATTTATATGCCGAATTGATCTACAGGTTAAGCCATGAACAAAAAGCCACTCCTTATGAAAAGCAATTGATTTTGGACCGAGTTCTGGGGGTGATCCAGAGCCCGGCCCACGAACAGAAATCCACTCCTTATAAAAAGTAGTTGATTTTTGACCGAGTTCTGGGGTTGAGAAATTTTGACCTGTGTTTATTTGGGAGATTTGAGGGTTCCATTTTCACATGAATTTTGACCAAAAATAATATTGCCAGATCTAGATGTTGAATTGCTCTATAGGTTAAGCCATGAACAAAAATCCACTCCTTATGAAAAGCAGTTGACTTTTGCCCGAGTTCTGGGGGTGATCCAGAGCCCGGCCCATGAACAAAAAGCCACTCCTTATGGGGTGAGAAATTTCGACCTGTGACTATATGGGATATTTGAGGGTCCCATTTTCACATGAATTTTGACTTAAAAAGATGTTGCCAGATTTAGATGCCGAATTGATCTAGAGGCCGAATGGGAGATTTGAGGGTCCCATTTTCACATGAATTTTGACCATAAATAATTTTGCCAGGTTTAGATGCCGAATTGATCTATAGGTTAAGCCATGAACCAAAAAGCCAGTCCATAAGAAAAGCAGTTGATTTTTGACCGAGCTATGGGGGTGATCTAGGGGCCGAGCCATGAACAAAAAGCCGCTCCTTAAGAAAAGCAGTTGATTTTTGATCGAGCTATGGGGGGTGATCTAGAGGCCGAGCCATGAACAAATGGCCACTCCTTATGAAAAGGAGTTGATTTTTGAGCGAGTTCTGATGGTGAGAAATTTCGACCTGTGTCTATATGGGATATTTGAGGATCCCATTTTCACATGAATTTTGACCAAGAATAATATTGCCAGATTTAGATGCCGAATTGATCTATTGGCCGAAGCATGGATAAAAAGCCACACATTATGAAAATCAGTTGATTTTTGACCGAGCTATGGGGGTGATCTAGAGGCCGAGCCATGAATAAAAAGCCATTACTTATGAAAAGCAGTTTATTTTTGACCGAGTTCTGGTGGTGAGAATTTTCGACCTGTGTCTATATGGGATATTTGAGGGTCCCATTTTTACATGAATTTTGACCAAAAATAATATTGCCAGATTTATATGCCGAATTGATCTACAGGTTAAGCCATGAACAAAAAGCCACTCCTTATGAAAAGCAGTTAATTTTTGACCGAGTCCTGGTGGTGAGAAATTTCGACCTGCGACCATATGTGATATTTGAGGGTCCCATTTTCACATGAGTTTTGACCAAAAATAATATTGCCAGACTTATATGCCGAATTGATCTACAGGTTAAGCCATGAACAAAAAGCCACTCCTTATGAAAAACAGTTATTTTTGACAGAGGTATGTGTGTAATCTAGAGGCCGAGCCATGAATAAAAAGCCTATACTTATGAAAAGCAGTTTATTTTTGACCGAGTTCTGGTGGTGAGAATTTTCGACCTGTGTCTATATGGGATATTTGAGGGTCCCATTTTCACATGAATTTTGAACAAAAATGGTGTTGAAGGATTTAGATGCCGTATTGATCTAGAGGTTAAGCCATGAACAAAAAGACACTCCTTAAGAAAAGCAGTTGATTTTTGTCCGATCTATGGGGGTGATCTAGAGGCCGAGCCATGAACAGAAAGCCACTAATTATAAAAATCTGTTGATTTCAGATCGAGTTCTGGGGGTTAGAAATTTCGACCTGTGACTATATGGGAGATTTGAGGGTCCCATTTTCACATGAATTTTGACCAAAAATGGTGTTGAAGGATTTAGATGCAGTATTGATCTAGAGGTTAAGCCATGAACAAAAAGCCACTCCTTAAGAAAAGCAGTTGATTTTTGACCGATCTATGGGGGTGATCTAGAGGCCGAGCCATGAACAAAAAGCCACTACTTATGAAAAGCAGTTGATTTTTGACCGAGTTCTGGGGGTGAGGAATTTCGACCTGTGACTATATGGGATATTTGAGCGTCCCATTTTCACATGAATTTTGACCAAAAATGGTGTTGAAGGATTTAGATGCCGTATTGATCTAGAGGTTAAGCCATGAACAAAAAGCCACTCCTTAAGAAAAGCAGTTGATTTTTGACCGATCTATGGGGGTGATCTAGAGGCCGAGCCATGAACAAAAAGCCACTACTTATGAAAAGCAGTTGATTTTTGACCGAGTTCTGGGGGTGAGGAATTTCGACCTGTGACTATATGGGATATTTGAGGGTCCCATTTTCACATGAATTTTGACCAAAATGGTGTTGCAGGATTTAGATGCCGAATTGGTCTATTGGCCGAACCATGGACAAAAAGCCACTCCTTATGAAAAGCAGTTGACTTTTGCCCGAGTTCTGGGGGTGATCCAGAGCCCGGCCCATGAACAAAAAGCCACTCCTTATGGGGTGAGAAATTTCAACCTGTGTCTATATGGGATATTTGTGGATCCAATTTTCACATGAATATTGACCAAGAATAATATTGCCAGATTTAGATGCCGAATTGAACTATTGGCCGAACCATGGACAAAAAGCCACTCCTTATGAAAAGCAGTTGATTTTTGCCCGAGTTCTGGGGGTGATCCAGAGCCCGGCCCATGAACAAAAAGCCACTCCTTATGGGGTGAGAAATTTCGACCTGTGACTATATGGGATATTTGAGGGTCCCATTTTCACATGAATTTTGACCAAAAATAATATTGCCAGATTTAGAGGCCGAATTGATATATAGGCCAAGCCATGAACAAAAAGCCGCTCCTCAAGAAAAGGAGTTGATTTTTGACCGAGTTCTGGTGGTGAGAATATTCGACCTGTGACTATATGGGATATTTGAGGGTCCCATTTTCACATGAATTTAAGAAAAGCGGTTGATTTTTGACCGAGTTCTGGTGGTGAGAAATTACGACTTGTGTCTATATGGGATATTTGAGGATACCATTTTCACATGAATTTTGACCAAAAATTATATTGCCAGATTTAGAGGCCGAATTGATCTACAGGTTAAGCCATGAACAAAAAGCCACTCCTTAAGAAAAGCGGTTGATTTTTGACCGAGTTATGGGGGTGATCTCGAGGCCGAGAATATGGTGAGAATATTCGACCTGTGACTATATGGGATATTTGAGGGTCCCATTTTCACATGAATTTTGACCAAAAATGGTGTTGCAGGATTTAGATGCCGAATTGGTCTATTGGCCGAACCATGGACAAAAAGCCACTCCTTATGAAAAGCAGTTGACTTTTGCCCGAGTTCTGGGGGTGATCCAGAGCCCGGCCCATGAACAAAAAGCCACTCCTTATGGGGTGAGAAATTTCGACCTGTGACTATATGGGATATTTGAGGGTCCCATTTTCACATGAATTTTGACTTAAAAATATGTTGCCAGATTTAGATGCCGAATTGATCTAGAGGCCGAATGGGAGATTTGAGGGTCCCATTTTCACATGAATTTTGACCATAAATAATATTGCCAGGTTTAGATGCCGAATTGATCTATAGGTTAAGCCATGAACCAAAAGCCAGTCCATAAGAAAAGCAGTTGATTTTTGACCGAGCTATGGGGGTGATCTAGGGGCCGAGCCATGAACAAAAAGCCGCTCCTTAAGAAAAGCAGTTGATTTTTGATCGAGCTATGGGGGTGATCTAGAGGCCGAGCCATGATCAAATAGCCATTACTTATGAAAAGGAGTTGATTTTTGAGCGAGTTCTGATGGTGAGAAATTTCGACCTGTGTCTATATGGGATATTTGAGGATCCCATTTTCACATGAATTTTGACCAAGAATAATATTGCCAGATTTAGATTCCGAATTGATCTACAGGTTAAGCCATGAACAAAAAGCCACTCCTTATGAAAAGCAGTTATTTTTGACAGAGGTATGTGTGTAATCTAGAGGCAGAGCCATGAATAAAAAGCCTATACTTATGAAAAGCAGTTTATTTTTGACCGAGTTCTGGTGGTGAGAATTTTCGATCTGTGTCTATATGGGATATTTGAGGGTCCCATTTTCACATTAATTTTGAACAAAAATGGTGTTGAAGGATTTAGATGCCGTATTGATCTAGAGGTTAAGCCATGAACAAAAAGACACTCCTTAAGAAAAGCAGTTGATTTTTGTCCGATCTATGGGGGTGATCTAGAGGCCGAGCCATGAACAGAAAGCCACTAATTATAAAAATCTGTTGATTTCAGATCGAGTTCTGGGGGTTAGAAATTTCGACCTGTGACTATATGGGAGATTTGAGGGTCCCATTTTCACATGAATTTTGACCAAAAATGGTGCTGAAGGATTTAGATGCAGTATTGATCTAGAGGTTAAGCCATGAACAAAAAGCCACTCCTTAAGAAAAGCAGTTGATTTTTGACCGATCTATGGGGGTGATCTAGAGGCCGAGCCATGAACAAAAAGCCACTACTTATGAAAAGCAGTTGATTTTTGACCGAGTTCTGGGGGTGAGGAATTTCGACCTGTGACTATATGGGATATTTGAGGGTCCCATTTTCACATGAATTTTGACCAAAAATGGTGTTGAAGGATTTAGATGCCGTATTGATCTAGAGGTTAAGCCATGAACAAAAAGCCACTCTTTAAGAAAAGCAGTTGATTTTTGATCGATCTATGGGGGTGATCTAGAGGCCGAGCCATGAACAAAAAGCCACTCCTTAAGAAAAGCAGTAGATTTTTGACCGAGTTCTGGTGGTGAGAAATTTCGACCTGCGACTATATGGGATATTTGAGGGTCCCATTTTCACATGAATTTTGACCGAAAATAATATTGCCAGATTTATATGCCGAATTGATCTACAGGTTAAGCCATGAACAAAAAGCCACTCCTTATGAAAAGCAATTGATTTTGGACCGAGTTCTGG